>PVJL010000031.1:244755-744241 GCA_004026885.1 Lyroderma lyra
CCCCGCAATTCCTCTAGATACTGTGCTTGATCCTGGGATGAGGTCTGAAGCTTCAGGAGCTATTTCCATGCTGACAGTCTTGGTCCCTGGTAGACCGGTTTTTATTGACCTGCATCTAGGCATTATGTCATCAGAGATAGTCCTGACTAGTAGGGTTGGGTCTGTTCGACTGTTGCTGTATTTGCTGGGAGATGCTGTGAAGGCCAGGCTCCCTACATCATTTAATTTCTTCCTAGGAGGAGCCGCAGAAAAATTTCTCTTAGGCCTGAGAATCTGTACTCGTAAGCAACTGTGTTTCAGCTTGTGGACACCTTACATTGAGTGCTGACAACTAGGATGCTCAGGGGTAACATTTTCCCCTTGGTCCTGGAGACCTCAGGGCATGTGATGTGTGAGGCTTGTGACCCTCTGATGGCTTCATCCACCCCCACCCCCCCTTTTACTTTCCCTTTGCTCTGATTTCCTCACTTATATGTAACATTCTGCTTTAAAAAATATATGAACAGCTTTAGTTTACTTTTTGGGGGGCTAGGGCAAGTATGGATTTAGAATGCCTTTCTTTGGAGATGTGTTAGAGTAATTGTGGGATAGTGACCTAATATTTTAGGAGTAGAAAGTCAGTATTGACTTTTGTGTTTTTCCCCTGGTTGGTGCTTAGCTTTTGAAAGACAATTAGAGAAGAAAGCAGAAACATTCTCCCCTCCCCCTGCCGTGCCTTTTTTTTTTTTTAACTTAAAAATTTCTTTTGGGTCTAAGTTAGATTAACAGTTTGCTTGGTTATATGTTTTAAATTTAAAGAGCCGTTGGATTTGGTAATTTTTCACTCTGCTTCTTCTTGTGGAAATAGTTGAGTCAAAAGCTGAACACAAATCTTTTCAGGAAAAACACATGACCAGGAATGAACACTGTCTGATGCAGCAGCCAGTTCCTCCTCTGGTTTCCAGGGCACAGTGTTGCCAGTGGAATGTTAGTGGGCCAGGGACCAAAGACCTTCCATGGGCAGGGGGACCTGGAGCTGCGTGTGTGCTGACGCTGCAGCCTTGGTGGAGTCTTCTGGCGCCCTCGGCTCTGCTGGCCGCCCCTCCCCAGGGCCTGGGCTCTTACCTTACCCGGCCTATGAAGCAAGCACACAGCTCTTGCCTCAAGCTAATCTGTTCTTGTTAGGTCACTTCTGGGCCAATGACATGATCAAGTCCCCTACCATGCTATTTTCAAAACAGGAACAGATGACTAGAAGGATACTGGATTAATCTTAAGGTGTCTTAGAAGGCAAGAGGGATCACGTTGCCTCTCATGCCACTGTCCGCATTTCCAGTCCCCCCTCCTTCCTTGAATAGGAACATGATGTAACAGGGCTCCCACTGAGGAGGAAGAGCCAAGGGAGCCAAAAGCCCTTCAAGGTACAGGTTTGACAGGTATGACTGTCCAGGAGCCCTCGTTCTAGGCTTTCAAAAGCCTACAATAAGTTTTAACCCAAAAGCCATACTGGGTTTGGGGGCACTTCTGCACATGAACTCACCACTTTCTTTTCCTTTGTGGAATTCTGCATCATCACTAAGAAAGCAGGAGAGGCATTTCACAGTGGCCTGGAAACCAGTTTGGATAATAGTATCACAGTGAAGTGTGTTAGATGATGACAATCATTCTCATCAGTTAGGACGTTAAGGAGTTGAATGAAGTTATTTCATTATGTTGTGTATCGAGTGTGTGTACCCGATTGTCCAATGGGCCATTTTTAAGCTGTATGGAAACTAGTTGTTTTAAGTGTTTTCAGATCAAATGTTCGGGGCCTCCCTAAGTGCTCAGTGGCTAACACAATCTTGTGTTCTCAGGAGGGACTGGGTTAGCTATACTGTAAATATGTATTTACGTAGAAAAAATGGTGGAGATACAACCACATTACCAATTTCCAACATTATGCTCTCAGAAGAGAACACGTATTATTACATTTATGTCCTTTTAGATCTACTATGGGTATGACAAATACAACCATCCACTCTGTGCCTATTAAATCTTTACTTTAAAAGGAATGTGTTTCCCATCCCTAAGTGAATGGTGCCAAAATTTAAAAAAAGAAAACGAGATAAGCTATATAAGACTGCTCAGCATCTTGTGATATTAATTTCAAAACTATTCACTTAAGAAAAAATGAAAATGTTCTGGGGTAAAATGCACATTTTCCTTCTCTGCCCTGTACCCCCCTTTTTAAGATCAGGTGACTGGACAGTGTCTGTGTCTATGGGATGGGAAGGTCCCTGAACCTATCTTGGAGACAGCATAGCCTATAATAGACTAACATTTAATTTTTGGTGGTCTTTCTCTGAAAAAGCTCTCAAGCTGGTAAAAGAAAAAAAACCTTTCATTGGTAGTCACATTTCATCTGTATAATAAATACGAGTTTATCATATTGGAAGAAAATGTCCTAGTAGTAAGCTGTGAATTTGGATCAGATTAATGTTCTGAAGACATTTATGAGGACTTTTCATTACTTCTAACTTCTAAAGTTTAGAAATTAAGGCACGAGAGCAGCCAGATTTGAACAAAACATTTTAGCGACTAAGATAAACATAACTTAATTTTTAAAAGTTATGTTATACAGATAACCTTCAAGACCTAAAGAAATACCATAGTGTAAGAATATGAGGAATGTTTACTACACAGAAGGAAATGTGTACTTAACCTTTTTTATTCTCTGAAAAAGAACACATTAGGTACTGGACTAGTTCTTATTAATTATCATAAATTCAAAGATACATTCATATGTTCTTTAACAACTGCCTGCTTCTCCCATGGGTTCCTATTTGCCTAGCCCTTTAAAAACAATTTACGCTCAGTTACAAAATACCACAAGAAACCTGTTTAAGAAATTAAAACATGGCGAGCATTTTCTATCCATGGAAAGAGAGAAAAAGGCATTCCACAAATTAGCTTTAGCTGGGCCTTCCCTTTTTGTTACAATCCTAAACCCAGCATAGGAGGAGGCAAGGCCTTAGCAAATGTACTTTGTGTGTAAACTTTACCCATACCAGGTCGGACCTTGGGGCAGGGGGTGGGAGTAGGGTTGGGTAGGGTGGTCTGCCCTGCAGCAGTCTAGTGATTTGAAGTCCCAAGGTTCTCTAGGGTTCCATGGATTTTAAGTTTTGCCTTCCTTTAGGCAATAGAGTCAGATCTTCCAATGAATGTCTGAGTTCCCAGTTCAGCAAAACAGGAACTGTCAGACATCCAGGAAGATGCTTTCACACTCATGCTCTTTGGCGACACTGTTAGTGCTGAGAAGCTGGGCCAGTGGTTGTTTACCTAGTGATGGCGGTCGTAAGGATCACAGTAGCTGAGTTCTAGCAGTTAAGAGGAAATATGAGGTCAGAAATGAAGTTGCGTGTTTAATTTTAGAGAACTGTCATCTTAAAACTTGAATTTAGTGGAATGACATTACCCACCCCACTAGTCATGGGGCCTACCCATAATACCAGTAGGAAAACATTACATTTTGAGATGATCTCAGGTTTAATAAAATGGAGCAAACATTAGTGATGTGTTTTCTGGAGTCCACCAGTGTGCCTTTTAAGTGCACTGAATCGCATGTATTTTTTTTTCTTTCAGGGGAGAGTGCGAACGCAGTCCCCCAGCACCACAAATCACGCAGTTGAATTTCCCACGTTTGGGAGATCGCAGGGGTCAGCACATCCGGAGTGCCATGGATAAGCCTCGCCCTGGGAAAACCACCTTCGTGATCATGGTATCTCCCCTGCCAGGTAAGTAGCGCATGTATTCTTGACTGTGCACAAATGTCTTAAGTGTTCAAAACCCCCAGGTTGGGGAGTTAAATGGAAACATGTGTGCTTTGAGCACGAGACTTCACAGCCCAGGTAACGGCTCACAGGCTTCCGGCACAGACATGCCCTGTGGAGAGACGAGTGTAGATGGAGGAGCGGGGTAGTATTTTTGTCTTCTCTTGTTTTCCCACTTCTCTGCTCTTAGGTCAAAGGCAAGTGATTGGAAAACAGGTGCCCAAGGATAGTATAGAAACCAAAGTGGCCTCTAGGTGGTGCTTGAAAGCAGTTTGGGGAAGGCCAGCATCCTTCAGGGAGAACTGGGTATTGGCCAAACCCCAGGAACCTGCAGGCCTTGGGGCTGTAGTCAACAGACCGTCCTCACCAGTCCTACAGTTTCTATGGATGGCTCACTGCCTTGAATAAATTATCAAGTGGTAAAAAAAGTTCCATTGGTAGGAGGTCACGTTTTCTCTGTATAATAAGTATGTCAGATAGGAAGAGTGTCCTTGCAGTAAGCTGCCTATTTTGATCAGATTAAAATTCTGAATACATTTATGGGAACTTCTGTTTAAATTCTGTATCTCAGTTATGTCTAAATGATTCCTATTAAAGTCAACAAACCTGAGGAAGGAAATACACTTAATCAACAAACCAGAGGAAGGAAATACACTTAATCAAGGAGCTTTTGCCAATCAGTCGTTTTGCCATGAAGCTGACTTTGAAACGTTTGCCTGCTTCTCTCACCGCTTCCTATGCGTCCAGCCCTGTCTCACCCAGATGGAGCTGGCTGGACCCGCAGGGCTGGCTTGGATTTGCGTGCAAGTGGAATGTTTCCTAAGGGAATGGTTTGTTTTTGGTAAATGTTTTAAAAAGGTAGTACAGCTGCTACATTTGATATCAAATACTGATCTGTAATTCCTGTTAAAACATTTGCCATTAATAAAACCCCCCCCCCCCGTCCCCCTGTGTAAATCAGAAGGAAATATGGGTAGGTGTGTGAGTCCACACAGATCACCTACTCATATATTATACATGCTCACTCAAAAGGAAAGCTTTAGCACAAAAATTTAAGAATCTATAGATCCAAGATGATTTTAACATATACCTTTTTTTTATTAAATATGTAAAAAGATAACCGCAAGTCAAGTTATTCACATATTCAGAGACAAAAAGCTATCTACCATGCGACAATAGGTGGGTAATGTAAAATGAGTGTGATAGATCTGAATAAGACCTTTTCATCTATTATGCCATTACTTATCCATATTTATAATTAACAATACATATGTTTACATTCCTTTCAGTTTACATTTAATATATAACAAAAGCTTTAAGGTGTACTATTTAGTAAAAGTAATTTGAACGCATATTAAACCTTAACGGAATAATGGAGATACTCACCAGGGAAGGGAGGGGTTCCTGGTTCCCTTCTGGAGTTTACTTCTCTCGGGTCAACAGGGTGTTTGTTTTTTCTTTTCCTGCTTTTCTGCTTAGAAGATGGGCTCTCTTTGCCCCCCGCTTCAATCACTTCCTATCTGGCACGTGCAGTGGAAGTACTATAACCAATCAGCCACAGAAGGTGTGAGGGGGAGGCCAGAACGAAGTCCGGCTTCTGAGAGGGGGTAGCAGGGCACACACCAAGGGGAACTTCCCAGCGTGATGACAGGGAGGGCATGGAAGAAAGCAGGCCCTGGATGCCGAGATGAGGGAATGATGGGGTACAGCCATCAGGGAGGAAGCAGCAGGCCTGGCAAAGGAGAGGTGGTCTGCACAGAAGAGGTGCAGCCAAAGAGGAATGAGAAGCTGTTAAGGTGATGCTGCGTATAGCACAACCACTGCCTGTAATCAGGTGTGGGAGGATGTCACTGCTGAGAGCCAGGCTGTCCAGCCTGAGAGAAGTGAGCCGCTGCTGCAGCGCAGAGCAAGCAGGAGAGCAGGAGAGAGAAGAGAGGGACACCAGATACCAGTTCTGCACAGTGTGTTGTAATAACCTCAAAAACACAAGCAATCTTTTTCACACATAAATACCACTCTGCTGCAAAAGATTTATTTTGAGAAGACTTCTTTCGGCAGAAAGCTTCAATGCTAGAATTTAGGATCAGTATTTCATCAATTAATAAAGAAATGTCAAAGCTGTAATGATACAGAATTCAGAAGTTTATTTTAAGCTTTTCACTTAAGAGGAAGGTGGGGTGGGCACACTTGTTGTTTTCGTTGCACCTGCTAAAGTCAAATAACAAGGGAAGGTAAATTCAAAGTTAGAAACCAAGTGAAATGAAGGGATACCATCTGTCAAAGGAAAAATAAGGCAAAGATTTGAAAAGATACTAAGAAAATGTGCAAATATTAGTTAAAATAAGGAATGCTTTTACTTCGTTAATGTTTTCTCGATTTATGAACTGCCATGGTGGAGCAAAGATTGCTGACAAAGAGGGCTGCAGTATCAAAGAGGGGAAATTCCTTATTCCAGAACGTGCTGGAAGTCATCGATTATCCTGTGACTTCAGAACCACGATTCTCCCTTGGAGGTACGCTCCTATCAATCAGGTTTTCACTTCCAGCAAGTGTGGAGCAGGATGCAGAACCCTGACCCTAGGGGCTGCACACCCCCAAGTTGTTCTTTAGTCCCCTGGTGTGGGGGACAGGACTGGCAATGAACCCCACACAAGGAGTGGGGAAGACCTGTACCTATGCAGACCCTCTCCAGACTGCAGATAACTAATGGCAGCGTCTTGGGGAGAGTGGTTGCCCACCAAAGAGGACCCTGAGAAAGAAAACAGCATGAGAACCTGGGTGGGGAAGGGTGGGGCACGCAGTTAGAGGGCCAAGTTGAGATGGTGTTTTCCTTGAGTGAATGTCTGGAACAACTAACGACACACCGTGTGGTTGTCAAACATGCTGATGTGCCAACACCGCCGGGCACTGCAGCCTACCTTTGATCCCATTCTTTTTTCCCTTTAGTGTTGCCGGTAGAGGGAGAAACTGACTGTTTTTCCCTAGGAAACAAGTCACTGTCATTATGGCTTTCATATCAAGTATCTCTTTCCCTTTGTTCCAATTTATTTGACCAAATTTATGTTCAGAGGTTAGACTTGCAAACATCAAAGCACCACAAATGTGTGTGACATCTAGTGACACTGGGTTGAGAAATGCCAATATAAATACCATATATCAAATTACCATTGTTTCACACCAGGATAAAAAGGGGGTGTTGTGGTGGTAGCGGGGTGGGGAGAGTTGTTCTGGAAAGAAATGAAAGAGCAGAACCAATTTCACGCAGCCACGTGGTGAAGTTGAAGGTATGTGACCCCACGATCTCTGAGGCAGGCCGCCCAACGGCCGGCCGCCCGCTAATGTGCCTTGGCGAAGGGGATGGGCGCCGAGCGCCGTGGCAGGCATGCGCGCCGGCGCACTGGTGTTACCGCAGACTGCTTTCCGTTGAGCGTGAGGCCACACATGTTCCAATTCTCCAGAAGAAAAGTTCCCACACAAAATGGAAGTGTCGAGAGCTGCCGCGACGGTTCAGTACTCTTCCTGCTGCTGGGGCTGCTGGTCGTGGACCTGCTCCTCTGCCTCCGGCTCTTCTGGGTGGCCTTCCTGTGGGGCCGGGGGAGAAGTCTGAGCGGAAACCATTTCCTGGGTCAGAGGCCCTGCAGGCCCCCCAAGGCCCCCCTCACTGTGCAGCATGGCGTCCCCAGGCTGTGGAGCATACGGGCCTGGGGACACCTTGCCATGCAAGAGCCTCCCTACCCCCGAGAGCCAATGCACACACACGGATGCCTTCGCCTTCCTGGTCTATCAAAGAATGGAGCGTTCTAGAGCTCAGTCATCAGGCTTTATGCACCCTCTGTAAGAGTAAACCAAACGCAGCGACGGAGGACATCGGGAGAAACCTGGGTCAATCAGCTGTGACACAGCAGAAGAGCCCCAGGCCCCTGTGGTGGGTCACATGGTCACCCTGCCCCTCATTGCCTGTGATGTGGAGCTTCATCTGCTTCCTGTTTCCTGTCCTGCTGACATTCTTCTTACCTGGTAGTGTGTCTGCTCGAAGTAGACGCCCGGTTATAATCTATTACTCGTCTGGTACACACTTAGCTGCCAGACGAGCACTGCTAGAGTGGTAGGGTAAGGAGAAGACAGCCACCAAGTGTCGGAGGGAACGACCTGCCAAACTCACTGTTCAGTCTTAATGACTGATAACGCCTTAAAGTATTACTTCTGCTCGGGGTGTCTGCATTCATCACTCTGACACGGGAAGAACGACTCTGAACCCAGAGGGCAGCAGGTCGGGGTGGTGGTGATGGGAGTGGCAGAAGAGAAGCTGAGTGTAGTCGAGGCAGCCCCCCTTGAAATCACACTCAGGAGGCAAGAACTCTTGCCTAAGGCAAGTCCCGCCTGCCGTTAGCTAGGAATTCGGTGGTCCACACCAACCCTCGATTTGGAGTTCACCTGCTGGGTTTCTACCATCTATCTTGGGATAAGATCAGGCTCAAAGTTAGAAGCAGGCTTTCCCTCCCATTGGAAGCACAGGGCTGGGAAGATCAATCCCACATGTTGCCTTTCTCCCCGTGAATGGGCAGCACCATTCACTCAGGCTCGCAGTGCTGGCTGACCTCCTGGGATTCAGCCCCAAGCGTGTGTGTGGAGAGAATCGCTGTAATTCATCTAGTGCCTGCCAGGCTACAAAGCACTCTACACTCAGAACATTATGTCCGTTCCGCTTTGGGTGGTACACACACTACCCGACAGCCTTTGCTTTCTCCCATCACATCTGAACATCTGAGAACCATAATTTTGGGAGGCCATCACTGTCTGTGGGACTTGAGCAGGCAGCTTCTCAGGGCTTCAAAATCTACATACCCTAAGCTCATGATAACCAAGAGAGAAGTTTAAAAACTATCTGGGGAATATGAAAAAAGTGGTGGAGAGTCCCCACACCCCCGAGAGTTTCTTATACTTTAGGAAAATCTCACAGCTCGGAGTTTAGACTTACATGGAATAAACATTT
This sequence comes from Lyroderma lyra, assembly GCA_004026885.1. Lineage (NCBI taxonomy): Eukaryota > Metazoa > Chordata > Mammalia > Chiroptera > Megadermatidae > Lyroderma > Lyroderma lyra. The sequence goes on from PVJL010000031.1 coordinate 253,537, forward strand.
GCCTGGTATTCAGCTGGAGTAAGACAAAGGAAACTTGCCAGTGGCTTGTTACATTCCGTGGAAATACTCACACGCGACTCGGCCACAGCGCCCTGAGAGCACCCGCGGGCCTCCCGGACAAACACGCGCGGACACTTCTCCCAGCTTCCCCCGGGCCTGAGGCGCTCAAAAGCCGGCCCGCGCACTCCTGCCTTCCACAGTGCGGCGCATCGGGCTCCCGCTCCTGCTGCCAGCTGCTGGGGCCTCTCCCTCCCCGCACGGGCAGCCTTCGGGTGACCTGCCTCCGTCTCCGACATTTATCCCCCTCCCCCTCCCCGCGTCTCCTCACATCTGCTTCCCATCACTGGATGGAGCCGCGCTCTGGGTCTCCTTCCACACAGTCACTCATGAGTAGCAACCCTGGTGGGCAGGGTCTCCCACAGAGGATGCCTGCTAGGAGTATTTTTCAACAATGGGTTACCCCACGTGGCTGGTCTGTACGGCAATGAGCAACCAAGACAACCAGCTATGAAAGAAAAACACACAGTTGTGGGGCTGTGGGGATGAAAAAGCATCTAGTTCTCCTTTAACCACACTCTGATCTTGCACGAAGAAAGAATCCTTACACACATTGTGACTGTTCATTTGCTCAGACAGCTAAAAATCACTTGAGATTTGGCTGCATAAGCTTACTTTTCTCAGTCAAAGTCCCTCTACCTCCTCCCACCTGCTTCTACCCATCTCTTCTTGGATTAATTTCTGGACGCACGTCCCATAGGCATGGGTCAGTGGGTCAGATGACAGTGCCGTTGATTCTTCTGGGGATCTCAAGTGCACTGGCTGAGCTATAACTCCCATGAGGTCCCGGGGCAGTAGCTGAAGGCACATCGGTCATGGCACTTTGGCCACGACCGTCACTCCAGAACGCGAGAGTCAAGGGCTGCTCACACTTACGTGCTCATCTGAAGCATAGAGGACTTCCATTAGTCGCTGCACGAGGTCGTCGTTTTCCTGCCCGTGCTCCTGGCAGAGTAGCTCAATTTCTCTCAACTTTCCGAAGTAGAAATCCCTTTCCTTTTCCACACCTTCAAGGGCAAGTTTTAATGAATGTACCTGCAAGGGGGTGAGGGTGGAGAAGGAAAAAGCCCCAAATTCAGTACAAGAAATAAGTGACCAACTATGCCTGTGAGTAAGACCCAAAATGTGAAAAGACAGATATGCAAAAATAACCAACGTGCAAGTCTGAGGGAGAAACAAGGGGCTGCTGTTTGGAGCTTGGGCCTGGGCCAAAACGTCCAGCGTCAGCAGCACACCAGTCATTCCCTTCAGTTAGCTGAGTGCATTAACCGGGGTCAGAGGAAGCGTCCTGCTTGATAGTCCCACCCAGGCTCTGAGTAAGCCTTCCTTTCCTGCTAACACGGGCCAGAGCACATCCTCCTCCTAACTCGTCCGTCCTCTGCAGGGAGGGGGGCTGAGAGGATGGGGGAGAGGAGAGAGGCTGTTACTGCAGACGTACTGGGAGGACCCTTCTAGCTTCCTATCATTTGCATTAATAGTCACCCTCAGTTCTGGACCCCTTCATACCCACTCCTGAACCAAACCAGACGATGCTCTCTCTGCTGAGAAAGTGGGTCCTGGCTACGGAGGAAAACTGGCTGAGACTAAAAGCCTGGCTGGACCTGCCTGAATTGCTCTCATTCTGGCTTTGTGCAAGATTCTCACTGGAAAGGTGGGAAGAGATGGAAGCTCCATTCTCACAGCAAAAGAGGCTTCATTCCCTTTTCTCTCCCCCTTGAAGCTGGGTCAAGGACCTTCCAGGGTTGTGCAGCCTCTCATGGTGGCTAGAGATAGTGCTAGTGAGGGGGGGGGGGCACGGCAAGGCAGAGCTGTCACCCGAGCTGGAGAAACACGGAAGGGGTGTAAATAGATCTGGGTGCAAACCTCAGGCCCAACTATCACCTGTTCCTGCTCTCTGAGAATCACTCAATTTTTTTTTCTACCCTTTATGCGTTTTATGTTTATGCAGACAATGTTCTTTAGAAGGTAAATGAAGTCTTTCATGGTTCTCCTCAGCAGAAATCTCTTTCAGTATATTAAAACTTACTCTGAACAGAATCTCCAGGAATTACTTTTGGAATGGAAAATTTTCTTCTTTCTTATTCTCATAACGCTGGGCCTTTGTACATGCTATTTGTCTGTCTGGAATCGTGATTCATTCAAATATGTACTGAGCACACGTGGTGTCCGTCCCTTCCTGCATATCTGGCAAACCCATATCTACCCTGTCAGGTCAGGGGTACGGTCCCGCAGAGCTCAACTCACCGACACCCTCACGGCTGCTCCCCAAGCGGTGGGGCGCAGGTCAGCTAACATTTAACTCCTACTTCTGATAATACCATTGCTTGGACATTGGGAGAAACTGAAGGCAACTGGCAGACTGAGTCCCAGGAAAAAGAAAACTCCCTTTATTTTAGAAATCCTTTCTTGCTTTAATACCAACTAACTCCCTCCCCCAGGCATGGCCACAGAATCCATCTGAAGCCTGGAACTGGTGACAGTGGATGAATCCGTGGTAATTTAGGTGCCTGCCAGCTCCTCCTGCACAGGCAAGGAGGGTCTCTGGACACATGTGACTCACATAAACCATGTTTGCCTCAAGTGTGCTTTGGTCTGCATGATGAAGAAAGAGCTGAGGCATCTGTAGGAATACCCAGCCCCACTCAGTCACTGGTGGTATTTCAGATGCATCAGATTATAAACACTCCCCAGTAAAAACCTACAGGAGCTAAATTATATGATGAAATATCAACTGGCAACCGAAATTCCATTTTCACAGTCTCAATGATAAAGACCAATGCCTCCCTGCTCCCTCCCATACAGAGGAAGCCTATGCAGTGGAGGGGATACTGAGGTAAGGACAGGAAGTTCTCTTTTCCAATTTCCCCCACCCTCTTAGTGTCACACACACCCAGCAGGTCCTAGCCTTGCAGTCCAAGCCACAGTGTCTGTCCGGGCTAAGCAATGCCCACTCTGTGGCCCCTCTGGTTTTCGAGCACAGCTCTGACTCCACCGCACTGCCTGCTTGCTAACATGCTCTCCAGAAACTGTCCCTAGTTATTTTAGTGATGTCTTTGTGTCCCTCACGCCTTTTGATTCATTGCTATCATTGGAATTGTCTAGCACAGTAGTACTTTTATAGCATGTCATGAGAGACTGCCTGAATAAAGGCACGAGGCCAAGGAAATGAGAATTCTGTTTATGGCGCTTGTCACTTTCTCTGCTACTGCTGTCATTCACTCTTCATCCCACCATTTTCATCCAGCCGTGGCCTGTCCTAGTGTCCTCAGTTCTAACACAGTGATGCCTGTGTGGCTCCCCGCAGGCTTCAAAGACAGAAAATGGAGGGAGCCAGAACAGATGACCATGAAAATGGACCCGGAGTAAGAGTGCACTCAACAGTTGTTGAATGAAGGCTCACAATTTAGGATGTGCACGACCTTCCCTCTGAGGGACAGGGGGCAGGGGACAGGCACACACTTTCTTGAAGTGAGTGCATCAGGGGGCAGGAGGGGGAATGAGCCTTTTGGAAGCAAAATGAAGGAATTACAACAAAAAGAAGGAAGACCACTGGAGCGCCCCTCTCTCCTTTCTCATTCTGCCCTCTCCCAAGGGGTGTTTTGGATGGTAGGACAAGGTCTGGGTCCCTTGGGGATGTGTGGTACTTTGTGTGACTGCAAAGCTAATGGGAGCCTAGAGCCAACCCCCTAAAAAGAAGAGGGTGGGGCTGGCTGGCTAAGGCTGTACGGGAGAGAGGGGCAGGATGGACTTCAAGGTTTTCCTGTGGTCACACTTTGGGGTGGAGGGTTGGGAATGTGAGTGTGGTAGAGGAAGACAAGAGAGGAGTCAAGAGACTCAACAAAATGTGGTGTGAGATGGACCTCCAGAAAACTCTTCTGGAGATTGCAACTAATAAAACACCTAGACCTCAACCAAGGGCCCTCTGCACAATGCACAAGCACAGCTAAGAAATGCATGCATCACATTAAGGTACCTGCAGGTGGGCAGAGGGTTAAATAAAGGAGAAATACAGGGAAGAATGGGGACACAAATGTGTGGGTCTCCGCTTGGAACTCTACCGCTGGGGGAGGGAGGAGGAAGAAGGTGGGAGCACAGCGCCCTGGGCTTCACTCAGTCTGTGGGACAGAGGAAAGGGGCCCATAGGTGGGGCGTGTGATACCGCACCCACCTCACTTTGGCCCCAGGTGGTGCAGACCAGTCTGCAAACCACAGTGGCTGGACTTCACTCCGGTTCCCAGAGTAGGGGGAGCCACTAGGAGGTGAGGACCTGTAGCGTGAACGCTCCAGCTGGGAAGGAGAAGGAGAAAGGGGGCTGCATGAGCATTTTTCGGCCCACAACCAGGATTTGAAAGACCAGCACAGAGGACTCACCCTAAGGCTCAGGGCAGAATCCATGCATTCTGGGGCAAACTGAGAACAGAAAGGCACAATCACGCCCAAACTCCATGCAGGACCCCTGGAGCCACAGGAAGAAAACAAAGCCTCAAACGCCCCTCCCGCACAGACCTCTGCCTGCCCAGTATCAGAAGCGAACACCAAAGAAATTACAGCTGGGAGGGTCCAAAGAGGCTGAAAAAAATGAGAAACCAGAGAATTAAAGAGATGGATACAGGTGACCCATCAGAAACCGAGCTCAAAGCAACAATTACAGAAATGATTAACAAACTGAATGATTTCAACAGAGCGATAGCAAGCATTAAAGAAGCCTCACAAACCATTATAAAGGACCAGAGAGGGATAATGACTACATTAACTGAAACGAAGAATGGAATAAAAGTCACCAAACTAGACACGACAGAAGCACAAAGTGATTTGGAGGAAAAGCCAGCAGAAAATACTCATTTAGAACAGATAGATATGAGAATCCAGAAAAATGAGGATGGTTTGAGATTCCTCTGGGACAATTTTAAGTAGAAGAATATCCGAATCATAGGTGTGCTAGAAGGGACAGAAGAAAATCAAGGGATCAAGAAATTATTTGAAGAAATAATGAATGAAAATTTTCCTAATCTGGCGAAGGAAACAGACATACAAGTTTATGATGCACAGAGAATCCCAAACAAGATGATCCCAAATAAGAACACACCAAGGTACATCATAATTAAAATGGCAAAAGTTAAAGAAAAAGAGAAAATTCTAAAAACAGCAAGAGAAATCCAAGTAGTAACTTATAAGGGGACACCCATTCAATTCTCAGCTGATTTCTCACCAGAAACTTTGCAGGCCAGAAGGGGTTGGCAGAAAATATTCAATGTGATGAAAACCAAGGATCTACAACCAAGAATAATGTACCCAGCAAGGCTAGCATTCACAATTGAAGGACAGATAAAGAGCTTCTCAGATATAGAAAAGCTAAAGAAATACATCACCACCAAACCAGCACTATAAAGAATGTTAGAGGGACTTCTTTAAGATGGGAGGAGGGATGGGAAAGTGGGTAAAATAAGGGAAAGGGATAGGGAAATTTAGTTTGATTGTTAACATAGAATTGAAAGCAACAAAGAAACAAATCTCATGGACACAGTCAATAATTTAGTAGTTACCTGAGGGTGGGGGAGGGAGGTGGGGGAGCAGGGACAGGGACACAAATATGTGGTGATGGAAAGAGAACTGACTCTGGGAGATGAACACATAAGACAACACATAGAAGATGTAATGCAGAACTGTACATCTGGGACCTATGTAATTTTTAATGATCAATGTCATCCCAATAAATTTGAAATAAAAAAGAAATGAAAAAAGAGGAGCAAAATCATGAAGAAATAAGAGCTAATAAGGATCTAAAGAATCTGAGTTCCCAAGGAGAAGAGTTATACATCTGAAGTGTTACAGACCCACGCCTGATGCCCTTTATTTTTACCCCATTTGCTTGGAGCCTGAGCACTGTGGCTGTCCTAACTGCCTTTCATCTGAGAACTCATTACTAGAAATTCTATATGGGCTCAAACTGTGAGATTCAGCAGGTATTGAGAACATTCCAGTTTCTACCTACTCACTGAGTGACTTAAGGTTTCACTTTTTTCATTAAAGTGATCAGAATTGTAAAGATCTTCTAGACACACTCTAGCTGAGCAATTGCCTGCTCTTAAACTAGGTTCTTGATTGCAAACATAGAGTTATCTCAAAAACCCCTTCTTGCTTGAAGGCTCATCAAGAATCAGATTAATCATGGGACTGCCCCTGCCAGTGGCCTGGGGACAACCTGAGGACCTCAAGTAAAGGCTCTACTGGGATGAACCAGGGTAAAAGACACTCCTATCTCGGGGCGAGGGTGGGTGGCTTTTGCAGTGGACCCTTCCCTACCAATTGTTTTACTACTTTTAAAACCATGTATAATCTTAGGCAAAATTAGCTATTGTTAGCTAGAAAGCATATCAAAGCTTTCAATATTTAGAAAATTTCAAAGGCAGTGGAGCTTAATTTATTCTAATTGTGAGGAATGTTAGATAAAAAGGAAGGTTCTACTTAAAATGCAACTGTGGACTTTATGATCACCACAATATTAGGTTCAGTGCTTGCGTGGTAATAAATTTGGGCTGTTGTGGGAAGTGTCAGGTTTTGGGTTTTTTGCTTGTGTAACTGCCTACCTTGGAGAATTGCTGCCTGTAAGTTCTATGAGGGGAGAGAAGTTGTCTATTACCATTATATTATTAGTATCAAGCATGGTATCTGTCACATAGAACAGGCGTAACAAATAGTGGCTGAAGGGAAGGGAGGAGGAAGTGAGACTAACCCGAAAAGCTTTAACACCATCTAGACTGGCCAGAAGTGGGCAGACAGGCCGTGGCCTAGCCCGGAGCTCCCGGCAGGCACTGACGTGCTGCAGGGTGAGGCTGGCCTGCAAGGCTGCATTTACCTGCGGCTGAGTCACTTGTCCTTCCGTCTCAGTGTACAGCTTTGAGATTTGTGACTAACATCTTTTATTCATCATGGGCCACTGATTTTATCTGCCTGAACAATTCCTTTTAGTCCTACTTGCTTGCAACCCCCGAGTCTGCCTCACCTTCCCTCCCTTATCCCAGACCTACAGGGGCTTGCTCCCTCCCCCTTACGCCTGTCACTGCTCCCAGAGACAGGGCCAGGGATGATGAGTTACCTGTTCATTAAGCTGTATGACCTGTGTTTCCAAGTCCTTATCTGATCTGGATGCTGAGCTGCTGGACGAAGCCCTTTTAGCTGAGGAGGGGCGAGAAGGTGTGGATCCTGGCTTAGAAGCTGGGCTTGATTTAGCTGCACCTGAAAATAACCAGAATAAATGATAACTATCGGCAGCATTAAAAATGCTTTGTAGTCTAACAATAAAAATGAATTTAAAAAAATGCTTTGTAGACATAGAGCAAATGTCTGATGTAAAAGGGGTCTGCTAAAACGTGTTAGAGATACTGCCAGAGATCTTCTCCCATAACAGAAAGAGCACAAATACATGTAGAAAGAGTACACACGATAAAATGATAGTGTCATCTTGGGCACTTTATTTAACCTTTCTGATCACGGTTTTGTTTTTTTTCCCTTCTTCTCAAGATAAGACTAACAGATACGAATGAGTTTTAAGTATTTTTTTTTTAAAGAGGAAAAGTTCTTAGATAAGCTGAATGCATCACCATAGTTGACTTTCTAACAAGAAAAAGACCTTATAATAGGTTAATACTTTAGACGAAATAGCAATACAAATATTTTTTCTCTTTTAATGTATTTCCTGGCTTTAGCTACTGAAAGAGACTAGAAATAATGACATCTCCATAGCAGTGAGCACTCCTGGTTTCTAAATTTTATTCTGAAATAATAGGGCTACTCAAGAAATGGCTAACTCCAGGTGTGTGGGCAGAGAGAGTACCGGGTGAGCCTGGAACGCCTTGTTGTGTCAAAAGCAAGGATGTGTTCAAGGTTAGTGTCAAAGGACACAGGGGCCAGTGTGAAAGGGCTCCCACTAGCCACAGTTGGGATAGGTTGCATACCAAAAAGAATAAAAACTGTAACATACTGTAAGATACTGTCATGCATTGGTTAAATATAAGTCTAGTCCATATTATTGAGGGGGAGGAAAGGAGCGGTATGAAGATCTTTCTAGAACATGAACAGTAGAAGAAATGTTAGAACTAGAAAAATAACAATTTTGCAACCCTCATGACTAATCCAGGAAAGGCTCATCATTGATGGGCGCTAAATCACTAAGTGAGAGGTTTTTGAGGAACAAGAAATTCACATGTGTCAAGGTATTACCCTATCAACGACTTATGAAATAGGGAAAAAGATACACCTTTACAATGGGGCGGTCTGGGGATCAGCACCCAAAGCAAGTGATTCAACAGTATCACTAATAATGACACAAACTGGAAAAATAAAAAAAGACCAGTGATTTCCGGTAGGACCTCACTGACCAAGAGCTTGGCTGATGACAAGCTCTCTCACTTTCTAGAATATGGCACAGACATAAGAAATGGCCTCAGCAGCCAAAACAGAAGGTTCAAGGTATATGCAGTGAAGTTTATGCACTTCGTGGTAAGAAATTCAGGGTCATTACTGGGGTCCACCCATTCCCTTTTACTCTGAACACAGTTCTGACCAGGTGGCAGCCCATCTGGTGTAGGTGCTCCTCCTGTGTGCTCCCACTGGCCCCGTTCTCCACCACAATTCCCCACACTCTGCTCCTCTAGAAGGCTCTTGGAGGGCAAGGAACGTGTCATATTCAGCTTGCGACACCACTGCTTATTAGCACAGGCTAGACTGAACATATATTTGTTGAAGGAACAAATGTTTAAATAAATACATGAACAAGCAAATAAAACCTGGTTAGATGGTCTGCAGTTTTGCAGTTTATTTCCAACTTTACATTTATCAGTACTGACAGATTAGAAAGAGGCAAGGGGTTATAAAGGTAAGTGTGCTGACAGCAGTGACAAGTTTCAAACACTCCTAATTACAAAGTAGCAAAGAGGAAGACTGAAATTTAGATTTGTATGTTTTCGGGTGCCTGAAGTCACCAGTTGTAGATGCAAAGTCATACACACCCTCAAGAAGCACTGACAACATACTCTTAAAATAAGAGAAATGCCTAACATTATAAAACAAGAACAATATAATTGGGAATGACTTAAAATAGTTTTGAGTATTCCAAAGGTAACTCTTCAGTGATGTGGAAATCTCACTTATGGAGGAGAACTTCCCACGAGTTCTGGAGAGCTGATGTTCTGCTTTAGTTGCGACTCACATACAGTGGCATCTCTGTAGAAGCCCACACAAAACACCCCTGGAACGCTATGTCCATGTCCCACTGGCCAGGTTCTCGAATCAAAGACCCAGCCAACAGGGAAAGAAAACTGTAGAGAACAGTGGGAGCAGCAGGGTGAGAATATGCTGACCTGGAGAAGAGCTTTCTCTGAGGGCAGCCACCGGGCAGCCTCGCTGGGGAAGCAGCTTTAGAAAAATCACGTTACTTCAGACTTTATAAGCAATACGTCATACTTTAATATAAAGAAGGTCTAACAGAAAGCAGATCAAAGATGGTCTATGATGAATGTCTAATATAGGAAAGACATATACGTGAAGTGCCTACCATGGGCTATGTAGTGGAGATCCCTGCTCTCCAGGAGCTCATGGTGTCGTGGGAGTGAGATTCATCTGGGAATCCTCAGACATGGCCATGTTCAACATTCCCGGGGACTACATGACCATGGAGTACGGTCTGGGCTGTATTCCCTCTGCCTGAAGCACTCCTCCTCCCCTCCTTTGAGTGACTAAGTCTACCATCCTTCAGATCTCAGCTTAGATGGATGTTATGCTCTGGGAGGTCCTAGCATAGCACCTAGCGGCTGTAATGGTATACAGTACTCCCCCCTTATCCACGGTGTTGCTTGCTGCAGGTCTAAGCTGTGGTCAACTGCTGTCCAAAAGATTAAATGGAAAATTCTATAAATAGTTCCTAAGTTTGAAACCATACACTGACTGCTGCAATCTTACACCATGCTGCTCTGTCCCACCTGGGATGTGTACCATCCCTGTGCCCAGCACGTACACACAGGGTCATTACTGACTGTTGCAGTATTAGAGGTGCTTGTGTTCAAGTAACCCTTATTTTACATAATGCCACGTTCCTATAACTTTTTTTTTATAGTATACTGTTATAATTATTCTATTTTTACTGTTATTGTTGTTGTTAATCCCTTACTGTGCCTAATTTACAAACTAAACTTTTTCACAGGTAAGTATATATAGGAAAAACCATAGTAAATACAGAGGTTGGTACTATCTATGGTTTCAAGCACCTTGGAAGTATCCCCGTGGATCTGAAGGACTGCTGTAGTTATTAGTTAAAGCCTACTTCTCCCATTAGACAAACTCCACAAGACAGGAGTTGCATCTGTTTCGTTTACCACTTTATGGTCCCATACCACAGTCACAGTGCCCAACCCAGAGGACACACTCAAAAAAGTTTTCGTAATTCATTAAACGACTCCTAGGAGAGGCACCTATCCATGGTAAAGACACCAGGGAAAGCTCAAGGGGTGCATGCTGACATAAAGGCACTGACAGGAATAGCCAGCGATCACGAGGAAACCAAACCAAACTCATCGGCCTCCCAGAACGAGGTCACGCACCTGGCTCCCTTTCAAGATCACCTCCCGTTATTACTCAGGCCCTTTGCGTACCCAAGTGGGTACACGCAGTCACTAAACAGCTAACTGTGCGTAGGGAGGAGCAAGGTGGTTTGTGCCTGGGCTGTCCAGGTCTCCCCTGCAGAAAGGACTTCCTGAGGAAGCCCGTGACCACCCCTGAAATACTTGGTATGAAGGAAAAGTAGAAGGAGTCGCGACCAGCCCAAGCCCCATGCAGGGCCCAGACACCAGGGAAAGGAAGGTACGAAGCGGCACCAAGCTGGCTGGGAGACGAACAGGGCCACGGGAGACGCCTGCGGGTGGCTCCGGCGGGGCTGCAGTCCCCAGCTGCACAGAGCTCGCAGGAAAGCCGCCCGTTGTTCTGGACGAAACACATCCCTTGCTGCTTAAATATGCTCACGGCGGGCTGGGGGTGGGGTCTCAGCCTCCCGGCAAGGCCAGCTGGGGTCTCAAAGCCCCCGTCTTTCACTCTGGCACACAGGCAAGCAGCTTGGGGATCAGTGTGAGATGAGAACGACGAAGGCAATGACCGTGGGACCTGGCGTCCTCGGCCGCGGGCAGGGTGGGGGTGGTGGGGAAGAGGCGGTTGGGGCCATGCTCTCCCACCTGTACTGGCCACCTGATGAAACAACAGCCCCACCCTTGGAAGTTCCTAACTGGGGGTGCGGTGTGGGCCAGAGAAAGAAAGGAATGGAAAACAAATTTGGAAAATTTAATAATAGATTCAGTAAGTAATGAGGATTTGAAATTTAAAATTAGAAGGGTTTTAAAATTCTGATTGTTTGGAAAGGAACTGACAACAGAGAGAAACATCTGATGAATGAGGATATGAGAGACTAGCACTCGTTAACTGTACATTTATACTTTGTAATGAATAAATGCAAAAAAGAACAGGAAAGACAGGCATATCTTGAGAAGTTGAGAGTTTTGAAAAACATGCAATTAAGGGTTAAACTACAAAGCTCATTTTAACGTGAGCTCTTAAAAATCTTCATAAGCTGTAATTGATAAGGAAGTAATTTACCCCTCACAGCTATCACACGATTAATAGACACTAAGAAATACTAAATACTAAAATTTATAAAAATGAAAATGAAGCCATCTGTTCAATATGGTTAATGATTTCATTCTTTACTTTTTAGAATAAATAATGACAGATAATATCCTAGAGCACTGGTGTCCAACCTTTTGGCTTCCCTGGGCCACATTGGAAGAAGTGTCTTGGGCCACACACAAAATATGCTAACACTAATGACAGCTGATGAGTTAAACAAAAGGTTGCAAAAAAAAATAACAAAACCTCATGTTTTAAGATTTTATGTTGGGCTGCATTCAAAGCCATCCTGGGTTGCACGGTGGACATGCCTGTCTTAGAATATGTCACCCTTACTAGACAGTTAACAGCTCTGTTTTTATTTACTTTAAAAGTCTGTCTTCTTTCAAATATTCTCTAACATGTAAGTGTACCAGCTCTTGAGGGTACCAAATATTCTTTTACCACTTACCGGGGTTGCTGTAACAAGGGTGTTATCAGAAAACAGTCCAGTTATCAATGTCAGTAAATTTAACATTGATAGAATACTTCTATGTAAACTACCATTTGTGTTCCATCTTTGTGAAGTGATCCAATAATGTCCTTGATAGCATCCAATCCCGATGTTAGATACTGGGGTCCTCAACAGCTGCCTTCCTGCTTCCTAGAATGCTCCCAAGTCCATTGGTGATTTCACTCTGCCTTCCTGTGACTCCTGGCTCAATGATGATTATGTGAAACACACTTACATAATGGTTTTCAAAGAGAGTGCAGCGACTTTAGCTATAATACAGGTATAGATTGCTTTTTCTTGCAGCTTTCAAACATTTCAATTATTTTTCTAAGCTGCATTTGATGATGTCCTGAAAACATAATTAGTAGGAGCCCTGTTTTACAAGAATCATTTTTCCCCTCAAGCTTTTCTCTCCCTCCTTAATTTTCCCTTTTAAAATAAGAAGGAGTTTCAGAAGCAGAGGAAAATAGACATAAATTCTATACAAGTCCCTGTAATTCTCTGACTTTACCCATTGGATATGGACATGATTTACAATGCTAGTCTTTGAGCAGTTGTGTCTTAATTAATGCCTTAAAGATTTGGGGTATAAACATGATTCTAAGACATTTTAATCATAGCTGTAAAAAACAAAGAGTGGCCTGATTCACTGCCTGAGTGAAGCCAAAGCATCACTGTGTCTAATGTCAATAATTAGTAGCTTGCGTAATGTCTATGGAAAATGCTACATTTTGGGCATATGAGACTCAATGAATTCAGAATGATGAAGCAAATAAAAGCACTCTACTTGGCTCATCCTTCATGGCCAGAGCTCTGATGGAATTTAGAAATTCTTCCCATATAATCTGCCGTATTCAGTCTGCCAAAATCATAAACAGAAGAGCTAAAAATATGACATTAATACTGTTGACAAGAACCACAGAGACATTAAAAACATGTGCACACAAGCATGCATGGACACACACACACACACACAACACACACACACATGAAGCAAGACTCTTCTGATCATCCTCTACCTTGAGAAAAATACTCCCTTCATCCCTGGGTCCTCACTCAATTAAAAACCCCACATAGGTGGGGAATAGATAAAGGTAGTCAAAGGTACAAACTTCCCATTATAAAATGAATGCCATGGGGATGTAATGCATGGCATGATGACTATAGTTAATAACATTGTATTGCATGAAAGTTGCAGAGTAGATCTTAAAAGCTCTCACCACAAGAAAAAAAATGTGTATAGACTAGTATATGGTGATGGATGTTAATTAGACTTACTCTGATGATCAGTTTGTAATATATACAAATATCAAATCACTCAGTTGTACACCTGAAATATGTTACATGTTAATTGTATCTCAATAAAAACAAATCAAAACCCCACAGAACTGAAACATGGCAGAAGATATAGTCATCTACTTCCATTAGTTATTAGTGAGTAGATATGACATTATTTCCTTTTCCCCTTTACCTGGACAGACAGATTTTAATTTTTAACTGAAATAATTGAGCTTGGTTAAATAAATAAATATATGAGGCAAATGCTAGGAAACAGAATGGGGTTGGACTGATGAGAATTCCCAGAGAAAAGGGTCTGTTAAGTGACTACACAGTCACGTGAGCTATCAGAGCTATCACACTGCAATCTGACTGACATCTACATGGTTCTTTTTCCCACGAATTACTGCCTGTAACCCCTCTAATAAAGCTGTTTTCTTTTTAACTCTGTAATGTACATATAATTTTCTTATCATGCAGAGAACATTTAAAAATGATATTTTGTTTAAATTACTGTTAATTTATACCTTCAAATAGGAGTTTCTATTTGTAATATAGTTGTCAGTTTGGAGAATATTGGCTGAACTTGGGTTTCTATTTTGTTTTTTAATATAAAGCTAAATTTTATTTCTTTATTTTTCACACAATTCTGATTACTGCAAATTAAAGAGCTACCCCTTCCCAACAAAAGCTGCTCCATTTTTTCACTTGTACACTCTGTAATCTTCTCAGAGGGCAAAAGAAAAGCACCTGGAGTTTTAACAGGATTATAGGATGCCCTGATTCATGAAATCACTAAGAGGCTGGTTCTTTCATTCTGAAATTAGTATTCATAGCCCTTCAGGCTTCTGTCCTACTGGTGCAGCCTGTCTTTTTGCTACTTCAGTGTCAGCTCATAAAAGTAGCTTAGGGCACTCTATATATCCAAGCCTGAAGCACATTAACCCTGGGGGAATGAAGACCTGGGGTGGAGTTGTGTATCCTTCACCTTGCCCCTAGGAAGGTGGGAGTTAAGAGTGGGGGCGCTGTAGCCAGGTGGCCTTCATGGGAATCCTGGTTGTGCTACTTGCTGGGTGGTGTGACTTCTGCTGCTACCTGGGTTTCTTTATGTTTAAGATAAAAGTAGCAGTGCCTACTTCCCAGAGGTGGAAAAAATACATGATTTAATACATGAAAAGCTCTTACTTAAGAGCTTGGCACATAATAAGTGCTCAATAAATGTTAGCTTACATTATTATTACTCAACAAATGAGACTTGACTCAACTAATAATGAAAATATATACAGATTTCCCATTCCTAGATACTAGCAAAATAAAACTAAACTGCTGAATATATGGAATGAGACTCATTTAATTTAAAGACAAGCTTTACAATAATTTATTAACTAATAACCTATCAATGGGCTCCAAGGCACAGGTTTCACCATTCTACACACCCTCTCTCTCAAAAATCAGTCTGCTGTAGCTAAAGTCTCTATGCTTCTTCTAAAATTATCCCATTTCATTTATTCATACAGCAAATATTTATTAAACCCCTACCATATACCTGGCAAGCTATAGGCACTTGGACAAAACAATGAATGAAACACAGAAGATGCTTGTCCTTAAGGAATTTCTGTTCTAATGGAGGGAATTACATATTAGTAAGTGACCTAGTAAACCAGAAGGTAAATGGTGCAGAAAAGAGAAAAGTAGGGCAAGGGTAAGGAGTGCCAGGTAGGGGTGGGTTGGTGGCAGTATTAGATAGAACTTCAGGGAAGGTCTATGCATCTACCATGGGTCTTCTTTAGTCTCAACTCTCAAAGCTCACAGGTCTTCCAGGGGCCACACTCAGCCTGAGGCCACTCAGAGGAATGGGTTCAGGAACACCATGTCCTCTCAGTGGGAATCCATCACAGACACAAGAAGGCAAGATCCACACCAGGCATGGTGGGGGGCGGGTCACCCTGGCTCAAAAGGCTCATTCCTCACAGAAGCCAACATCTCTTGTAACAACTTCATAGGTACACCTGCCAGGACCCTCACAAGGGACATGCCAGTTGTAGGGAACTCGCTGAGAAAGTGAGATCTGAGCAAAGACCTGAGGGGAGGGGAGGGGAGGAAGTGGCCCTCTCGGCAGCAGAAGCAAGATTGCAGCAGAGGAAGGGCCTCGTGCCAGCTCCAGGCCCTGCCCTGCCTGCTCAGGAGCCAGGCCGGGTGCTGCCGCAGAGCGAGCATGGGCACTGCAGGAGGAGAGGGGGTCTGAGAGGTCCTCGAGGAGGCAAGCCACGCAGGGCCATACCGGCTATGTCAGGAGGTCAGCTCTCATTCCTTGGGAAACGCGAGGTTGCTGCAGGGTCTTGAGCATAGGAGTGACTGAGCTGACTTCGGTCTCTCCCTGCTGTGCGGAGAACAGACTGTAGGGAGGGTGAGGGCAGACCGAGTGGCCAGTTAGGGGGCTACTGCAGTCACCTCCCTGGGTATGAATAGTGAGTCCCCAAGACGAGTTTTGTATTGTTGCTAGTAAAGCATATGCAATGCTATAGTTTAGAAAACCCTATTAAAAGCCCTATAAAACAGGCATAAAAAACCCAGCCATTATACACAGCCTACATTTTGTGACGTTAATGGCAATAAAGACATTCTGTGATCAACAGCACCAGCTATTGATTTCCAAGGAGAGGGCTGAAGGAAAAGTAGGCGGTGACAAGAGCTCTGCGTCAGGTGGGGCCCCTTCCACTCCACTGATCCAGGGCCATCACACAGTATGGTAACTGGCTCTGCCCTGGGAAGTCAGGGGCCTAGCAAAGGTGTGACTGCCACTGTACTGAGAACTAGGGGTGCCTGAGGTCTCCCCTTACTGACCTGTCATTACAAAGCAGACCCCTGCGAGGGGGAAGAGGGCCTGCCTCCTCTGAGCATGTCCAGCCAGTGTGAGCACTCACGGACCGAGTTACTTCTGCCCTGGTTACTGTCCCTCCTGGAGATGATGTGCTTATTTTTAGCCATCATGTGATTCTCCAGTATTTTCCAGGCTCTGCTTGAGTCACTCTGGTTTCAGAGAATTTTTCATAGGAGAAAAAAAAATGTAGGAAAGAACTCCTCATCTTGAAATGGCTCAAGGATGAAAAATTCTAACTTATAGTTATTTGAACATGATGTTTTATTTCTTTTGATAAACTTCTGACTCTTCACATCTCCTATGTCTTGGTAGAAAATTAAGTTTGTAACACATCAGGTACCAAGCAACCACCATTTTAGTTCAAAATTCCTGTTTTTAAATTGTTCTCAGAGCAATTTCTCTCTAGGAATGGGCAGGGATCCCTCATCCCCATGAAAGCAATGCACACCAGAATCCCCCAAATAATTCAAAGGTGCACCCCCTTGCCTGTTTTCTGCAGCAGTGAGGAAAGCTGGTGGTTGAAAGAACCCAACAAATTGAGAATAAAGACACAGTGGCATAACCATGACAATGACATTGAGGGTGTCACTGCACTCCCAGCTCACAGCACTCATTCAGGCAAAAGCTTACAAAAGGAGATGGCCATTTGCGGGGAAGACAAATACTTAATCACTTTAGGATGTTCAGTCAGAGTCCCTAACGACTTACCAGTGGCAAGACAGTGCTCTCGGTTGTCTTTCTGATGGTGGTGAGGCTGCTGTCCCCCGTTAACTCTATCTTACCCAGACTCCCCTGCAGGACCACCATGGTCTGAGGCCCAGAGCAGGTCGGACCTCAGACAAGGAGCAAAGCTCCATCGGAATCATCCGCTCTCCTCTACTCCAGTTGGCTCCTGCTTCAGAGTGCTCTGCTTCTACCAACCAACCACCAAGCCATTTGTTTGTCACTTATCCTTCATTTCCGCTCTCCTTTATTTCTCACATCCAATCATCATCAACTTTTGTTGACTGTACCTGCTTAAAGTCCCTATTAACTCACAAGGCCACCACCTTTGTTTAGGCTACCTTCCTCCCCCCACATGGTTTGCTGCAACAGCTTTTTAGCTAGTCTTCAGGATTATACTGTGCCCTTCCCATTGAGTTCTCTATACCACACAGCAAACCTGTGCTTAAAACCTTTCAATGACTCCCTACAGTCCCCTTATAAAGTGTAAACCTGTGACTGACAGATCCCATGTGACCTCACATGCATATAATGATGTCTACCTCCCCCGTGTGTGGTCCCCTCCCTTAGAGTGTGGGTGAGATATGTGACTTGCTTTTAAACAACTGAATATGGCAAAGGTAATAGGATGTCACACCTATGATACAGATATATCATCTATGAGGGCTGTCTAGAAAAAAATCCAGCCATAAATGCCTCTATTTTTCATATTACATGGCTGGATACTTTCTGGGCAGCCTTTGTATATCTATATCATCTATATCTATATCTATAACTGTTTTGTTGGCAGATAGACCAGAGAGACTCTCTCCTACTGGCCTCGAAGAAGTAAGCTGCTGTGGAGTAAGCACCCATGTTGGGAAAACCCACACGGCAAGGAACTACAGGTAGCCTCTCGGAACTAAGCAGCTGCCAGGAAGAAATGGAACCCTCAATCCTGCAGCCTTAAGAAAACTGCCAACAACCCAAGGAGCATTCCCCAGTTGAGCCTCTGATTAGACCTGGATTGCAGCCTGGTGAGACCACAAAGCAGAGAACGTAGCTAAGCTGTGCCTAGACTTTGGAAGCTGTAGGCAATACACGTGCAATGTTTTAAGCTGATAAATTTGCAGTAATTATGATTTTTTTTGCAGCAACAGAACATGAATATGACCTCTTTACTCATTATATGAGGGCGGCCCTGCTCACCTCTGCAGCCTCACATCTCAACATTCATACAGAACAAAACGCACTTACCTGAAGACAGCACTTTCTCTCCCAACTTCCACATTCTGTTCTTTCTGTTTGCAATGCTCTTTTCCATACTCTCTACCAGGCCAACTTCTACTCATTAAGTGTTGGTCAAACCTCACTTTTCAAAGAAACCTTTCTAGAGTATACAAGACCCACTCAGGTGGTCTTCCTACCTGCTCTGACAGCACTTAACTCACTTTTACTGTTACTGTCTATTTATTGTCAGATTTCCTCACTAGGATGCAACTTCCTTGAATGGCTGTGTATCTCCAAAAACCTCTTAGTGTGCCTTAACAAACACTTGTTGAAAGACTAAATTAAGGAGAATTCAAGTAAAGCTTTTAAGTAAAAGGGCAAGAAATCCAATAAACAGGAACTACCTTCTGAGTTACTGTGTAGTGTGCACCACGTTATTTTCTATGCTACAGTGCAAGGGGCTCCTCAGGGGATGGAGATGATTGGCGAGAACTTAAAAATCAGCCATGTGTCGGCTTAAGTATCACATTTTCCTCGATCCAAATGGACACTGCAGTGATTCAATCAATTTAACAGATACTACATGGGAACCTTCTATGTTTCAGGCAATGGAGAAACAGTGATTAAACAAGACAGAACTGGATGACAGTTCAGTTCATCCAATTCAAAGGGAGTGAAGAAAATTATTCAAGTTGAAATTGTTTTCTATTTCCAACCCACATACCAAATGGCAAAGAAAGGCACTAATAATAAAATTAGTTTCACTGGTGATCTGTAATATTGTTTAGGAAACAGAATAAATGCTAAGCCACTGCCTTTTGAAGCCCACAAAGTTGTTGCGAGGCCAAGAAGCCAAATACCAAGTTATTCTTCCTATGCAGAGAGAAGGGATGATCTACCAGAACAGTATCTGGGGTTTAGTTGCAGAGTCAGTTAATATTTCAACATACAAAGGGAGAAGCTGTATAAGAATGAGCCAGTGCCAGTTATAAAATGACCCAGTGCAAGAATGGTTCGCTTCCCAGGTGCAGGTGGGACAACAATGAAGGCCACTGGTCCTCTTTTGCAAAGTTCTGTATGAAGGGACCGAGTACGGCATCCTTAAATACATGCCCGTTTTGTCTGAGGGGTTTATTTTTCACTTTGAAATCATTCAGACCATCTACTCAGAGAATTATTTGAATTGAAAGATGAAGAAATCAGAGATCAGTAATTCCACCCATCCCAGGGTTGGTATTCTGGGTTTTATGCACATTTCTGTGTTGGAGCTGAGAAGAGGCCTGGTTCAGGAGGCTTTACAGGTCCTGCATATATAAATGTGAATTAAAATATAGTAACTCTCACCCAAGAGCCTGTTATAAGGATGAATGGGAATGTTTTTGAACTTTAAAAATTGCTACCATTTAAAAAAAATAAATGCCATCCAAATATAACAGCCTGTGTTCTGTTTTAAGTCTTTTATGTCCTCCATACACTGTGCAATCTGAATTCAGTTTGTGAACATTCATCATGGTTCAGTGTAGTGTGGGGAAGAGATAAGAACATAAAACAGGCCATACCCATGATCTCTGACAGAGGCAATCTAATAGCACGGTTAGAGTATGGGCCCTGGAACCACGATCAAGCTACAAATCTTGGGTCCCCCTACTTCAAATGTGACCTTGGCAAGTCACTGAACTTCTTTGAGTCTTAGTGTCCTTCAGTCTGAAACAGAGGTAATGATAACTCTCTACCATTTAGGACGACTGTGAACTAAATTGAGCTAATATTACATTTTTAGTGCTTAGAATAATAGCAGGCACTTAGCATGTCCTCAGTAAAACACTTGCTATCTTCCTCTGTATCTGATAACTCCTTCTGCATTTTAAATGGCTTCCTTAACTTCCATGACAAATTCTATTCATACTAGATTTGAAGAGTTATACAGTGATAGCACCACAACAATTTGTTGGTTTTCATGTCTGAGTTAAAAGAAATTCTAGTTTTAAAGGAAACTATGATGTACTTTCATTCTAAGGAGCCAAAATCATTAAAAATTACAGTAAGCAAACAAATTGGGATGGAAATGAAAACTAAAGGCTCTGCCTAAGAAGGAGGTGCTGGACTCTTCCACAGACACTGCCAGAAGATTCCTATCTGAAGCTCCTCAATTCTTCATGACTCTCTGCTCCTGTCTATCCTCAATATTCCAAACTCACAGATATTCAGTATCCTGTGAAGGCAGAACACTGCTCATATTTTATGCTGTGGTTTTAACATTATTATAGGTAGGGGAATGCAGTTTCCATTATTCTTTAAGGATAAAATCACCCCAAATGCCTAGCTTACATATGGTAGATGTCTACCTGCAGGAAAAAAACCACCAATATTCCTCTCCTTTCAGGGAGCAGGGGATGTCCTCTAAGACTCTAATTGGGCCATTATAAGTGTTTCTTTCCATTTTCTGCAGGTCTAAATGTAGCTAAGAGAACAGCAATTAACTGGTATGTACCTTAGCAATGGGACGCTTTCTTAGTATAAACAGGCCAAGGGATGCAATGTAGGTAAGGGCAGGGACTGAGTGGAAGATACAAATCACTGTTTACAAAATAATGAAGCACGTAAGGTTAGGACCAGGATCTGAACCCAAATAATTAGGTTCAGGGCTCCGGTAAGTCAGTGGTCTGCTACGCTGCCCAAGCTATTCACAAAATAATGAGAAGGCTAACATTTATTTGAAAAGAAGTCTTTCTAATTATGAGACTGGTAAGAAAAATGCATCTCTTCCTTGGTTTGAGTTGGCTAAAAATTAACACTTAATCCTTAAAAATCCTTAAAAATGAACACTTGATCCTTGAAGAACTAAGTAGGTATGTGGATAGTGCATGGTATGGGGGTAGCACCGTATGTAGTTAGGTGGCTGGATACTGTGAGATAGTGGTATTAAGCAGGTACACACTGGGAAATTGTAAGAATAAACAGGCATGACTCATCTTGATAGGAAGACCATAATGGGACAAAAAGGATGACTGTGCCTACCCTAGAGGGCTCTGGGAAGTCAAATGCCATCATAGACTGTACTAGTCTAAAGAGAAGAAAAGCAGTTCTTGGAGTAAATGATGGCTTGGGGGTGATACCAATGTTTGTATTTAAAGGGTGAAGTTTCTCAAAAAGCAAATGAAGACTTGCATCTTGATAATAGTAAGAAAAAGGAAGTCCTGCATAAAGGCACAGGCCTGAGGCCAAAATTAGGACTCCTTGAATGGAATTTAACTTCTTGCATACTTTTTAACTTGGATTCTAATTGAGTTAAGTGCCTGTTAAATAAAAAATATCAACACTCTTTGCAGTAAATTAACAAAATCCAGAGTCTCCACAACATGACATCACAATGTCTAGGATACAATCCAAAATTATTCAACATATGAAGAGCCAGGAAAATGTGACATATTCTCAAAAGAATAGATAATCAGCAGATGACAACTGTGAGATGGTCAGAATGGTGGAATCAGCAGACAAGAACTGTAAAGCAGCTATCATAATGCTCAGGAGAGTACGCTCACAATAAATGAAAAGGCAATCTCAACAGAGTAAACTAAGGAAAATTTACAACTCAAAAAATACAACAGTTGAAATTTAAAAAAAAAAGCCCATTAGTAAAATGGAGATAACAGAGGATAAAGAGGGTAAACTTGAGCATATATTTATCAAAACCATCTAAACAAAAGAAGTGAGAATACTAGAAAAGTGCCCTAGGGCCCTGTGGGATAATTTTAAAAGCTCTAACACAGACAAATGAAGTCCCAGAAGAATAAAAAAAGAGAATGGAGCTGAAAAGGCATTTGAAAAAATGATGGTTGAAAAACTCCCCAGTATGGTAAGAGACATGAACTATAGATTTAAGAAGTTTCATAAACTGCAAAACAAGATAAATTCAAAGAGAATCATGAGTAGGCATATCATGGCAACACGACTGACAACCAAAGATAAGGAGAGAGCTTGGATTGCACTTGGAGAAAAAGAATGAATTACATAGAAGAGGAGAATGCTTAGAATGAGCGGCACTTCTTATCTTAAGAGGCCACAGACAAACATTTTTAAAGTGCTTAAAGAGAGAAAGAAAGAAAAAGAATGAAAGGATCAGCCTGAATTCTTTATCTGGGAAAATACTTTTTAAGAATGAAGGTAAAATAAAGACATTTACCGAAAAAGAAAAACTAAAAAGAATTTGTTGCCACTGGACCCGCTCTCTAAGAAATGCTAAACAAAATTCAGTCTTAAGAGAAATAAAACCAGCAGACAACTCAGGTGTTCGGAAATGAATGAAGAATGATAAAAATGATAAAACTTAAAAAAAAAAAAAACAATTTTTTTCTCTTAATTTCTTCAACATATATATGACTAGTTAAAGCAATACTGCCTACTAGAAATATAATGTAAACTATGTAATTTAAAATCTTCTAGTGGCAACATTAAAAAATTTTTAGATATTAATTTTAATATATACAAAATATACAAAGTGTAATTTCTACATGTAATCAATACAAAAATTATTAAGTGTCTTACAGTCTTTTTTTCACACTAAGTCTTCTAAACCAGCATGGATTTTATAAATCTACATCTCAATGTAGAATAAAGACATTTCAAGTGCTCAAAACCCATTGTATTGGATAGTGTTAGTTCAAAACAAACATTTTAACACTTTCTTGTGGGGTTTATAATGCATGTAGATGTAATACACATGCCAACTATAACAAAGAACACAGGGAGAAGGGTTGCCAGGGTTTCACATGGTATATGAAGCAGTATATTAATGTTAAGTACACTGTGAGAATATATACTCTAATGTTGCCTTCCAACTGTCTGTCCCTTTGTGCATTTCCCATGACTTCCTAAGGCAGGAGCTAAACATGGAGGCCACGGGGGCACAGAATATTTAGGAGACAGAACTGACCCTCTCTCAGGGGTACCCTTCCTCCCTCCCTCGCACACCTCACATCACTCTGTGTGGCCGCGGAGGATGGCTGGTTAGTCAATGACGGGTAAGATTCCTCAAGGGAGGAACAACCTAAGACAGGCACAGTCGCATAGGGGCCATCAGGAGGGAGCTTGGGCTCAACAGAGGTGAGCCCCTCCCCCTCTCTGAGGTTAATCTTCTACTCCCTGGCTGCCTAGTGTCCCACGCTGTACCAATGGTGACCTGATAGAACAGTATCAGTCGTGTGCCAATAGGAATGACTTAGATACTGAGTCAACCCCCTGGGGTGGTTTCGGTATACTGAGTCCTTGGGGCTATATGTTCTCATAGAGATACAATGCATGTTGAATCACAATGGGGACTTTCGGAAAAAGCAGTCTGCTAGGCAACATAACTCACAGACCATGGAAAAACCAGTTTCATTTCCTTGTGTGTCCATCAATAAAAGCTATGCATTGGCCTGATTTGGGGCTCTTTCAGTCCAAAAGGTTGGAGCCCCTTGGCCCCGCTTATAATATATTTTTGGCTACTGTCTTTCATCACTTTGAGCCGCTCTTCTTGTGTTCCCACCGCTCATGTCACGCTGGACGTGACACTCTAATCCTTAGAGCAACCATTAAAAAAAAAATTAATGCAAAGAAGTATAGTTAAAAAGGCAATAGATAATTAATATGAAATGCTAAAAATGGAGCTCCCTGGTGGTGTAGTGGCTTTAAGGCGCTGGTGCTGTCAATGCTGAGGCCTGGGTTTGTTTCCCAGCCAGGAAACTACCCACATACTACAAAAAAAAAAAAAAAAAAAAAAAAAAAAAAAAAATTTTAAAAAAACAAAAAAAAAAAAAAAAAAAAAAAAAAAAAAAAAAAAAAAAAAAAAAAAGAAATGCTAAAAATATTTTTAAAATCCTGAAGACAATAGGAAAGGCAAAATAGAAAAACAAAGAACAGAAGGGACAAGCAGAAAACAAATGGTAATACAGTAAATCTAAATCCAACCAAATCAATAATTACATTAAGTTCTAATGAACTAGATACTCCAATGTCCACCAGATATTATCAGAATGAATAAAAATACAAGACCCAATTATATGTTATTTACAAGAGACATACTTTAAAGACAAAGATAGGTGGAAATTTAACCTATCATGGAGAAAGATGTACCAGGCAAACAGTAAGCATAAGAAAGTTGGAGTGGCTATATAAAATCAGATAAAATAAACTTCAAGACAAAGAGTATTACCAAAGACAAAGAAGAACACCATCAAACACAAAGGTCAATTCATCAGGATGACTAACAATCATACATACCTATATACCTAATAACAGAACCCTAAATACAGAAAACAAAAATTGAAAGAACAATTACATAACCAATACTAAAACCCTTTCCCCAGTAACTGTAGTTTGACAACAAAAAAATCAGTTAAAAACACAGATAATCTGAGTAACACTACCCACTACCTTGATCTATTTGATATTTCTAAAACACTATACGAGGTCTGACAATTCAGTTTGCGAACTTGCCACCATGTGCTTATGTAGGCAGCACTGTACAAACGACTCAGTAAGGTTTCACAACCTTGGCATATCAATGTATCACAGCTGTGTTCATGTCAATGTGTGGTGGTGTCTTCCTGAGTGGCATTCATTACTGTTGTTGCGTATTTTTGTGTGCCATTGCGAGAATGTCAGTTTGAATTAAAAAGAAGAAACAAACATTAAATTTCTTGTTAAACTTTACAAGACTGGAAGTGAAATCAGGGACATGTTAGTCCCAGTTTGTGGGGATAATTCCATGAAGAAAATGGCAATGCACAAATCAATTAAACATTTTTCTGAGGGGAGAGAAAGTGTTAGTGATGAAGAGACATCGGGGAAGCCAGTAACAACCAGAACTAACAAAAACATTGCAAAAATTCATCAAATTGTGTGTCAAAATCTTCAGCTGAATGTGAGAAGCAGAGCAGACCAAGTTAACATCGATAGAGAAACAAGAAAATCTTAGCTGAAAATCTTGGCATGAGAAAGGTGTGTGCAAAAAATGATCCCGAAGGAGCTCACTGATGAACAAAAGCAATGGAGAGTCGAATTTGCTAAGAACTTTTGGAGAGGCAAGCTGATGTTTTGGGCCATGTTATCACTGGTGATGAAACATGGGTGTACCAATATGACCCTGAAACAAAGTGTCAAAGAGAAACAATGGAAGTCAGCCAGTTCTCCATGACCAAAAAAGTTCCATCAGTCCAAACCAAGAGTCACAACGATATTGCTAACCTTTTTTGATATCAGAGGGATTGTTTATTATGAATTTGTACCAAGTGGACAAACATTCAACCAAGTTTACTATTTGGAAGTGCTGAAAATGCTGCTTGAAAAAGAAGAAAACGACCCGAACCTTTCACCAACTATTCATGGCTCTTGTGTCACTACAATGCACCAGCTCACAGGGCACTGTCTGTGAGGGAGTTTTTAGCCAGTACACAAATAACTGTAATGGAACACCCTTCCCTACTCACCTGATCTGACCCCCAATTACTTTTTTCTTTGCCCAAAGATAAAGGAAATATTGAAAGAAAGACATTTTGATGACACTCAGGACATCAAGTGTCATATGATGACAGCTCTTCTGGCCATTACAGAAAAAGAGTTCCAAACTTGCTTTGGAGAGTGGACTAGGCACTGGAGTTGGTATATAGCTTCCCAAGGGGAGTACTTCGAAGGTGACCGTAGTGGTATTCAGGTAGGTTACATTTTTTCTAGGATGAGTTCACAAAACTTAACTGTCAGACCTTGCAGAACACATTCTTTCCAAGAACATGTACTATGTTGACCAAAACAGACCATATTCTGGACCGTAAGATCAAGATCAAGACAAGGATAAAAAAAAACCACTGTAAACTGCTACATTTCACTGCCTCTCCTGAAAAAGAAAACAAAACAAACTTTTTGGGAAAGTAAAAGCAACTCTTCTTTTGCCACCAGAAGTGATAGGCAATCCTTACTTCAATTACAGGTGCATGAATACTGCTAAACAAATAAATCAATAAACCTGATCACCTTGTTAAGGTCGTATGAACAGCCTTAGAAAAGCCCAAATTAAAGATAATCGAGAGGGAGGGTATTCATATATTCAACAGTTTTTGAAAAACACTGTTAGAATTTATTTAAATCTACATTTAGGGTTTTAATTATGATGATTCAAATATTATACTTCTTGTTTCCTTTTTGAAACCATTTGTCTAATATTTCTATTAATTTGATTTTAAGTCTGGAATATTGAAGTCTTTCAGGAAAAGGGAAAGCTTACACTCAATTTCCATAGCAACTCTAAACCCATTACACTGTATTTTTACATGGGAGTTTTATTTAAATACATTAATATATGTGAATCTAAAATGTGTCTAAGCTGTGGTTGCTATAGGAACTGCAACTTCAAATCTCTTTTTCAGTTTAGTAAGTGCTCACAAACACCGATTCTCTCCCCACAGCTATCTCAAGTTGCAGATATGTCTCGTAGCAAAAAACATCACGACTCATGAGGATAGGTGCACTTAATAGATACCTATTATTAGGAAAATGTGTATTTTAATACACACCCCTCATTGGTAGATGAAAAGCAATTCAAGATGCAATTCCTTGGAATGTAGATAGACTAAGACTTGGCTGACATGATGGCCTTTGTTTACGATGAAGCTTGTTAGAGTCCGGAAGTCACCCAACTACACACAGACACTAATGGGCTCTATACTTCTCTGAATCCACAGAGAACCTCTTTTGTCTCTACTGAAATGGCAGAAAAATTTAGCACATTCTTACAAAAACAGAATACACCAAATATGTGGAGTGCATTCACCTTATACATAAGCAAACAACCTGTGGAGCATGGATACGTTAGTCCGCATGACGTAAAAGTGATGGTCTTGCCAATGTGGACTGTTCTTTCTGAATTATCAACAGGTGAATAGTCCATTCTGTGATCACGTTTTTCACTCTAATATGGCCCCTTTGCCACAAGATGCTCTGGAGCTTCCACTTCCTGCTCTTAATGAATTATTGTCAGGACATGCAAATTAATTTTAATATTAGTCTAAGGAATATTTGTGGAGATAGAAATCCACTGTAAAATGAATTAAGTATTCTAAAGCCTAAATAAAAAAAATAATTGGACCATCTCACCTCCTGTTTTTGATTAGACCAGTCATTGCTTGTTTCCACTAATGCAGATAATTAAGAAATGACCAAGCCTAGAGGTAGGAACAGAAACTACTCCTGAATGCTATGGACCCGGCATCATTGAGAGGTAACTGTGATACAGAGATGTGAATTTCCCAGATGGCTGACCCTCACCTCATCAAGCACTTTCATTTGTCCTAAGTTGTGTATGGACAAAATCAGATTTGCGTATGAAGAGGATGGCCTTGAATGGTTTCAGACCAGGGGTGGGGAGACCAGTTTCCAGACTGAAAAATAGTTCAAGGAGGAGATTATAATAAATAGAAAATGAAAGAGAAATCTTAAGAATTGGGAGGGAACTCTGAGGGTACCAATGGGTGCATGCTGGAGCCATTACAGACCATGAGGGCATCGGAGCGGCATGGAGCTATCAGATTCTGTAATAAATATCTTAGGCTCTGGGCTGTTTAGTAAGGATTTAGTTAAGTATTTTTGGCTCTTCTTTTACTGATGCTGATACTTTCTATCAATATCAGTGTACTCCTTGCTCCAAAACATTATTCGCTTTAGCTCCATGTTTATTATAATTAGGTCGAAATTAAGAAAGAGCAAATAGACTTTACATAAGTATCATGGGAACTCTCTCACATGTCAACAGGAAATTTATAGCACAGTGTTTACAACATCTATTCTGGCTCTTAAGAAGACATTCTGGGTTACATTTTCTTGACTGTATTCCCAAGAGTTGAATACATGACTTCTAGAAAAATTAATTCTTCCTGTACTTAGAGAAACCTTTCTCTTATTATAGCTTTAAAAACAGTGTTTCTACATGTGATGTGTACCTTGCAGTAATTTTTCCACAGTATAGTTTTACTACTCCACAAAGGCCAAGAGTCAGAATATATCCTTTCTCCCTCAGTAGGACCAGTGATGTAAACATGGTCAAGGTACTGGGAACACGAATCAGGAATTTCTGCCTTCTGGAACATTAAAAATCAAATTTATGATCTGTTGACCTTAATGTCTTTCCTGAGCTCTGTCACCCAAGAGGTTAAGTTCTGGAAAAAATACATTTTTCTTTTAGGTTCATGGACACGCTATCAAAATGGCACAGTTTCTCTGTGGCTTCTGTGAAAGACAGATGAGGGAACTCCTAGAAAATGAGGCCAAGGCAGCCTAATGACAGTTCCATTTGAGGGGGACGTGTTGGTGCCAATTTAAGGACACATATGATTGTGAAAGAAAAACATTCTGAGGCCTGTACAATTTCATTACTAAAAACTTGAAAAAGTGGCAGCTGACTTTTAAGATGCATCATTAACAGCTACAGAAAAAGACCTTAGGATGAGAAACACCAGCCACTCTTGGTGTCCTCACCCCCTTGTCCTCCCTCTGCATCTGCCTGCCGAAGCCACAGCTCTGGGGAAAACACACCATCCCTCTTCTCCTTCCTAGATCTTAGACTGGTGACAGTTTCTGGTAAAAGTCCAAGGCCAATTTGAACCGCCATAAATTTTCATTCCCCAAACTCCTTGTGGCTTAATTTTTACCCAACTTCTCTCTAGTGCTTCTGTTTAAAAAAAAAAAAATCCTCTCTCCTCTTTAAACCTCTACTGATGCCCTTGACCTCATTTTCTCCCTCCATCTCCAGGGTCATCCTCCACCAATTTCCCCACTTTTTTCCTATTTTCAATTATTCCTACTCCATGAACCTTTCTCCCATCTTACAAACCTGCTCATTTGTTTGCTAAAAGCAAACAAAAATAGATCAAGGACAATACCATTCTCCTTCCATTCTCACTTCCTAATGCTGCCAGCCTTTCCCCAACGTCAACAAATGTTTTTACTTTCCTCAACTTTTTTTCCTGACAAACGTGAAGGTAGAGTCTACTCGTCCTGCATGACTCTCACACTTGTCATGTCATGCCGCTGTTAAGTCACTGCAATCTAGGTGTATGTGCTCAGCATTTTAACAGACCAATTCTCTAAAGGATTATTAATCACCTACCGGGATCGATTCCTTTGGCCTATTTTTAGTCCTCATCCCATTTGATCTTTCCACAATTAATATTTGGCACTGTTGGTGATCCTTCTCTCTAGAAATTTCCTACTGTTCATTCTCTGAGTCTGAGCTTCCCTGATTTCCTCCCTGATGTTCATCTTTTTCTCTGCTTCCTCTTTTTCCTCTTGTCCCCTTAACTATGCATTTCCAAAGGTCTGTGCTTAGTTTACTTTATTTTATGTAAGTTAATTCATCCTACGGCTTCCAAGTTGGATTTTTATGCTATCTCAATTTCCTTTCTCCAATTCCTCAGTCCACTCCTGGTCCCATCGTTCCACTGAGTGACCCCCAAGATAAGAAATCCAAGAGACTCTCCCAGTCCTCACTTTACTTGATTCCTTGGCAGATGTGGATGCTGCTGACCATTCTGTTCCCTCCCTTCTGCTTCCCTGATAGGTCATGACCTCATTTCCGTCCATCTTTCTGGCACCTTCCCTGCTCCTATGCAAGCCCTTCTTTTCCTACCCAAACATTAATGTTAGAGTTCTTTAAGGCACGCTCCGTGTCTCACTCTGTACTCGCTCCCAGCTTCGATCACATGGATACATGGAAGACCCACAGACGTTTACGTCTATCCTCTGCTGCTTGGCATTCCAGACCTGGACATGCATTGTTCAATAGCAGTGTTGTCATAACCATTTTTAATCCATTCTGATTGGAGATTTGGTACAAATAAGGAATTAGTATTATTTACAAAATTAAGGTTATTCACTTGATATGTGTGCACATTGGTTTTCTGGATGGAAATAAATTGTTTCGGAGGAGTTCATTTTTTAACTGTCTAGTACCCCAACTGGTGTTTACAATAATGACTCTTAATTTTATAAGAACACACTCTATTTGGTAAAGTCTGTTTTTTTTTTTTTTTTTAATGGTAAAGATGTGTATAATATATTTCAGAAAGGTTTTTATCCACAAGTTTTAAAAACTTAAAGTTCTAAGTCAAAGATGTCTAACCCGTGGCCCATGGCCGCATGTGGCCCTGGACAGCTCTGAATGTGGCCCAACACATTATGAGATTTTTTTGCAACCTTTTTCTCTCTCTCTCTCCTCCCCTCCCCCCCCCCTCCGCCCCCTCCAGCTCATCAGCTATCATTAGTGTTTGTGTATTTTATGTGTGGTCCAAGACAATTCTTCTTCTTCCAATGTGGCCCAGGGACTCCAAAAGAGTGGACACCTCTGTTCTAGGTATTTATCATCAATGACATCATTTGTGGACAAAGTTAGATACATGAAGTTTTGCTGAATATCATCACATAAAAACTGGTACTGCCCCTTACAGAAGATAGGATGTAGATGATCCATATTTAAAAGCATAAATTAGTCCATATTCTGGTCTATACTGTCAGCAATTACACAGAAAAAACATTTCAGTCCAAATCTAAACACAGTACTTGAAATTTCTCAAAAAACAACAATACAAGGAAAATATAATATACCCCTGACACATTATTTTAACATATGGCTGAAGTGACTTAAAGTGAATAGCTTTTTCTTATTAATAGTTCAATCATAATCATTAGACTTACCACAGATAGGTCACTGCTAGGAAGATAAGCATGGTCAAACAAACAATGAAAATCATCCAGGAGCACTACGATAGCGACTGCTGGGAAGAATCAATTTAAACACAGTAAAGCACAGGAGGGCCAGAGCCATTTTCTAAATGAAAGTGAGTCTGATTTCACTGTTACGATACCTGCTGTGGGAGAGTTTGCATGGTGAGACTTTTTTGGCAGGTTGAAGATCTGTTCGCCAGGGTCGGGGGGAGGAATTGCATCTTGCCCTTGTCGTGCTTCTACAGGGTCGTACTCCTTTCCATCGTAGTTAGCATCATAGAATTTCTTAAACCACTGAATGAAATCCAGGTTGTCCTGGAAACGCCCTTTCACTAGCTTCTCCACTGGAATTACCTGCAATAGAAAATCACCGTGTGAGCCACACACCTCAGGTTTGTTTGCACTTAATACAACTGAAGTGTTCCCTAAATATAACTATTTCTTACATGTCTGCAATTCATGACTACTAGCTTCTCCCCCAGCTTCTTAGCAAGCTGTTCTAAAATTCATATAATTTTTCATCATATTAAAGAAAAAGTAAGGTGTAGCTGGTTCTCTTGGAATACTAATACTTCTGAACAAAGCAGGCAGAACGAATACCCTTAGCTGTCAAAAGGAGCCGATTATCTTTATAGTATGTTTAATGCCAGAGCATCTCCTCCCAAAACCTAGGCCTGGGATGGCTTTTCCTTATTTCTTTGTAACCCTTGTTACTAGATAGTGAGAATATGTAAGATTTAAATCAATGCAAACATACCAATCCAAAGGTTCTTATGAAACAAAATGAGCTTTCATGGAGCTTATTTACAATGTAGAGAGAAAAGTACCCAAACAACTACCCACAATACAGGGCCAAGTAATTCTCGGCCTACACAGGGGCAGAGCTTGTATGCCATCGGAGTGTAGAGGGAAAGAAACTGAGGCTGATTAGGGGAGTCATGAAAGGTCCTCTGCAGGAGGCGGGTGCACAGCATTCCCCTCAACTTTGGAGATGAATCTCAGCTTTTCCTTTCCTATTGGGCCCTTAAAGAGCCAATCAGTATTCTCTTCAACAGTTTTACAGGAACCTTCTGAATTATGACAGAAAAATACGTGGGCAGCTATTTTGGAAAGAAAATGGAAAGGTGCCTAGCTATCCAAACTGCACCACCAGCTTCTTCCTTCCTCATCTTTGGGTTGCAAACAACTTGAACGTGAGCCACTGGAGTTACAAAAGTGAGAGTGTGAGTCAGTCAGGTCACGTGAGTGCGGGTGTGCGTGAACGTGAGGTTCAGGCAGAAAGCCAGTACTCAAAGCACGCAGCTTCCTTGTGAAACTATAAATTAAATTTTCATCAGGGCTTTGCCACCTCAGTAGCTGTATCCCATTGATATTCTAAAATGGGTCATCAGGCCCACTTTAAAAAAGTAGAAAGACCTCAAATATCAAGGATAACCTGAAAGAAATAAAAGCAACGGAAGCATTTTTGGTCATCCATTAAGTACAACATTAGCAATACATTTTTCAAAAATGGTTTTTGTGTTTTTTTTAAATGTAGCTAAAATGGAAACTAAGTCAAATACAGAACAAAAGAAAGAAGCACATTTTTGGAGGAGACCACATTTTGCATGAAGACTCTCCCATAACAGAGACTTGGGTGCGGAAATCTTTTCTCCTCTCTCTCCTCCCGAACATCAGGGAAGTCTGCCCAGCAGAAGAATTCCTTCCACATGTGCACTTTATTGACTTCTATTATTTAAATATTTTCATGTCTTCTGAGTTATAGGTTTTGTTCATGTTCATATACTGGTGGTTTAAGAAAGACCTTCGTAGAGCATAATGCCCTTTAATTCACAGACCTCTTGCCAAACATGAAAATTTATAAACTGTTAGTTCAAAGTAGGCACTTACTTCTGTTGACTTAATTTTGCATTCTCCATCAAAATGAAAGTTCCGGGGACATAAGTTCAAAATCTGAGGTGGCAAGCAAATCTTTGCACAGAAGCTTCCACATGCTGTCAGGCTATGACAAACACGAATAGGGACCCCTGTCTCTATCCAAGCACATTTGGGTAGAACCAGAGCATAGTAAGCTAGAGAGGCCAACAAATGTCACCAAGGCCAAATTCTCTCCACTACAAGAATTTTATCTTTAATATTCTTAGCAATGACTCCTCTCTCTCTTTCATGTATGTGTACTTGTAGAGGGATATGGAGCCCTCTAATTTGTTATATAGTGAGTTCCATCAATAAATGTATGAATGGGTGTTTTTCTTTTTAGGTTAGAAGCATGTATTGTGAAACAAATGAAAAAGGCATAAGTGATGCTGCTAATAAGGGGAACCTGTACAGCTCTGGTTTTGAAGGAGTGAACTGGAAATTAGCCACAGCAAAGGACATAAAGTTGAAAATAATTCAAAAGGTTAAGATGGTAAAGAGGATATGTTTTGAAATAAAAATTCTAAGAAAACAAGAAGCCAAGATTTTAATATTTGGAGTTAGGAAGATATTAACTGCATTAAATGAAAATATATACAGCTTACCAAACTTCTTTCTTCTCTTTTCCTTTAACCTCTATCTTTTAATAACCCAGGATTTTATTTTTTATTTCTTATTTCCATAGCTTATTTATTGCTATTATTTATGCAAAGAAATGTTTCTCCCCTGTTGGCTTATTTCTTTTATTATTCCAAATTCATTTCTTTCCAAGCCTATTCCCTCTAAGAGATATATCCTGAAGAATTAATATGAATTAAATACATATTTGAATTGCAGGAAACACACAGACTGAGTGGACTTTAGTAATAGTCACTTGTTGGGATGGGGGGAAGGACTCCAGTCTAACTCCATTTGTATCACTCCAGGACAAAATTATGAAATTCCAAGAGGGACAAAAGGACAATGTATGGACATGGACTGAGAATCTGAGTGTATGATACACTGTGTTGGGGCCTTTCACATGCATTCCCTCACTTAAACTTCATAACCATAGGGAAGGGGGTTTTAGACTTATTTTATAGATGGGTAGACTTGGACTCCAAGAATTTAAATAACTTGTTGAAGTCATGCAGCTTGTATTCAAACCCATGTAGCTTCCACTGTAACATGCCATTTCTCCAAAGAAACAAAGCACACAAAGAACCACAGTGGCATCTGGCAAACATAAAAATTTGTCATTTGCAATGCTAAAATGGAATAACAACGTTTTAACATTTGTAATTCCTGTTAGGGTTTTTAGTCTAATGGGGAGTTAGGGTGGATGCCTTATGTTATATACAAACCCCAGTCAACTGAGATATCAAGATATATCCCATTCAAATTTTTGGGGATTTCTGCATTTTTGCACAAAAACAATTTTAAGGAAAGAAAATGCATTTTATGGAGGTACAAATTAGTCTCTTACCTTATCAACATTCATTCTCTTAAATGATGCTTGCAGAAGTTTAAAATTGTGAATATACTCATGTTCCAGCTTTGCTTGAAATTTTACTTTCTTCAAACTAATGCAGCCTGGAAAGAGCATGTCCATGAACTGGCAGTAGGCCGCTCCTGGAAAGGGACAAGAAAAGTGCCGGTGTCAGTCTTGACTGTCCCCGCGTACGAATGAGGCATGTCAGGCAGGAAGGAGCTGTCATCACTCGGAGCCCTCTCGGCCACGTGTGCCCCTCTCCTCCCCACAGTCACACTCTTTGCCCACTGGGGCTGGGGGGCCGTAGGGAGGAGCCTCAGTGCAGCTCCCGCCGTGTCCCCATTCCTTCCCACTGCTGTACTGATGTTGCGTTCATCAGAGAGCATCACCAGATTCCACGAACAATGAAGAGAAACCTCATACTTTAATGTCGAGAAAACTGGGGTAAAATAACTCTTGATGGTTTCCACCAGAAAAAAAAAGCAGCATCTTTTTTTTTTTCCATTTAGCTGCTACTTGCTCCAAGTCACCAAAATATATAAATGTAAGATAAAAATAGCAGAAAATTTAAGCATGAGAAAACGAAAGTTCTCATGAAGTGTATAGCTCAAAAATACATATAGGCCCAAACTGTTTTTTATTCATCTTACAAAATGGCTTAGGTGAAACTAAAACTAAGCCACCTAATACCAATTTAATTCCAGTCCAGAGCTATGGGGTTCCTATATTAACATGCAGGATGAAGACATGGGGACTGAAACTTAGGGAAATTCAGAGTCATGATGTTTATGACTGAGAAATAAAAATAACAGAGATGATCAATGAATCCCCTGAGGAAATGGTCACAGAATAAAGGGTTCATTAATTAAGTTGTTGATTTATTTTTTATGAAGACCTCTTAGATCAAGACAATTTCAAGTGGGAAATCCCAGCCAGACCCTGTTTCCTGATTCATATTTTGTTTATAGTAAAGGCTAAAGGCATTTAGAAAAAGAAATTCAAAGCCAGAATGATTATTTTTCTTTTATAGGAGGAAAAGCAATTGAGTGGCAAGAAGGGGACTAGGCGGCCATATTTGTGTTCTCTTTCCTTCTTTGCTTCTTCAGATCTCTTGGTCTGTTCTTCTAACATGCAAATGACAGGTCTTTCTGGAATAGGCTCCCTTCATCCTTTGGTATCAAGGTTTCTGTGTGTGAGAAGCCGTTCATTCCATTAGGGTGATTCAACTTTACATAAAAAGAACCTACTGGTTCCCTCAAGTCAAATTGATGTTGAGCATTCTTTAGTGTGATAGGAATCTAAGATAAGAGGGAATCAGATGTCAAGGATCTTAAGGGCTGCTAGACTAGGAAATTGTGGGGCAAATCATTTACGGATAAGAGCAAAAAGTGATGAAATATAGGCCACAATAAAGTATGTCCTACAGAATCTTTATATCTATGATGCTTCCCATTAGATGCCAGAACCCTGAATACTAACTAGTCCATCTCTAGGCAGGCAGATGGTTTCTCTTAAAAACAAGGCAAAATAAAACAAATCAAAACAAAAAACATCAGAGAATGTAAAAGAAACATTAGGATCTTGGGAGGTGTTCTTAGTCATCATCCAATTATTTGGTTCTTCCTTTTGAAGTGCCACCAGAAGGAGCGAATTCCAATAGCCACCATAACATTATTATTTTTTTAAAATAGAATTGGGAGTATCTAAATACAATGGTCTCTTTCAACAGTTACTTTCAACTTTTGTAGAGTGTAGCATAAATTTTACCCATGGAGACCCAGGTATCTATGTATTCTTACAAGGTACTAACCAAATCACTCACTTCCCAAATTTAAAAATAACAGCTTTTTGAAACAACAACAATAACAAAACACCCAACTTTAATGGAGGGAAGAAGGGAGAGAGGAAAGGAGGGAACGTGAGAAGCAGAGAAGGCAGGCAGGCTCATCTCTAGTCATCATCCAGAGAACACCACTGTTTATGTTATGCTTTTTCTTTTCTTTTTTTAATTTAAGAGACCATGATTCTGTTTCCAAGTCACATAATATTCTCTACTGACATTTTTAATGGGTTTCTGATTTTGATATCAGGGTTAGCAACTTCCCCGAACCAAGATTACATAAATATTCACGTGTATTTTCTTCACGTACTTTTATGGTCTCAAGTTTTACATTTACATTCTGAATCCATGTGGAATTTATTTTGGTCTATGGTATACAGGATGGCTCTAATTTTAGTTATTCCAAATGTTAGTGGAAATCTGTCATTTTTGGCTCTCCAGCACTTGGACACCTTCCTCACTGCGTTGGTGCTACCACAGTAGTGAAAGTGAGCACACATCCTTTTCTCTAACCCAGCAGGGAAGATGCAGGTTTGTGACCTAGGCTCTGCATTTGGAGGTTCCTGACTGGGTCCTGGAGTCTTGAGGGAGTGACAGAAACATACAGGGTCCATTATAATTCAGTCATGGTGGGAGTGGTGGGGTCTTGAGCTCTGAAGCAGCTACAGCAACAAAGTGGCAACCTAACCCCACGCTAGCCCAGTGGTAGCAGGCAGGCCCTGTTGCCAGCTCCTTAGTGTCTTTTGATTGCTGTCATCATCTGAGCTTGGTTTCCCATTGATGCTGTTACCCGATATCTACCCTTTAAATTCATCTTTTGTCCAAGCTTGCAAGGATTATTTTCTGATATTTTTAATCCATATACTAAATGATGAAGTTAGCTAGGTGTTAAACACTAGTATTTCACCAATGATCTGTACTTTTTCAACTGACTAGTAGTAATATATTTACTATATCTTACTTTCCTAATACATGCATTTAGGTCTCTTTCTAGACTATTTTTTCTCTGTGCCTGTGACATGTATTAATAGTATTTAAATAATGAAGAGTCATATGCTCTTCATTATTTAAATACTATTAATATGTGTTACTATCTCTGGGATAATTTCCCTTCTCTTTCTCAGAAATTTCTTAAATTTTATCCTGCATTTATTCTTTTAATATGTTTTAAAATAGATCATTCATGGCTCATAAAAATGGGTTTGATTTAAAAATTAGTCATTTACTATTTAGTAACAGTTTTATTAAGGTATAATTCACATATTATAAAGTTCAATCTTTTAAAGTATATTTAGTGGTTTTTAATATACTCTCACAATTGTGCATCCATCACTACTAATTCCAGAAGATTTAAAATTACCCCCAAGAAAAACTCCATGCCTATTAGCAGTTACTCTCTATCTTCTCCTGTCCCCAGGCCCTGGTAACCACTAATCTATTTTCTGCCTCTATGGATTTATCTAATTTGGACATTTAATATAAATGGAATCATGAAAGATGTCACCTTTGTGTATGGTTTCTTTCCTTTAGCAAAATCTTTCAATATTCATTCACGTTTTGGTGTGCAGCAGAACTTCATATTCTTTTTATGGTTGTATAATATTCCATGGCATGACTACACCACATTTTATTCATTCATTCATTCATCAGGTGATGAACATTTGGGTTGTTTTCACTTTGGGGCAATTATGAACAATGCTGCTATGAACATTTGTGTACAATGTTTTGCATGGATGTTAAGTTTTTAATTCTCTTGGGACCTATCTAGGAGTAGAATATAGTAACTATGTTTAACATTTTGAGGAACTGCCAAGTTGTTTTCCAAAGGCGGAGCACCATTTATATGCCCCCCAGCAATGTATGAAGGTTCCAGTTTCTGTGCATCTTCACCAACACTTATTGTCTATCTTTTCGATTCTTGTCATCCTAGCAGGCTTAAGTGATATTTCATCATGGTTTCGATTTGATTTTCCTAAGGACTAATAATGTTTAACATATTTTCATATGTATTTTATCTTCTTTGGATAAATGGTTATGTAAGTCCTTGGCCCATTTTTAAATTGGGTTATTTGTCATTTTATTCATAAGTGGTAAGAGTTCTTTTTTACATTCATGTCTCTTACAGATATCTGATTTGCAACTATTTTTCTCTTATTCTGTAGACTGTCTTTTCACTTCTTTATGGTATCCCGTGAAGCACAAAAGTTTTAAATGTTGATGAAATACAATTTATCAATTATTTTTCTTTTGTCACATCTAAGAAACCATTACCTAATCCAAGGTCATGATGATTTATACCTACATTTTCTTCTAAAAGTCATATAGTTTTAGTTCTTACATTTAGGTCACTCCCTCCTCCTTTTCTATATTTTCTTCCTTAATTAGATAAACTGGGCACCAATTAATTGTAAAGTTCAGGAATCATTGCCATTATCCTGGAAGTCTAGCGAGCCAAAAATTAGAATATTCCTCATTAACAGGTATACAGATTTTGGGGCCATTTCAGTAACCTTACAATAATGTGGCCAATAATGTACAAATTATGTGAAGGCTACCATTATTCTGATCATGTACCACCTCTTGCTGAAGATACTATGGTGGTTTCCCATGAAACCACTATAAAACCCTAACTCCTTCCCTGGCCTGCCGTTCTCCGTCCGCGTCTCCCTTGCCTAACTTCCCTTTAGGGAGCCGCTTTCACTCTGGCTTCTTTGTTGTTCCCAGAACACTTCAGGTTTCTTCCTGTCTTAAGACCTTTTCACAGGCTGTTTCCCCTCAAATTTCACATTTTTTTTGCCATTCAGATTAAGGTTTTGATGTTCATTCCTCAGAGAGACCCTCTCTTACAATCCATCTGAAATGATTTTATACAGTCACTCTTTACCACCTCATCCTGTTTTATGTCTGGTATTTTATTGTTAATTAATATGCTGATGTGTGTGGTTTAGCTTCCCTCACTGGAACGCAGGTTTTAAGAGAGCTTGAATGTTATCTGTCTTGGCTCCATCTGTATCCAAGCCTTGTTGTACCTGGCATAGCATGGGCTTCAGTAAATATGTGCTATAACGAATGAAGGCCGGCAGATTGTAGCAGTGGAACCACAAGGGCTGGTAAATAATAAAGTTCTAATGTTACCAAAGTCCCAAATAAAAGGTATTGCTTGAGGAGTTAGAGAGTATAAATGAATTAAAACACACACCCACACACACACACACACACCCCCAATAAAACAGGAACCACTCTGGAAACCAAGTCTGCAGAAGAGAGAAAGATAAGCTTCAAAAGGCGCAGACAATACACTTAGGTAAAAGCAATCTAAACTGAACAATGTTGTGCTCACCAACAGATTAATTATGATGGGCTATGCTCTGAGCCCATGAACTCAAGGTGCTACTGCTGTTAATGAAGGTCAAGAGAATTCTGGAAATGATCAGGAATCAGGATAAAAAAGGGAAAATAGTCTGTCTTTTTACAGTGCCATACTATGTTTTCACTTACAGTCCCCAAATGGCTTCAGCTGTTATACATCAAAAACGACATAATGGAGCCCCGAGAAGTTTGGGGAAAGGAATCCAAATCAAACAGGTAGGACACTGTATGAAGGCAGAACTCTACAATGAATATCCATACTCAAATGATGCAGGGGCTTATGACGTAGGTCTACGAAATCGTGAAAGGCATAAGACAATCTCAGTTTTTTCTTATCAGATCTTGAACTTCCAAGGAATATAAGGATAAAGAGACATTTTTAAAAGGAAATTTAAAAAAAAAGAAAATATTATTGATAATAAATTCATGGATTATATTATGAAAAGAGACATAAGGAATGAGAATACCCACATTTGTGTAAAATCTGTGAATGCTTTCATATCTATTTTTAATATTCTGAACCTCACAGAAGTAAGCATTTTATTATCACCTTATTATACAGATTTGGGAACAAGGCTCAGCTAAGTACGTAACAGAAGTGGAATTTAAACTCTGAGGTGAACTTCAACTTTTAAAAAATCTTCTTCTTCTCTAGCTTCTAGGACACGAAAAGGCAAAAGTTCAAAGGAAGTTCAGAAAATGTTCTAGATTAATTACAAAGGAAACTGCACAAGAACATATGAACCTTTCAAACTGATGTGGAGCGTCAGCTTTACCTGTCTTGTTCACAACAGAACCTTGGGCTGGACAGACAGATATGTATCTGCCCCAATGTCATGGTTTTATATTTTAGTATATATAAGAATTTCATTTTACATAGGTATATACTGTGTATATATATATATATATATATAACAAGCATTTCATCTCTTCTCTCTCCACACACACACATTCATTCATGTGTGTGTACACACACACACACACACACACACGCACACATACACACACACACACACACAAAATATCATTGCTGTCAAAACCTCACAGAACTTTCTCAGAATCCGTGAAGAAGACATGAAGCTGTATTGGGTTCTGCCACAAATAGCTAGCTACTCAAACTGTCCATTTAATTTTTTCATAGGCCAAGCAACTTAGCTCATTGAGGGCCTTAGAAACAACTTTCCACAATCTTATTTGGTAGTGATGATGGGTCAGAAGAAAAGGAGGACAATCCTAATGTACTGAACACATCTATGAAATTATATCCTTCATTATAGGAATCATTACACAA
Source organism: Lyroderma lyra (assembly GCA_004026885.1). NCBI lineage: Eukaryota > Metazoa > Chordata > Mammalia > Chiroptera > Megadermatidae > Lyroderma > Lyroderma lyra. The sequence continues at coordinate 294,483 of PVJL010000031.1, forward strand.
AAATGATGTGTAAAAATGTTATACTCTCAAGCTGTTATCAATGAGCATCAGGCAGGGGAAAGGGGGGAGGTGAAGGATAGAGAACTCGACTGTTGTTTCTTAGATTTGAGCTGTAATCCTCTTGAATGAACTGTGTGATGTCATCATCACTCTCTTGTAAGGCAACAGTATTCCTATCTGCAAAATGTCAGGTTTGGATAGATCTCTGAGCTAAAACCATTACGTGATTCTCTAATTCTTAGTCTGTCACCAACTTCTCTCTTAAGGGCTACCTGATATTTCTGCTAATGAGGAGATAATGCTACATCCTTATCTAAGACTTCTGCCATTGCTCTTGCTTCTAGCCATCCCCATCTTTTGTCATAGTTGCTATAAGAGACATGAATACACAGCTGTACGTGGAGAGAGTCTCCAAGGGGTAGCCGCCAGCTCACATGCTTTCCCGGTTACCGGTCTGTGAGCCTGCCTTCCATGTACCCTCTAAGCTCTTGATATTTATATATGTTAACAACATACCCACATTTCCTGTCATCTTCAGTAGTTGAATATTAAGTATCTTTCATATGAGAAATATCTTTCACATGAGAATTTAAGTGAATATTAAATATGAGCTTTCATATTAATGACAAAACCTTTCCGCTCTATTTTTGTCTTCAGCCCTGTCTTTCCTTGAACTAATCTTACTGCAGAAACACATCTGTTGCCAAGGCCCGAACCTCAGTTAAAGGCAGTATTCCCCCTGGGGAAATTAGGGCTTCCTAATAAGGAAAGGGCGACTGCAACACACAGGGTTACCTACTTCTAACACACCAGCTGAAATCTCTCTAGCTACACAAACACAGGGCTTGAAGAGCTTTACGGCAACGGTGAAACAATGCTTTGGAACATTAATAGTTTAAAGGACTTGAAAATACCAAAGTTCAACTGCGTTTTTCTAGTCCAACAAAAATATGATGAAATTAGTAGTAGCGCTGTGTTCTTTTTATAGGCACCTTTCTCATTCCTGGCATGAACAGCAGCTTGATAGCGTCAGTTACCGCAGTATTATTCAACCCTGTTGACGTGAACTCAGGACACTGCCTATTTCACCTGCCCTGAGTCACAAAAGCAAAAAGAGCGATCGACAGTTCAGAAATCTGGTTTCAACTGACCATTCCCATGGTCCTCAACTGAGCTTCCTGCTTCTTCCACGCTGCTTGGAGTTATGTCAGAAACTTTTTATTCATATTTTAAATAAGTCCCAAAGACAAGTAGCTTTCAAACTGATTTCATGAAGAGGAAAGTAGTAATAACCAGCAGGAAGATTTCAACTCCTGCAGACACAGACAGAGAAAGCTTATGTGAATTGTGCGGGGTGCTGAAAAGCACCCCATCCTTTCCTTTCTCCACATACAAAGTAAGATGTCAAAGAACATTTTCATCTCCTTTCCTTTACAGAAAACGAAACAGCCAGCAATCATTATTTAAGCAAATAGATTTTTAAGAATATCAGGAGATATATTCAAAGGTTTTGTCATACCAGGTAGTTGGGTTTTCATTTGATATATGCTCTCAGGTTCTTACTAATTCATGTGATGTAAAACCTTTTTAAGAATCTTGTAGCAAATTAGTTAAAGGTACAAACATTCTTTGTTCACAACCCACCTTTAAGAACCAAGGATACTTTTGAAAAGGTACTGCTGGCTTCAAATCTGGTTTTTATTAAGAAACTTGAAAAACAATGTTAAAAGTGAGAACTGCCACAGAGAAAATTGATTAGATGTTAAGATCAATGTACTGAGTTGATTTTAAGGTGCTTTTTCATCAAAAGAGAATGGAAGAATGAACAATATTTTCCTCTATCTTTTTAAAGAGAAGTTCAACTTAGTAAAAATCTGCTTATTAATAGTCCTTAAGATTTAGGTATCAATATTTTTATTTAGAAGTAAATTTTAGAGAAATTAACTAGACTTATGACAGAAATACATAATACTCAGAAGAGAGCTGACATATTGAGTGGTATTTGTGAAAATAATTTTCATAGAAATTACTTATAATTCTGAATTGAAAACTAGAATGTAAAGAACACTAAAGTATAAATAAACTATTTAGTTGTTTTATTCAACTAAATCATAATTACCCTTTGTCATCTTGCATTTTAATGCTTTAGGAAAAAATACAAAACTTCAAATTTGCCTGTTGATACAGGATAAGTTTCAGCCACATGAAAGAATGAAGAAACGGCAGGTGAAGAATTAATCTTGTTAGTCTGGAAGATTTCATCTATTCATGGACAACCAAGTGCTGTTTCTAACACCAGGGACTTCCATTAGGGTAATGGGCTCATCGAATCTTACCAAAACAAGATGTCTGATATATACCCAGCTTTGCATAGTAAGATTTGGTTTCCATGTGGGAATCACGACTGAATTAAGTGGGAGAGGCGCTTGGAGCACAGGCAGGAATGGTGTGGACAAAATGTCACTGGCTTCCAGGGAGTCTGACAGTGAAAATGGCAGCGAGATGTCCCAAAGGCTGAAGTCTGAGAATAGGGCTAAAGTTAGAATTTAGCATTCCAGACAGAGGGGAAGAGGAGGCACAGAAAGCCTGTATGATAAATAAAAAACAGGTTAGAAAGGTACATATGAAACCCATTTTGAAGGGGTCAGCTTTTTTATTAGGCTCATCAAAATAGAAAGTCGTGGAACGCTGTAGTATCAGGGGGTATGGCTTGTCGATGTGAGTCGTGTCTCTTCTCTCAGTGGTTTGGGATTCCTCCTCCACTCTAATGGGCAGCGTGCCCCTGCCCCCGCCCCGGCTCCCCGCCCCTGGCCCCAGTCCCGCGGGAGACCAGGGCTACTCATTGGGCAGGAAGAAGTGCATTTTGCCGTTGATCATCCTGCGCTCGGGGTTGAGGCGCTTGAGGATCTGGGCGAACAAATTCACCGTCTGCTCGCTGCTCAGCCCCATCTTCTTGGTCTGGAACTTTTTCAGCAGGTCCTTGGTGGTCATGGGCTTCCGGGCCAGGTAGCGGCGCACGGCGTCATCAGTCACCTTCACATTACCGCCCCGGGGGGCCGGCCTCCCGGACAGGCTGTGGCGCCCCGTGTCCAGGCGCAGCCGCTTGGAGGCTGCTGTCTCGGGGGTCCGCTTCCCCTGCTCCAGCCTGCTGGCGGCCGCCCGCAGCGTGGAGGGGGTGTTGCCAATCTCTGTGCTGGGTGTGCCCGGCCGGGTGCTGCCCCAAGAGCTGCACCCTGACGGCTTCCACTCTCTCTTGGGGGGTGTCTTCTTTTTTACCATGAAGAGGGCCGAGGAGGCCTCCTTGTCGATGTCACTCTCCTCCGAGCTGTCTGACTCGTCACTGCTGTCTCTCCTCCGCTTCTCCTGCGGCGCGGGTGCCTTCTCCTCCTCCTCCTCCAGCGGCTTCTCCCCCTCGCTCTCACTACTCTCACTCCGCTCGTCCACACCCTTGGGTCCCTCCTCCTGCTGGGTGACCTTGGGCTTGCCCTCCAGCTCGTCCTCGGAACTGCTGGTCCCATCGGACATGTAGTCTACCTCCTGGCCCTCGAAGTCCCCGTCATCGCTGTCCTCAAAGGCCTCATTATCCAAACCCTTCTTCTTCTTCCGGCCTCCCCTGGCCATCAGTGCCTTCTTCTTGGCCTTGGGGGCTTTGCCATCCTCCTCGCCACTGGCCCCGCTGTCGTCAGAGGACACCTCCAGGTCATCTTCCAGGTCGTGAATGCGCAGCTCACTGGCCTTCTGGCGGCCACACTTCTCGTCCTCGTCCTCCTCGTCCTGGACCTTGAGCCGCCGCTGCTGCATGATGCTGAAGTGGTTGAGCACTTTGTGCCTCCTCTCCCACTGCTCCTCCGCCTCCTCGGCGCTGAGCGTGCGGTGCCGCGCCAGCGGCGTGAAGTTGTACCAGCTGTGCACGGGGAAAGCTTCGAAGGCCCCGTCGGGGCACCGGGTGAAGATGTAGTAGGATGTGTTCTCTGTTACGCCTCCCTTCCTTAGGCCCTTGAACTTCCTGCCTGATTTGCCATTGACATGCAGCAGCCATGGCTGGTCCTCGGGCCGGAACTCCTTGCCGGCGAGGCCATGCTTGCGCCTTCGAGCCTCCTCCCGAAACCTGCGGTTGAACTCGCTGCCCGCACCCGACTTGGGCATCTCCTCCTCTTGGTAAATCTTCTTGTTGCTCAGGTCGCGCTCCAGCTGGGCTTGATTCCAAGTAGCAAAGTTGACGTTATCGGCTGCATTGAAGGCCATGATGTTATATTTTTTGGTTGTATTTCTGGGAACTCGAACCACATACTCAGTGACATTCTGGCTGCCGGGGCCGAGGGCCGCCATGGGCAAGGGTCAGTGGTTTGGGTCTTGTCTGATCTGGGTCCGTTTCGCCTCTCCTAGGGCCCACGACCCTCAGTCTGGGGAAAGTCGCCCTCACAGTGTCACAGACCCGAGTGAAGACCCTAAGTCCGTAGTGTCACTGATTCAGGAAAAAGCTACCCGAAAGAGGCGCTTGGTCAGCCGTGCACGTCAGTGGCCGCTGCTAACAAGTCTGCACCCGCGCCACCTACTAAACTGAAAACGGAAACACTCTCACAGGCCGCGTCACCATGGCAACCACCCTTCTGCCCCGGGCACCTCAATGTACTGTCACCTAGCTTCCCTGTCCCTTTCAGAGAGGCAAGCCAGTTGACCTCTAAGTTTAGTGCTGCCAACCCTGACCACTTTATATAGTATGGTTAATCTGATAATCATGACTTATGGGCATGCCCTCCCCGTGACATCATCAAGCAAGGGTGGTGGGGCATCCTCTGGACAAAGATTTTTTTTTTAAAGTGTTGAAATTATGTGATTGACTATGTAAAAAGGGAGGATTTAAATTAAGAAAAGCTTGAGTAGGACATGAAAGTCTTAAAAGATAGATTTCCTATCTAATTTTTGTGATTATAGCCCACTGCTACAGAAATGCCCATCAGTAGGTGTTATAGAGAAGAGTCACTTTGTTTTTTAATCAATGAAAAACCAATAAACCAACAAATACTTATTAAGGAATATGATTTTACTCTTAAAGAATCCAGGAATTAGTTTTGAGAGACCAGAGAAACACGCATGGAAAAACAAAGTATTAAAACAACTATAAGTGCTAAACTATATGGCAAAGACACACGCATACTCAGTTTGTTAAAAAATTCTGTCCAATTAAAAACCCAAGAAAGAGTAATCAATATCATCAAACAGGTAAGTCAAACTTACATGGTCATTTCCAGTCTTCAAGGATCTTAACCTCTACTGTTAAGGTTACAGGTATCCAACGCCCCTAGGATCTTACAGAGCTCTGAACATTGCAGGGGGAGAGCTCACATCTTGCATAAGATGATCAGGAAGGACAGGGTGAAAGGTGGCACTGGAGATGGCCTCTGCATTCCAAGCAAATACAGAGCATTAGAGCATCTGGTGAAGGATGAGTTCGGGCAAATGCAGGCTATGGGTAGTGGAGTAATAGGGGTATATGTTGGAAAGACAGGTTGCAGCCAGTCTTCTCATGACTTTAAAAACCAGAAAAAGAAACAGCTTAATTTGGTAGGTAGTAGGGAACCAATGGTTATTTGTGGGCACAAGTGGCTTTAGCGAGAGTGCTGAACTGTGACACTTTTAAGTTCCAATTTTAAGACCTTACCTATTTTAAGGGAAAATGTGATTAAGGGTTAAGAAACCTAAAGCTTAAACACTTTATCCAGTTTCTCAGGTAGTTTCTACTGGATCATTAACTATATCATTCTATCAACAGTTCTGTATGTCACACCACTATGTAAACTCCAGGCATTATAGCTGACGAAGAAGCTTTTAATATAGTGTAAGATGCCATGACATGAATTGACTAGCACAAATCCATAGTCCATTTCTACAATGGACCACTCAGGTTGCTCTTTTTGCGGAAGAGGTCACTGTCCTTGGGGATGGGGACTGGGAGCTCCAGGGTTCTCTCCACATCCAAGCCACTTCATCTGCTCCCCAAGGCTTGCAGGTAAGGGCTCCTTATTTATCTTCACTCTCTATCTAAATCCAGTCTTCCACCTCTCACCAATAACAAAAACATCCCCTACATTCCAGAGGCAAGCACTGTGTTCCCACAGCTCCCTGAGAAGAGAACTAGTGGCCAGATGAAGCCCAGAAAGCCAGGGTGGTACCAAAGGAAGCCCCCAGCAATTACAGAGGAACTACCCTGTAACAGTCATGCAGACTGTGACACGGGAGAGAGTGTTTTTCTTTAATGAATTGCTTTCCTTATATTTCACAGGTTAATCCCAGAACACTTAGCTTTTCTAAGCATAAGTCTAGTATTAGGAGGAACCCAAATTAGTATGAGGAATGTACAAGTATTTACCTCAGGGATTCAATCATATGACCACAGGAGAAATAAAAATAGAATGGAATTTTAGTTAAAAAGAAAAAGAAAGCAGGACAGGCTTTTTTTTTTTTTTTAACAGTACATTTAAACACAATTATGTGTAATTTTAAAATTGACATACATATTTTCATTAAAATTTGGCTCTTTTTTTAGTTCTGTAAAGTTTTCCCATGAATTGAAAGTGGAGAATGATCCTTTCTTTAGGAAAATGTTGAGAAACTGCAGGAAATTGTGTTGGCATGAGTTTTATATTTACGTGCTTCTTATTGTCAAAAAATTTGGTCATAAAAGCTTAGGAGTGTTAATACTTGGGTAAGAACAAACCCTTGGAAGGGAGAGAACAAAAAGAGAGGTAACGTGAAATCTGCCAGAATTGTGTAATGGTGACAGGGCAGAAAACAACAACAACAACAACAATCTGCACAGTGATGGTTATTTTAAGAGTTGTCAAGCAATTCAGTAATTTTGTTTCCAGTTACGCAATTCTAACATGCCTAAGCATTTGACAGTGACTTTTGAAACTCTTCTTTTACAGTGTCTATATGGCTGATTCACTGTAAATTTAAAAACAAAGTTCAGAAAAATAAAAAACAAACAGGTTAGGAAAAATGTTTTCCTTTGCAGAACAGCAGAACTTGAAGATACTTGGCTTAGTCATCTTAGTGTAGGAACTGGATGGCCTACTAATGTTTCAGATATTCCCACCCACAGATGCCTATTATTAATAGTATTATATACTGATAAGATATCTACTTTTGTCCAGGGATCTTGTTCTACCTTTGCTTTGTATTTGGGTAAGCTGAGAGGAGAAAAAAAAACAAAAAACAAAAAAACAAATTTGAATGCTCTGGATACAAATGTGTCAAGATCACTTTGGTAGTAAAAGAATGGGTCCTAAATTGGTATGATCTATATTATTTTTTTTATATATAGCTATTTCCCCAGATCCTAGCTTATCATCTGACATACTGTAGGCACTCAATAAATATCTGCTGACTTCAGGAATACAGAAAACAATATGCTAGAACATCAAATTGATAGCTGAATGATAACTTTACTCAAAATCTCTATCTTCCTTTTCTTGGCCAAAATGCTATCCTAGTTTAAAAAGCATTTCAATTAAATTCCACTTCATAAGTATTTATTGCTCAGCCACTAAATTTGCATGGCTGCTTGGCTAAAGACCCAAACAAGGCTAACACAAGAAGCTTTTCTAGACTAGATCATCTTTCCTTTGTTCGAATACCACAGCATTTATTACCTGACACATTACTGTCAGTCTTCTGCTGTCTTACATACATCCTAGTAGGTTTCAGAGTCTTATTCATGCATGTACATGCACAAAACACTGCACCTTCTCTCTGCCTTGATCAAACATTTTTTTTTTCTAAAAATGTCCCTTTGCTACCTTTTATACTTGAAACTTCTGATCCTTTAAAGATTAGCCCAAACATGAAGTTTTTCTGTTCCCAGCACAGGCACGAACTGTTTCACTATACTGGCTACAGAAACCTAGTAGTTTGACTTACATTTTATTAATAATTAGTTACGTCTCTTAGGTAACTCTTTTAAGACTGGGGATAGGGTCCAATTCATCTTTTGACTGTGCAAGCACAGTGTCTAGTATGACTATAAAACATTGGCAGCTCTAGAATTTCTATATGGAAAAGGTTTAGGAACTGCCACCTGGCTGGATTTGGGAAACAAATGTGGGAATAAGGGGACAGAACTGGATGGGAGATGTGTGACTATTCTTAAACATTGCATTAGCTTGTCCCTTTATGTAAGACTAAGAAAACATTAACTTTTCATATTAAAAAGGAGTTGGAGAAGTACTGATGGAGGCTCTTAGCATAGCTACTGCAACACAGGTTCACTGAACTGAATTAAATACAGTAGATTCTCCGTTAACCAGAACTCAGGCTTTTGACAGTTTCTAGTATTCTGGATAACAGAGTCTACTTACATTTATCTGGCATCTACCAATCCCCATGAGTGCTGGTTAACTGAGAGTCTACTATACATGGAAAATAGTGATACCTTGAGGCAGAAATCCTTGGCTACAGATGTTCTATTTTTCTCAGTAGCACAGGAAGAAGGAAATGAAGATGTGAAGTCCTCTCAGGTACAAGCTTGTTAAGGGAAGCCTGGGTTCAGCAGGAGGGAAGGGCTACATTTTTGGCATTCAAATGGTGAATCACACACATGAGCATTTGTGTGTATCTATTAGAAGCAGGCATTATCCTGTTTATTGTTTCACTTTCCAGAAATTATTCTAATAAGTTGAATAGTTCTTCCAAGACAGGTGATGAAATTTGAGAGCCGCCTCCTCTTGCTTGCAGGGAATGAGTGTGGAGCAGGAGAGGTAGCAAGGAGGAAACATAGAAGGTGAGGCTCCTTCCCCACCCCACTTTAGGTAGGTAGAGCAAGAAAGAATTTTGTAAGACTGGGAATAAAATGCCTATGTGCTTGTTTCTACTAGTGTCTCCCTATCTTCAGTAAGAAAGTTCTTGATGATGATGGTACCACTGGGTCACACCACTGTCATTCATAGAAGAATTACCAGCTGTGTCCCAGTTCTTCAGTTAGAATGTAATCTAAAGGGTGGTGACATGGACTTCTTTTCTAACTCTTCTGTCTCTAAAGGAGATATTCAATGGGTTCCTGATAAATGGATATTAAAAAAACCAGAAACACAGTCATAAACACACAATGTACCCTCTTACCACATCCACAGTTACCATACATGTAGTAAGGAGAACACAAGGATGTGATCCAAGGAAGCCCCCATTCTAGTTTCAGCTATGCACACTTGGCCCCTCTAAACTTTTATCCTCTTATATATGAGGCTGTCTAGAAAGTATCCAGTCATGTAATAGGAGAAATAGAGGCATTTATCATTGGATTTTTTCTGGACAGCCCTTTTATAATAAAAATTAAAAGAATAACCTCCTATTCTTCTTCTGCATAGGACTGTTATAAGAATTTAATACATCTAAAAGCACACTGAAAATGGTAAAGAGAGATTTATAGAAGTTGAGGTATTATGACATGATTATGCCTCTAAAATATAAAACTATGTACTATGTGCTTGGTTAAAATAATCAGAGCTAAAAATGAATAGGATTGGATTGGGTTGTTTCAGACATGAAATATGAATTTCCAAAATACATGTTTTAGACTCAAAGGGCAAAGAATCAAAGAACAAAATGAGGTCCCTGGCCTTCCACTAGCAAAGAAAGAATACGAACACATTCCTAAGATCCTCCAGTTTATCTGCTGAAAAACATTTGAGGGTTTCTCCAGTCCCTAAGTCTTTCCCCAGATAAACATACGAGGTACTTAGTAATCACAAATTCATTTACAAAAGGAAATGACTGTTTCTCCCCAACTTTATACTCTTTCTGTTAAAGTCTTTAGATGATTAAAACTGAAAAGGAGAAAAGGGTAAGAAAAAAATAGCAATATGAATACAAAATAATGTTTTAAAGCGAACATATCCATCATGTGAAGCAAGTGACATCTTCAGAAAAATCAAAATAACTTACAATATGTTGGAACATATAATTTTCTCTTGTTAAGATACTGGTTTTTATAGATGTTGGTGAACGACTTCAAAAATCATATAATATGCTTTAAAAGGAAGCATCTTATGAAACAAAGACAAAATCAGAAGAGAATGGGCTCTAGAGGTTTCTGGAATCAGAATTATGAATTACTAATGAGTCAAATCCAGTATGTCCCTGGGCTCCAGCCCCGTTTCCCAAACCATAAGGCCCCAGAGTCAGGGCTCCAGACAGGTTGATGCTGGGGCTTCAGAGGTTCATTCATTGGTCTAAGCCCTATAGTCTCATCAGTATCACCTTCATCGCTCTGGCCCACCCATACTTGCTCTGATGACCTGCCCATAGGTCAAAATAGTTCTCATCCCTATATTTACAACCACAAATCCATTAATGGTTTTAGAGCAGGTAAAACTCAGAGGAGTCTAGATAGTAGTTTAGAAGAAAAAGAACCTAAACCAAAAGGGAAATTGTATGATAAAAAGTATGTGAATTAGTGATACACTTACTATGAACCATGAAGACAGGGAATTTTTCCAGCTAAATGTCAATAGTAACAGACGAAAGTCTAGGGTATCTAAGGGTATCACTTTGTACCAATTCCTACAGTTATTCAATTTTTGTGATCTTACTGAGAGTTCTCAAAGATGATCATAAGTTTAAGTACCTAATGTCATCTTATGTTGCATTTCCCCCAAAGAAATGGGGGAAATGCAATTCTATAGTTTCATGAGAACATCCCACAAGTATGAATAGTTGCTTCAAACAAATAAAGTAAAAATGATTTTCACATACTCATATGATGAGATCATCAGGAAAACTCCTTAACGTTTCTCTTAGAGAAGACAACACACTTCATGCATTTAAGGACTGTATCTAATAAAACACTCTATTCTGAGTACTGTCAAGAGGGAGGATTTCTGAGGTGTTTCCCAAACACCATTCTAATTCATCCAGGCAGTATCAGCCACTCCCAAAATATCTGAATGAAAGTCTTTCTCTTTGGGTTGGGTTCCCTATGTCTCCACCTCCCTTCTTCCTTTGTATGCTCAAAGTTTTTGCAAAATAGCACTTACTGTGTGGTGTCTAGTAGGACAGCACCCTGCTATATTGAGCTCTTAGAGGACAGTGACCAGTCTTATCTATCTGGGTTCCCAGGGCCTAGCTCAAAGGCCTCAAAACGTGTTAAATAAAATTAAACTGATTATCAGAATGGAATACAGTAATGAGGTAGATGAAGATGTGACTGATTGCTTTCAAAGATATATATCATCCATATATGTTAAAAAAATTTATAGGGGCAATTTTATAAATGAGGCTGAATGCACTTTTCCCCAATGGTATTTAGTATTACAAAATGCAGTACAAGTTAAACAAAACAAAACAAAACAAAAACACCAACTGGTTTATTTTCAGCAACGGAGTATCAAGATGTATGTAAATAAATAAATTTAGAAGGAAAAATGACTATATTCTATATTCTGCTCAAAAAATAAGCTCCCTTTCAACCAGCACATTAGTTGAGACACTGGAGTGTATACTGCCCACTACAGCAACTGAACTTGAGCCTGGGCCCTTTCCTTCCCCCATTATCCAACTAACATTTTTGCCCCTTTGCTCGGCAATTAATCAGTATGCTGAGACCAAGTAAACTGATTGTAAGATGAGAGAGAAAAACTGTCAGCAAGAAAAAAACAACAAAAAACACACCTCTCCATAATATATCACAAACATAAATCATATTCCATCATAATAAAATTATATCTAATAATAGTAACATAATCCAAGATGACTTAACTTTCTCACAGCAAATAACAGTGTATGTTTTCATAAAGCTAAGTACATAAGCTCTTGAGCTTATAGATAATGGTGAAATATCCTTACCTGGTTTCAGTTCAAGAGAGCCAGGTCTACTAAATTTAGACTGAGCTGATTTCATCACTAACCTGTCCTCTTGACAAAGGTCTCTGCAGACAGAAGAAAGCAGGCACAGGGACAGCACACTAGGGTGGGATCAACCTATTTAACAGGCCCAGACTGCAATAAAAATGGTGACAAGAATGCTCTGTTGGGCCCAGGGCACCTATACTGCAGGTCCCCAGCACAGCTGATAGTCATACTTGTGTGACTACTAGATAATTCCTGTAAAGCCTAGATCCTTTCAGGGAGCCATCAAGGGTCCAGAATTGTACATGTGACCACAATATGATCAGCCAGATTCAGAAACTTTTATTTTTCCTGGAAGAAAATACCAGAAACTTGATCTAAGACAAAGCTTGAAACAAACTGGAGAAGCACAAATTGAAACTGAATCAAATCCTGACTCCTCTCTTTTTTTTAAAAGATAGTCAACAAAAATACCTAAATTTTCCATTGAAAAAATGGTTTAATTTGCATTACATTTTATTAAAAGGTTAAAATGCTCAGGAAAATAACTGAGCTGTTAACCAACATAGTGACAATACAGGTGGTGCCCCACCTGATGTGTGGATTGTATCCCAGCATCTGTAAGATGTCAGTTGTTTGCTTGGCCTGTGCAGTGAGTGGGAAGGAGAAAGGGAAGGCTGCCTGGAGGAAAGGGCAGTCCGAACTTGCCTTCTGAGGTATGGGGTAATCAACAGTCAGGTACTCAGCTAGCAAAGTGCCGGCAGTGACCCTGTGGTGGACCAATACCTTTGCTGCTTAGATCCCAGCCTAGGGGACAGGACTGGGACACAGAAAAATAGACATCAGAAAAAAGTGGCAAAGGAGATTTGCTATGTTAGCGCAGGAGATGAGTAGGGGCAAAGGAAAAGGAAATGATATGGTTCTTCCACTTCCATCGCACTCCCCTCTCCCTATTTCTTTTACTTCTTCTCTCCATGTAACCTACTATCTTTCCTATTGTCTCCAAAACAGTATCTCACGTTGCTAAGGCTGGTTTTAGGGACTGTTAGCATCTAATTGACCATTCTCCCTCTTAAATACCTTATAAAATATCTAGTAAACTGGTTTGAGCTGGTACTAAAGTAAAAACAAAACATCTCCTTACTCTGCAATGAGCCCTATACATTTTTATAAACAACTGAAAACATAAAATATTTTTAAGGAACTAATCTGGTATGTTATGTGGTTCAACCTAACCATTCCATTAAGGGAAATCTACAAATATTACTCATTTAAAAAAAAGATTTAGGTAAAGCAGTATACTGTCATAGGTAGTATTCAGATCCATTGATAACCTGCTCTCCATTTATAGAGCACCCCCCTTTTCTTCTTGCTTTTTATAAGAAATGAAATGAATGCAAACCAAATACACATAAGATTACATGACTCAGATTTAATGTTCAAAGAAAATTTCCATAAGGTTACATCTTTGGGATAAAATAATAGGACATAAGAGTGAGTCATTTCCTTTGTTTTACAACTTATTGCAATGTATTTCCAAGTGTTACACCATTTTTGCTTTAAAGAGCTTTTAAAATGCTCACATAAAAACAAATGAGATGTGACATAAAGGCAGAAAATCCTGAAGAAAATGGAACACAAATGTGAAACAGTATTTCAGCTTTTTATGAGCTAAAGAAAAGCTGAATTAGTTTTCTATTAGCTGGAGGGAGATCTCTTAGCTGGAAACAAAATAGAAATAGGAAATAATGCAAATAGGCAAAAAAGAAAAATGCCAAAGGGGGACTGCCAGGATTGGAGCTCAAATCTTTAGGAAAGAGAGGGAGAAATAATTTTATTGAAGAAGAAAATCAGTTTAAATATGTGAAGATATTTTGTGTATGTTTTCCACAGCATACAACTAAGATAAAATTACACACATTTTAATTTAAAGGAATTAATATAAAAGTTGAAGGAAAAATACTATCCAAGAAATCTGACTATTCATAAGTATAACAATATTTGCTTTTGCCTTTTTCTAACAGCACTTGTCCTAGCTCCTGTAAATGTCTTCTAGAACAATCAAAGTTATAAATAAATAAATAGAAAGATAACATTCTCCTGCTAAATGCCATTGCTGAAGACAAGAGAAAAGTCACAGACTAAATTATAAATAAGGACATTCTGCCAGATAGATTTCTCAATAATTTAACTACACTTTTAGTGGTTTGGGATTTCCTGGAAAAATGCACTGCAAGTTCTGGCGGCAGCACAAAAGCACTTGGGGTGCTTGTTATGCAGATTTTGGGTTTCACACCTAGAGATAGTGGTTTAGAAGGTCAAGGATCCTAAGAATCTACATTTTCAAGCAGCTCCCCAGATTGCAAATGCATATCATCCAATGTTTATACTTTGAAAAAACTATTGCCAAAAAAACCCCAAAACAAACAAACAAACAAAAAACTGTCTCTGTACTATGGAGATTAACTTTTTTTTTTTTTTTTTAGTAGTAGAAATACACGTTTCAGAGCAGAAAGGAACCCTTTAAGTCTAACCTTTATTCTTCTAAACCATACACCTTGCAACCATAGGTAGCCATTGTTACCTCAACAGAAATTATCTGTTTAGGAGTGATCAAGATTGTTTCTATAGGATTCATCTAGCCACACTTCATAGCAACGTACCTATGAATGGTTGCAAAATACACACCAATGCTTTCTTAAAGATAACTGTGCAAAAATCCTTTATGAATGCTGCTTACAATTTTGTTGAATTTGCTTTGTGAGAAATTTGAGAGAGCTGCAAAGAAGGTATGCATATTACTTATAAAAATTTATTACTGTATCTAAAACCACCTCTGTCTGACTTGTTCTTTTTGTTTGCTAGCAAAAGCTCTTCAAGGGTATTGCACAGGAAGCTCCTCATGGATTCTTTTAACATTTAAGAACCATGACTGGGAATTTTCTCTATGACTCTTTTCCTTATCCTCTTCCGTCTTGTGTCTCTTTTTCTTGATAGCAAACCCCACCCTTCTTATCCGCATGTACATACATTCACTTTGTGGGTTAGAGACACATTAATTACAATATAAAGTGGTATGCGTTATTAAGAAAGGGATTGCTCTAATAACAGAGAAACTTGGGGAGTATATTAAAAATAAAATATTAGAGAGCTCCAGAACGTACAGCAAGAACCACACAATAAAAATGTGATCAAGTGAAGATGTGAAGTTCAGTAAGATGCAACAGGGATTGTTTCTGACAGTAACTGTTAGAGCCATTCCAGTTGGCCAACAATCTATACATGTTATATCATTACAGTTTAAGGCACTTTTCTGTGGCTTGTAGTGAAGGGCAAAGAACTGGTTAGTCAGCACCCTCTACTGACCTCACAAACCACAGGACTTCATGTGTGAAGCCCGGGCACAGAGAGGATGTGTGACACAATGCCTAGGTTCTGGCCAACCTCACTGTCTTCCTCATGAGAAAAATGATCATGAGAGAAGAGGTGTCAATAATAAAGAAATTTAGTCCTCTAGTCTATTCTGAGCAAATCCAGACCTGGCAAAGGACGAGTATATTCACTGGTGAGCACTGCACTTAGGCGTATCTGACAGTGACTACTGGGGCTTTTCAAATTCTGACTGCGCTGAAATCTTTTTACACATAACTCACTAGGCAAGACAGAACACCCACAACCACTGCACCAGATAAACTCGATGACTCCTTTGTGTCTACTATGTGCCATGAAATTTCATGTGAATGCATTTCAGTAATATTTTCTATCTTCTAATAGCCTTTTCATGTCAGAGGCAGAGAGGAAATCTCCTACCTATTAGTTCACAAGGAGAAAATAGTTCCTGTTTCCAAAGGAAGACTATTTATTTCTTTGTTGGATACGCTACAAATGAATTACTTTATTAGTGGCAGGTTTTTATAACATGCCTCTCTGCTCTATCACTGAAGTTGAAACTTTATTTTTTAAATAAGTTTAATTCAATATTCATTACCTACAGACCCACTTTCTACCAGGCACGGTGCCATGGCAGGCATCTGAAAAAGAGACAGACAGTGCTGTCCTCGAGGGCTCCCGGTGCCTTCAGGGGACTA
Organism: Lyroderma lyra; assembly: GCA_004026885.1. Taxonomy (NCBI): domain Eukaryota; kingdom Metazoa; phylum Chordata; class Mammalia; order Chiroptera; family Megadermatidae; genus Lyroderma; species Lyroderma lyra. Next base: position 310,415 of record PVJL010000031.1, read on the forward strand.
GGAGTGAGACCTTCCAACTCGGTGCTGCATGAGTTACTCAGAAGGGTGGGCACAGTGCTTCTGGAAGTGTGGGTCCTGGGAGTCTGGGGAACCCTTCACAAAGGAAGTGATGACAGAGTCAGATTTTAAAGTGTAAATGGGATTTTCCCATAATAGAAAAGAAAAGGCAAGACCTTCACAGCAAAGGGAGCGCGAAAAAAGCTGTAGGTAAGCGGGAAGGAGCCTTTTAGGGAGACACGAATTTTTGGCGGCGGGGTGGGGGTGGCGGGGCAGGGGTGCTGAGGCAGAGGGGAGAGATGCGGACATTGAAACTGAGGTGGGCACATGGCAGCTAGAACAGAAAGGACCTTATCAGACATGTAGAAGCATTTGGATTTTATCCTACAGGAAGGACAATGTGGACCCTGGAGGTTTTTAAGGATGAGAGTTGCCAGACTCAATCTGTATTTCAGCAAGAGAAGTGTGGTGGCTGACAGGGGAAGACAGAGAAGAGGCTGCAAGACCAGTTAGAAGGCATTACAGAGCTCAAGCAAGACTGTTCATAACATGCATCAAGATGGCTCTATGCTGAGATGCTCATAAAGATTTCCCCCCATACAGTCTTTAGCTATTCTTGAGCTTCTCCCCTTTAATTATATATGGACACAGGTAACATATTTTTTCCTACCCCAAATATATCATCTGTAGTTCATAAAATCACATTCCACATGATAGACAGTAAACATTTAGGTAAATTCTTAAAAGATAATTTCTTACCTGAACAAAGCTGTTCCACTTTTGTGTAGTTTAAAGATACTATGTCATTAACCCATGCAATGATGTCATGTCTGCTCATAGTCTCTTGGGTTATCGAGGTAGAATACACATTGACTGCCATTCCCCAACTAGAAAAACACACAAACAAACAAAAAAGTTATTTACTTACAAGGAAAAAATTAACTCCGAAACAAAAGCCACCTATTCAAGGTCATGATCCTAGGCAGAACTCCAGGAGATGAAAAAGTCCTACTTTGGGTAAGCCCTTCTTTCTCCTTACTCTACACATTTGTGTGACATGATTCAATTCCATATATTGTTCATGTAGTACCATTTTACATCTCCCTCAAGTGGACTCAAATGTTCTTCAGTTTTTGAGATTCCTAATTTATCCTGAAATTTAGAGTCTCATTTTGTCTTTAAGTGTATGTGTGGTTTTAAAAAGTTTTCAGGTCTATTAACAGTGCACACTAGCATAATATTTTAGGTTTATACATGACTTCACAGTATCTGCATTACTTGCAAACAGCGATCTGCTCATCTTTAGAGATGTTAAATGGCAGATTCACTGTATCCAGTTACTCAGGCTAAAAAAACCTATCATTCTTGCTTCTTTCCTTTCCCTCACCACACAGATTCAATTCATCAGCATATCCTACTGGGTCTACCTTCAAAGTATTTTCAGAGGCTACTAGTCTGATCCAAACTTCTGTCAACTCTCACCTGATGTTTTGCAATAGTCTCTTCATGCTCTCTCAGCTTGCACCCCCACCCCCACGGCCTAGTCTCAACATAACAGGCACAGTGATCCTATTGGCATAAATTAGATCTTTTCTCTCCTTGGTTTAAAACCCACCAATGGCTGCTCATCTCATCATGCTTTCTACTCCTTGAAATCTTCTCCTACCACCCTCCCGCTTCATTCCACTCTATCATGGCCATGTATGGTATACAAGTGCATAACATAGCATATATAATATATGAGTATGGTATATATATCACCATGTAAGTTTATATGTGTATGTATGTGTACAGACACATACAACAAACACACACTCACTCTCTCTTTCTCTCTCTCTCTCTCTCTCACACACACACACACACACACACACACAAAAGGGCTGACCGGAAAGTATCAAGCCATGCAATATGAAAAAAAGAGGCATTTATGGCTGGAATTTTTTTCTGGACAGCCCTCATACATACCCTTTTATTTTGGACATTTTCCGATACATGCAAAAGGACAGAGAACAGAACAACAAATCAGTTGTGTTTATTTCTTGGCTTCAACACTTATCAACACTTGGCTAATCTTAACTTCATCTGTACTCCCATCAATACTCCCTCCCCCAATCCTTTGTCCCCCAAGCCAGATTATTTTGAAGTAAATGCTTATGTCTCTAAATGATAAGGACATAAAAAACATAACACTATCACACCTAAAAATCAAAACAATTTCTTAATATCAAATAATGTATTATAATGTCTTATAATTTTGTTTGTTTTGTTTGAATCTGGATTCAAATAAGGTTAATATATTCTGATTCTTTGATATGTACTTTAAGTTTATCTATAGGTTTCTTTTCCATTTCTATTATTTCCCTTGCCATTTTTTAATTGTGGCTAAAGGAACTGGGTTGTCTTGCAGAGTTTCCACAACTTGGATTTTGCTCACTGTATCCCAGTGGTATGATTTAACATATTCTTTTGTCGCTTGTATTCCTACACACTGGCAATTCAATCTGATTATGCATTGCGGGTTGCTTGAGAGTGCTGGTTGCTTGAGATGCAGTTAATGGAGAGTCGACTGTATTTAAGAACAGTTGTGTTTGGGATCCTTATTAAGTCTAAAGAAAGCAATAAAAATCTGCTTTCTACTTAAAGTGCTAAATGAAGATTTTAATTATTTATAAATAAATATCCATCTATCCAGCCTCAAAAGTACACTCATCTCTAAATTGTCTTCACTTAAAGATCTGAAAAAACTCATGGTACTGGCATCTCAGATAATATGATCATAATTACTGCTTTTCTACATTGTCAAAGGCTGTTTTTTTTTTTTTGGTTAATTACTTCTACTATTTTCTTTAGTGTATCATTTATTAAACAAAATGACTGACTTTTAATACCCTGTCAAAATTTTAAATCAAGTAAATTTTATAAAATTTTAGAAGATAAATAATTCAAAATTTAAAATATATTGGACTGCCTGATGTAATTTTTATAGGCTGGCATAACCTGTGGCAGTTGATATACTTTTCTAATGGTTTGTGCTTCAGGCAGTGGTGAAAAGCTTTGGCATTATGAGGCAATGAATCGATGGAGAATGAGGTATTGAGGCCCAGAATTGTACTAGATGGCACCAAATCAAACTGGGATGAAAGTTTTGCTTCACATGATTTAAAAACAAAACTAGACACAATGCAGGAGAGACACAATCAGATCTGTGCTTTAGAAAGATAAGCCATCTATAAGTGAGTAAAAATGTTCAATAGTTACATATCAGAAAGGGTTCAAAAAAAGGACAGGTAAAGGAGTTATGACTGCTTTTAAAAAATGTATGAGTACAAGGAAGCAAGTCATTTGCTGCAGCTACTGTCAATAAATCATACACTCTTCTGGGTCTTTACTGATGATGTTCACCCAAGGACATATCTAAATAGACATTCAGCTCACAAAGACAAGAAAGCATTATGTGCCTTCAAGGAGCTCTTTAAGATGACCAGGTGAGCAATGCAGTAGCAACTGATTTTTGCTTTAGAAAAACTCCAGTTAATTAGTTACTAGACTCACCACTTGAACCTCTACTATATTCCCTCTGTCTAACCAGCGCAGCTGCTGTCCCCAGAAACCCTGCAGTTAGAACAATTATGTGTTAAGGGACCTGTGGGAAAACTAGGACAGAGGACAGACCAAGACAAGAGTACAGCCAAATCAATGAAGGTTAGGAATATTTTTCTTACATTTCCTAAGATTAAACAATGACAACACATTAAACAGATTTCCATACCTACTTCTAACTAATAGCAATGGAATTGGTACAGTTAATTTCTATTTACCATCCATACTGATTAGAATATTCCTATAATCTATCTTCCAACTCTAAATTTCACCAAGATACTTCTCAATTCAATTTACTTGTGGTTGCCTTTTGCTCCCTTTGTTAGTTCCCCACCCCACTGGGCGATGCCTTCTGTTAGCTCTCCTGTGGACAGCCTCTAAAATTCTAAGATTTCATTATAAGCTCTTGGGTGTCAAAGCACTTTACAGTACAAAGGTAAAGGTGCTTGCCCCTGCGTATCTTTGAAAAATGCTGTGGATAACCGGGAAATGCTCCCATTTTGATCCTTGAAAGAATCCCGTGAGGGAAGAAGTGCAGGAATCATATTCTTCGCTGACAAATACCTTGTACTTTTGAAGGTAAGAATTAAAATGATTCAAAATATTAATATTGTAGTTTAAGTAATTTCCAAAGAATCAGTCAAGAAAGATAAATAGTTAAGAAAGGTAAAGTACCACCAAATGCTACAGAATAAAGAGCCAATGCGCCGTGCAGGGTTTATTCTCCTGTTCGGATTTTCAGCATGTCTTTTACACGGAAACAACAGTTTATTCTTAGATGACCTGCCATCTGGTCCCTGGGACATAAGCAAAAGACGGGAGCTGAAGCACTGTTCCTCAATTTGTGGCTTTCAGTCAGAATCTTTACCAGATTGCTGTGCATGTGAGAGTAGTGGATAAGTAAGGCGCTGTGGCCTAGCATTCCTGTCTCTAGGTCACCAGATTTTGACATGGCATTTAAAATTTATTTTGAAATGAATTTGCATTCACTGCTCCTACTTGAAAGTAAAGCAATAATTACAACACATATCTAGCTACACATCGTTTTTGTGAATGATTGAATGCTCTTCTGGGAAGCTGGCAATATACATACTCTTTGCAAATAGGAGAAATAAACACAGAAAAACAAACATCTTTTCATACCTCCCACAGGCAAAGTCACGATTTGGGCTTGTCTGAGGATAGTGTCTGACACAGTGATTTCAGAAAAAGGACAGCCTCACCCCGAAGGCCAGCGTGTTGACTGGCCCCATTTCACCAAGTATTCAGCCTCTGGTGGGCGTGGTGAGGGGAGAGGTGTGGCAAGCTTCTGCTTTGCAGCACTGACCCAGCCTTACGGCTAAGAAACTGCATGTCTGCTTACGGAAACAAAAGGAATTTTATATGACTGAGTGAGACCTGAGTTAGCCCACTGGGCAAAGCCTGGATAAAGGCTTGGCAAGTCCCGAACAATGGAAACGCAAATATGAATTCTCCCACCTTCCCAGTCATGGGCTCCAACACCAGCTACAAAGTATTCTACAATTTCATCCAAGAACAGCTTTGGCAAGGTTTGTGAATTACTCCAGAAGAGTGTCTGTTCAAAGGTAGACAAATACATAAAATGTCCTATCTAGCATTATGTGTGGCCATTAAAGGCAATTATTTTTTATGTAATTTGTTTTGTCTCTCTGCCTCATCCTATCCCTTACAAGCAGATCAGCTGAGAGAGAGAGAGAGACTGATTGATTGAGATTGATTTGGGTGGCAGAGGCCACTTTTCCTCATTTCCTCCCTTTTCATTCTGACCACTCCTTTGGTAGGAAAATGCAGTGTGTCCCCCGCCCCGCAAGGCTCATGATAGGTCTGGTGTTGTTTTGGGTGTATGGATATAAGGAGAAGGGATTGAGAAATTAATTTGGGGAATGAGGCATGTGGAACCTATTTTGGTTTTGATTTTTTTTCACAACTAACGTCTGAGTTTGCCAGGCTTCCCAAGTTTAGACACGACCATCTGCAGAAGAACAGTTCTCTGTAAGTGGTTGACTACTGTCTGCAGCTCTGTAAGGAAACCTCATTTGGGTTAGATTTACCCCAAATCCATTATGAAGCTGAACCTTTAAAGCCCTTTCTGACTTATGTTACCTTCTTTATGTCATTCCCTAAAGGTGTCCACATGCAACTGGAAAATTCACATTTGATATGAAATAGTCTGAAAAATCAACCCCGCCCCATGCCAATATACTCCATTCACACATTTTACACTGGGCAGCTGACAGCTCCACCTATAGTGGTGGCTGTCTTCTCTCTTATAACAATTCCTATTTTCAACATGCTCCCCCATCCCTGGGAGAAGTAATCTACCTCCAACAGTCTAAGATAAACACATGCAACCCACCCTTCACCCAGTTTCACATAAATGAAAACAAAGAACAGACTGGAAAAGAGGTACAAAGAATATGGCATTTTTCTTTTACCTGAGGACTTCTTTGAACTACATATACATTTCCGAAACCCTTATAATAATCTATAATCTAAGTAGTTTCTTAAGCAATCTTTAAAGATACCAGTGCATCATAGGAAGCCACGTCTGGCTGCCCAGGTGTTAGTATTCCTTTCTGAGTGGCTCAGCAGCCGTTGTTCATACCACGTCTCCATATAAGCCAAGGTGGGGGCAGTACCCGTGAGCCACAAGAACACTATTCTTTACCAATTACTGGATTTACACTTGGCACAAATCAAGGCCTCACCTTTAATTCTCATCTCACAGGGCGATCTTTGGTTCAAGTTTTCAGGGTTCTCAAGGTTGGCCTGTTCCTACATACCAGGTAAGGGTAGATGCATTATTTAAAACATACTTGTAAACTTGGCATTTTAGTCAGAAGAATTTTGTCTTTCTAACTGAAATAGCCATTCTGCAAACACTTCTAAGTGTCCAAAAATATTATGAATATAATATTTTAAAGATTTAGCCAATCACTGGTATAATAATGAATATTTCCTTCTCTTACAAGCCACATCTTTCTAAAATAACCTGTAAATATTGTGAAGAAAAAAAAATTTTATATTTATACCCATGGGTCAAATACTGAGCCAAAGGAAGAAATCCCAAAAGTTGGTCTCAAAGACCACTCCTACACTAGAACATATGTCATCAACTTGAGCAGGGGGATGAAGAGATTCAGTCCCACAGCAGACATCCACTTAAATGTGCCAGTTTTCCTCTGAAAAGCCTCATAACACCACCAATCGATTCTGCCTGAGTGCCTCCTTCCTGGCTCCCTCCTAACAAAAGGCTGATGTGAACTCTCCCATGGCTGTCCCTAATAATGAACTGGGCATCAAGAGGGAGAGGCAATGTCAATGTGTCCCCTGAACCAGAAACTGCCCCGCTTTTCAGCTGTACATAATTCAGTCTCTAGATTCAATACCGTGAGGGGTAGGATTTAAACATTTCACCAAGAAAAGAATTATCTCCAGATAATTCTTGATTCATCACTTTCTCTTTATTGGTGACCTAAAAAGTAGGGGGCAGGGAAACAGTATTTGTTTGAAGAGAAGGACCAGAATGGAGTGAAGTGGGAGCAGACGAGGTTATCTTTGAAAGACAAACCTTGACAAGATAGAAGCTCCCTGGAGAGATTAAAAGAAACTATTGAGTTTCATTTAAAATCAGGTATTAAAAGCTTCTGTTGAACTTGTGCAAAAATTGATCCGTGCATGGATTCTAGGGCTGGGATGGGAATTTAAGAGATCATTTATTGTCTTCAAGTAGTAACAACACACTTGACCCCAGTGGGCAGATGTGCATCTGTTTTATTTTTGCAGGGCTCTATGACTCTGTGTTGGGATTAGACAGACAATTCAAGATGCACTCCTCTAGGCAGCATCCTCCCCGGAGAGCTGCCACAAGCAAGTGGAAGGGCTCCCTATGGAAGCAGAGGCCTGAGAGCAGTGCTGGCTTCAGACAAGGATGGCAGAGAACCACCAGGACATGCTCACAATTATAAAATACATGTATTTCATTAAAATACAGACAGTGAAATAATACTATTTTTTTCCCTTAAAGTTAGGCTATTCCCAGTTTAGAGCTATGAAGAAAATCAAGGTAAAGAACTTTAATACTAAATTGCTTAAAAAAACATTTGATAAGACAGGAGTTTTATCAGAGGGCAGAGCTGCCTGCTTTTTATTCCAGAATTTTCTACGCGGCCTGCCATTATAGTCACTAGTGTGCTCTTTGTTATCATTCACTGCTTAATGATCATGGTTCTAACATGGGCATAAAATTTTAAGTCTGGCAATCCAAAGTCCTAACCCAGCTAATTACTGCTACCTCCCAGAAAGAATAAAGAGAAAACAATACTCTTTCATGGTGCCCATGCCTTGTACCCATTAACTGTTATTCTTTAAAAACAGAACGCTTTTTCTTGCCATATTATCAAGGAGTCCAAGAGCGATTTTTAAAAATTAGAACATGATTAAAACACACATATTCTCCAACTGCCTGCAAAAGGAGATTCCATAACTAGCCTTGACAATCTACCTCCATTTAACAGCTTTGTCATTATCTATGTCAATCCCATCAGATATCAGTTAGGTGGCTTAGCTTGACTACCCCCAAGTAAATGCAACTTTCAGAACAGCACTAAAGAGGTTTTAGTTTTTTAAAACTCAGAATTAACAAGTTAATATTACAGCGATGGCCCTAATGTGACTTGGAAACTTGGCTCTTATCCAAAAAAATGAAGAAATTTTGGAATTCTGAAAGTTCTTTGTGGAATTCATAATGTTCACTGATATGAATGAAACTCAGTTGCACATATTGAAAAAGTAAAAGGCTGAGGCCATAAACACAAACACACACAAAATGAACATAAGTTTCTTCACATGGTCAGAAGTACAACTGATTACAGCTGATTTTATCTGCCTAAATGTCCATCTGTTTCAAACAGTGGGTGGCTTGGTATCCATGCTCTGAAAATAATTTCGATGACCCAGAGCTCATTCCCATGCCACAGGGCTTGGCTGGTGTCCTCGGGCACCAATCTTGCTAAGTGCTCCCCCCACAGCTTGGCTCCCAGTACATCTACTCCTTCTTGACCATATGCCTTCTGTTTATTTTCCCAGCCTTATTTGGCCCCATTCCTTCTCGCCCTGACCTTAGCTCTTTCCCATGATCCCAAGTCATTTCCAGTCAGGCCTTGAACCATGCCCCCCAAACCCCCACATGACCCGGAGTCAACCTTTCAGGGCATGAGTGCTCCTGCCACCATGAGGAGTAGACATGTCAATTGTTAATCCATGCTGCATAAAATACAGCAGTGTGGCAACTTAACAAGCATGCCACCACTAGGCTAAGTCCTGTGGGGGACAAATTCTATTGGGAGTACTCTCCACCTCCTATTTTGTGCTCTTGGTGGTGCTGGTTCCTCCTCAGGCACTTAGCAACTCAGGTGTTTACGTTCTCTGAACCTTCTCATAATAAAAAAACAAATGAAGAACGACACCTTCAAGGTTAATCCTTAGGGACAGTTGGAGCTCAAATCCTTACGTGAAGGAAGAGGTCATTCCCAGCACTTGGCATTGTTGACTGCATTTCATGCTTCAGGTTGGGTTCAAATGTCAACTCCTGAGTAGGTATTCCCTAATCATGCTCTGAAGAGGTCCCCTCCAGTTATCCCACATCACACTGTTCATGATATTAACACAATCTGTAGTTATTTCATTTGTTTATTGTCTACTACCTCCTGCTCTCATAACGTAAGCTCTATGAAGGCAGGGACTTTATATATTTTGTTTACTGCTGTACCTCCTGTGTCTAGAGCAGTGCCTGGCACATTAGTGGGTGCACAAATAGATAAATACCAAGTGAATGCAGGTGTGGGAGAGTTTTGTGTGGAGGGGAAATTTGCAGAGTTCTTAAAATCATAGCAAGTGCCCATACGTGTTGCTAATGCTATGTGAGATGGTTAGGAGGGGATAAATTAGGTTTAAACAGATCAAAGAACTTTGTCTTCTATGTCTAAAGAAGAAGTAGAGAAATGTGCCATTCTTCATGTTTCCAACACTTGCTATGAAGAACTCACTGGCTGTATTGCAGCTTCATGAGAGCAATAATCTAGGAGTCAGGGCATTGGCTTCTAGGTCCAGAGTTACCATCAACTGGTTGGGTATACTGAAGCACATGTGACTCACCTCTATGGATCTCTATTTCTTTAAAGGAGTAAGCAGTTAACATGCATTTTCTCATTTAGTCTTCATAGCAAAGCTATATGACAGCTACTACTTTTATGCCATTATGTAGGAAAAAAGAGACACTTGCCCAGTCACCATAACTAAGCAGAACAGCTGGGATTTGGACCTGGGGCTGATTCTAGAATTTTTGCTCTCAACCAAGTCCCTTTATGCTCTTGATCTTTATTATGTGATGAAAGTAAGTAGAAAGAAAAATGAATTGTAAATGAGAACACAATTGTGGTCTTCAATAAAACCTTTTTATAGTTCTACAAAGGCATCATTTTACACTTTCAATGTAACCAAGATGATTTGATCATTGTTAGCATTCTCTCTGAAGAGCCTGAAATGTAGAAATTTGGGTGACTAGTTATTCAGTTTATTTCTGGGAATAATTTTTGGCTCCAAAACCTGCAGCTGTAACACATAAGCCATGCTAATATTTTAGGAATCGCATTTTACATTTCCAGTTATTATATATTTTGGACTTAAGTCTCAGTTTGCTTTCTGTGGCACTTTAGTCAAAATGCACAAAGATCACATGCATTATTGCTTTTAATTTTTTCAACACTAATAAAGAACTTCATATTGATATCTTGACTATGTGTTTAGAAAAATCGATTTCTTTAAAAATAAATAAACAAATCTCCTGGTATCTCATTCTCACAGACTGCTTTCCAAAGGCCTATATTTACCTTACGGTAAAATTCATTTTTAAACTCACAAGACATTTTAAAATGGAAATGGAAAAGTGAAGTACCAATAAAATTAAGTGTAAAAGGATGAGTGAAGTGCAAGACAGTGTTAAAATTTATTCGAGTGAATTTGACTCCAAAATGGGTAAGGTACATGCATTATTTGCCCCAGCCCTTTTGGTGCCATCTACTCTTAATTCTTTCAATAGTTGAGTCTGACATAAAAATCAAAATGTCCAATTTCAAGTTGTAATACTGTAACATTAAACTTCTTAAATACTAGCTTTAGTTGATAGATACTGATCAGCTTTTACATCAAAGCACATCCTGCAAATTACAAACAACATGGCTGTACATTGTGATAACAGGAAATGGAAATTTCAGTTACTGCTATAGCTGAGCTAAGATTAGTAATGTTCAGTGAAATTGGTGTAGCCACGTGGAAATGCTCTCCAAGCTAGGAGCACTATTTCATCACCAGTTCCCTAGGCCACTGTCCCCAAAACATCCTTTCCTTACTGAAGTGATTAATTTCGGCCAGAGAATGATTTCTCCCATTTCTCCCTCTTTTTCCTTCCCTTGTTTCTTGCTATTCTTGTTTGGGCAATAAGATAGCAGTCACAGGATTACTTACTGGATTGTAAGAAGAGGATTTCTACTGTTTGTTTGTTTGTTTTTTAACCAAAAGACTCATCTACCATTTATTTACTGGAATGAAAAATGAAGAAGGGACTGATGGACTTTTCCATTAGAAGCACTCAACAGCCCCTGACAAAAATCAAGATATACACTCATACCCATTCACACACACAATCGGAGTTAACTTGCAGTATCTCTCTGCTGTCACCTTACTGTCTTGTTACGGATCAAAAACCAAAACACTTCTAGCATCAGTGTATTAACAATGTAATTCTCAAAAGGAAATGAAGAAACTGAGCATTTAAGTAAAGAGTGGATAAGAATTGAGCCATGTTCAAACTGAATCAGGTACACAAATAACAGGTCTAGATATACGGTAAGACCTTTGTGCTTGGGAAAGAGGGGAGGCATATAAGTTTCTTAAATGGAAGCCTTTGATTCTGCAGGTCTATGTTATGAGGACTTACAGGAGCAAAGGACAATGTAATATACTGCTATAGTTGAACAACTGTGGTGGATGGATTGTGGCCAGTACTAAATTTAGAAGGTTTTGTTAAGTTTGGGATAAAGATAGAAAAATAACAATTGATTAATGAGCATTCAGAGATAATTAAGGGAAAGAAAATTACTTATGAGAAGACTTTATAAACTATTTGACTAAATAACTAGAGACGTTACTAAAGACAAAAAAATCTAAAGAATAAGAAGGGTGAGGATTTCTGGTCAAGATGGCAGAGTAAATAAACGCTGTGCTTGCATCCTCTCGCAACCACATCAAAATGACAACTAAACTATAGACTCATCATTGAGAATCATCTGCAGTCTCGCTGAACAGAAGTTGGATAACTAAGGACATTCAGAAGAAGCCACCTCCATGTAGACACAGAACAGGCTGATCCCACAACCACGTGTGACTTAAAACTCAGGAGGGATATCTTGGCTGCAGAAGTCCCCTCTGAGGAGGGAGGGGTGCAAGCCCCACACCAGGATCCCCAGTCCAGGGTTCAAGTACTTGGGAGAGAAGTCCCCATAACTTCTGGTTGTGAAAACCAGTGGAGATTGTGGCTGAGTGAGACAAGGGCGGCTAGAGTTACAGGTGCTGCTCTGAACCCATTTCCCATTTGTCCCAAGAATATTCTCCAGCAGTGCTTGTGGCTGAAATGTTTACCTTGAGATAACTCATAGATTATAGTCCTAAACTTATCCCCAAAGTTTGCCATGAAATATCTCGCTTTTACTATTATTTTAGAATTGCTCTAGTATATCAATAGTCTTTGGAAACAAATGACATCATTCTATTTATAGCATTCTGCTTTTAGTAGTGGTATTTCCATTTACAAAGTATAGTAATTCTTGATCACTGAAAATATCAAATCCTAGAAAATGTAGCTTTCCTACACATGGAAAACAATATTAAATGCTAATCATCATATACATTTGTAACACTAGAATTAGAGACAAGTTCTGTTTACAACTCTAAGAACAGTTTTTATATTTCATTTTTCACATTGAGAATCAGTCAGATTTGCTTCATCCTCAAAGAGCGTGTTCATGTAAAATTACATGAATATGCCAGTGTGAACTTTTTTTTCTAAATGGGAAATGGGTTAAAGGGCCCATGCATGGATTTAATTGATGCTGGACTCACTTGTTCTGATCTCCAGTGCTGGGGCAGCAGCTCAAAGGTGCCAGGGACATACAAGGAAGAAGTGAATTTTCTGGCTTCAGAATGAGGGCTGGAGGGACAGCTTTTTCCCAGGCAGAAGTCATAGTTTCTTTGTTGAGCCCTCCCTCTTCCCAGTGTGCAGAGTTAGGGGAATGCCAAAACTGAATCTCTATCAACCTCACTAACACTATTCTACCCACCCTGGTGATTCCCTGAGACCCTGCCCTACTCAACATTCAGGCCCACCCAAACCGCTTCCAGTGGATAATCCATATAAAAAGCCTGCCTTGGCTCATACTGAGGACTTTCCTAAAATCTCTCGAAGATTCACAAACCCCAAACAAGCAGCATCTGGCCTTGGTGTGCCCCATATTTCTTGCTATGCAGCCTTGAGTTAGCACTAGTGACAGCTGCTCTTGATTCACAACTTAGCATCTCCCAGGCTCCTCCAAGCCATCTGCGGATTGTTTTGTGGCTCATGCCATGAAGCTCCAGGGTCCAGCACAGCCAGTGGCTGGCTTCAAACTGAGTTGAAGCCACCCAGCTGCCTCAGTGGATGACACACGGAAAACACAGACTGGGCAGGCACCGAAGTCCTGCTAAAGTGAATCCTGCTCTGTAGGGTTGGCCCCTGCACAACAGCTTCTCCACTGTAGTCACGACCAGTCCTCACAACCAATCAGCCTGAAAATCAATCCCTCTCACTGACATGCAAATAGCAACCAAGGCTCAACTACAAAAGGAAGGCATACACAACCCACACAAGGGACACATCTGGAACACCAGACTCTGGTAACCACGGAGACTGTCCCAGGGCCCCAAAGGACACCTACTACATGAGGCCACTCTACTAAGAGTGGAAGACGTAGCAGCTCTACCTAATACATAGAAACAAACACAGGGAGGCAGCCAAAATGTGCAGACAAAGAAATATGTCCCAAATGAAAGAACAGAACAAAGTTCCAGAAAAAGAACAAAATGGAGACAAGCAATCTACCAGATGGAGAGGTCAAAACACTGGTTATAAGAATGCTTAATCATCTCAGGGGAAACTTTAAGAAAGAGGTAGGTAACATAAAAATGGAGATAGAAAACATAAAAGAGTGAAGAATGAAGAATAAAATAACTGAAATAAAGAAAACATTACAGGAAATCAACATAGATTAGATGAAAAAGAAGATCAAATTAGAGATTTAGAAGATAAGGTATAGCAGAAAACACCCAATCAATATTAGTGAAAAGAAAAAAATGAGAATAGTTTAAGGGGTCTCTGGGACAATATCAAGCATACCAACATTCATATCATAGGGGTACTAGAAGAGAGTGAGCAAGGAATTGAAAAATCGATTTGAACAAATAATGATGGAAAATTTCCCTTATCTGGCAAAGGAAATAGACCCGAAGCCCAGGAAGCACAGGGTTCCAAATAAGATGAACCCAAACAGGCCCACAAGACACATTGTAATTAAAATGTCAAAGCTTAAAGACAAAGAGAGAATCTTAAAAGCAGTAAGAGAAAGGCAGTTCATTACCTACAAGGGAGCTCCCAACTGTCAGCTGTTTTCTCAATAGAAACTTGACAGACCAGAAGGGACTGGCATGAAATATTCAAAGTGATGAAAAGCATGGGCCCACAACTAAGATTACTCTACTCAGCAAAACTATCATTTAGAATCAAAGGACAGACCAAAAAAAAAAAAAAATAAAAAGAAAGAAGGATTTCATCACCACCAAACCATATCTATCAACAATTACTTTCAATTTAAATGGATTAAATGTTCTAGTTAATAACACAGGGTGGCTGAATGGAGAAGAAAACAAAACCAAACTCTTACATATGCTCCCTACAAGAAATAATCACTTCAGATTGAAGGACACACACACACACTGAAAGTAAAGGGATGGAAAAAGTTGTTTCATGAAAATGGAAACAGACTAACAAACAAAAGCTGGAGTAGCAATACTTACACCAGACAAATCAGACTTTAAAACAAAGGCTGTAACAGGAGACAAAGAAGGACCCAGTAATTCCACTTCTGGGTATTTATTCAAAGAAACCCAAAATGCTACTTTGAGGGGACACATGCATCCATATGTTCATTGCAGCACTGTTTACAATGGCCGAGATGGTAAGGAAGGCTCGGTGTCTATCAGTAGATGAATGGATAAAGAGGAGGTGGTACATATATACAAATGGAATATTTCTGGGCCATTAAAAAGAATAAAATCTTGCCAACTGCAACAACATGAATGAATCTAGAAGGTATTATGCTGAGTGGAGTAAGTCAGACAGAGAAAGACAAATGCCATTTTATTTCATTTATATATGAAATGTAAAGAACAAAATAAACAAACAAAACAGAAACAAACTCACAAATACAGAGAATATTTTGAGAGTTGCCAGATAGGAAGTGGGTAGGGGATGGATGAAAAAAGGGAAGGGATTAGGAAGTACAGTTACAAAACAGTTACAAAACAGTCATGGGGGCTGTAAAGTATAGCATAAGGAATATAATCAATAATATTGTAATAACTATGATGTAATAACTATGATACTAGATTTATTGGGGTGATCACCTCATAAGTTATATAAATGCCTAATCACTATGGTGTATACCTGAAACTAATATAATAGTGTATGTTTGTTAACTGTAATTGACAAATAAAAATTATTTTAAAAAAATAAGGAAGGGGAATGGACAAAATTTTCTGAGTGGACATGTTTGTTAAAACTTAGCCAGTATTTGAGCCAATATGATGAAATTTGGTAAAGTACCTCCCCATGCTGCTCTGATGCCTAGTCTCTAGGTTCCTAGAATTAATGAGACTGAGAAACTTTAAAATGTATTTTAAAAATTAGATCTGAATTTAGGAACTGAGTACGATTGCAACTTTTTTTGGCTCCCCAGACTTAAACCAAAGACCTGATACTAAGCTAGTTGACCCCATGTCTCAAAGATCTATTTTACTTTACATTATTTCAAATGTAGCTATTATTAATTATAACAATATTTTAAATTATAACAATAATTTAAATAAATATCCTTATTTTAAATTAAGGATAACATCTCAGAATAGTTCGATGAGGCAAAGAAAACAAACTCAAGGTAGGCCACTAATTAAAAAGTAACCTACTATTTTTAAAAAAGGGGAATGACAAAGAGCTATCTTTTATTTTTAAAAATATTTTTACATTAAAAACAGTACATTTTCACCATAGAAAAGGTAAAAAATAATGAATTTTTTACATATGAATTTTATACACACATGCTTACATATGTAAATAGTTTACACACATGCAGAGGATTCAATAGTGTCCTGAATTCATATCCATCTGAAATCTCAGAATGTGCTCTTATTAGGAAATAAGGTCTTTGGAGATGTAGTTAGTTAAGATGATGTCATACTGGATTAGGGCCCTTATAAGAAAGCCATGTGGAGACACAGGTAGACAGAGGGAAGAAGGCCATGTACAACAGAGGTAGAGGCAGGAGTGATGTAGCTACAAGCCAAGGAATGGGGCCACCAGAAGTAGGAACAAAGAATGATCCCCCTCTAAAGCCCTCAAAGGGAGCAGAGCCCTGCCAACACCCACATTTTAAACTTCTAGCCTCCACAATTGTGAGAATAAATTTCAAGTAACCTAATCTGTGGTAATTTGTTAGGGCAAGTCTAGGACCCAATATAATGTGTATACACTTTTGTACTAATCAGCTTATCTCTCTTAAAATACTGTGAACATTTTTCATATCTTCTTCATGTGTAATATTTGCACCACATTTCATTACGTAGGTATACCATAATGTATCTGAGTCCAGAATTTTATGTTAATATGCTTAATTCCAAGAACTTCTAGTTTGGTCAATTCCCCTCTTTTTCAGTTAATTACTATCTCAAAACAACAGAACTGGTAGGCACTTAATGCTAAGAATGACCAAAATCATGGTTGGCTTCTGTGAAAAGACATGGATATGTCCATGTCCTCTAATACTTCAGGTGATTTTGGAGGGAGGTTTAGTTGTTTGTTAGAGTCCTTAAAGCCAAATGGACATCATCAGTTTTGGACTCCCATGTTAACAAGAAAAGGAAGCAATCATCTCTGATTAAAAAACAACAGAACAAGTCCCCTACAAAAACAACAAAAAAATAAAACAAAAAAATCCCAAACAAACGTCATGTCCTTGGCCATCGTAAACTAAAGGAATCATAGGATGTCCGGTCTAATGGGGGCTTCCTTTCATGCAACAATCTCAATTAAAGTAAAAAGAACATTCTTGACTGATACTTGAGTGGCTGTGACCTGCTCAGTCCCAACCAGAACACAGAAAATATCATCTAGAACCTATACAGCAAGAGATTACTGCCATCATGGAAGAGTAACTCATCTGAAATTTGGCCTGAAGACCAAATTTGCAATAAAATAAATGACAGATGAAATAAGCTCCACTCACAAAATCTACTAGGAGACATAGGAAATTTGTGAAATCGTAAGTAATCATTTCATATCTTTGGATTTTGAACACAGGGTGTTAAGAAATTCGGCTTTTAGCTGGAAAGATTCTGGAAGTCACATATCCCTCTTCTCAAAAATCACATGGTCCCTCAGCGATCCTTTCAGGTAAACCCAAGACCTTATTGGGCTTTTGTTTCCCAGTTTCTAAATTATACTTAAGGCAATTTCTCTAAGGGAGGAATTGTCAAGAGTCAAACTGGCCAACAGCAAATCTGCCAAATTAGAAAGAATGAGAATGGAGTGAGGAAGAATTGGGAAGAATTTGCCTCAGAATTTTGAAGGAAAGGAGGGAGGACATCCAATGCTTTAATTATTATGGACAAAAATTTGAAAGTATGAAAATAGTTCCTTGCTGCCTTAAAAAAAAGAAAGCATTTCTACACACAATTCCATCTTAATTTAATAGTGGAAAGTCTGACCTAGGGTTAAAGGGAACACTCAATACAAAGAGGAAATCAACATAATTACAGGGCTGTTCTCTGCAGAATTAAAAGAGCATCTATCTATCAAGAACCCAAAGAAAAACTAGGTCCTAAATTTACCTGTGTCATATCAAACTTCTACAGTGGGTTTAGTGGGGGTTTTTTTGTGAGCTAAAATAATAATCCTGTTATACTTTGCAGTCTATTTTTAATATAATCAATTTATATGTACTTACTGAGACCTGGACCTAATTGCTAGAAAAGGCACTTTATATTTTGGTTAAGAACACAAAACCCATATCAATAAAATCTAAGTGAAGACTATATGATAGTATCCAGAATATATATTTTATAATCCTCTTGTAATAATAAGGTAAACCACCTAATTTAAAAAATGGGCAAAAGATTTGAACAGATGCTTCACTAAAGAAGATACATAAAAGACCAATAAGCACATGGAAAGATACCCAACATTATTAATCATCAGGAAAATATAAATTAAAATCTCAATGAGACACTGCTACACATCTGTAAGGATGGCCAACATATAAAAGTCTGACAATATCAAGTGCTAGAAAGGATGTGAAAACAACTGGTACTCTCATTTTCTGCTGGTAGGAATTTAAATGGTACAACAACTTTGGACAAATATTTGCATTTTCTTAAGTTTCTTTTTTAATTTTCTAAAATATCAAAATAATGATTTACTTATTTATATATAGTTGGTGTCATTATATCAGTTAAACAAATGCCAACTATGTGACCCAATCATTCAACTCCCAGGTATTTATCCCAAAGAAATGAAAATGTATGTTCTCACAAAGACTTGTGCATGAATATTCATAGACTTTATTCATAATTGCTAAGATTGGGAAATAACCCAAATGTCCATCAACTGGTGAGTGATAAAATATGGTCTAACCATATAATGGAATACTACTCAGCAATAGAGTATTCAACTGCTGATAAACCCAATCTGGATGAAATCTCAAAATCATAATGCTGAGTAAAACAAGTCAGACATTAAAGAGTACGGTCCGTATGACTCCATTTATATAAAATGTAATCTAGACTATAGTGACAGAAAGCAGAGCAGTGGTTGCCTGGGGCTGTGGACAGATGAGATATGAACTCCAAAGGGCATCAGGAATCTTTTGGGACGGATGGCTTCAAGGGCATCTATACTACCAAGACTCATTGAATCATATACTGTAAGCAGGTAGTTTACTGTATGTTATTTAAGTTGATAAGGTGGGAAAAGATTAAAGTAAAATTTGTTTGAATTTTTCCCACATTCATTTGGACTTTTAATGAACACCTGCTATGTGCTAAGTATTGAACCAGGTACTGAGGTCACAAAGATCATAGACTATTACAAAAACAAGGTAAAAGAGTAGATTGAAACTATAAGCAACAATACTAGCTTACATTTTTGAAGGAATTTACCATATTTTACCATGTATAATGTGCACTTTCTTGCCCAAAGTTGTGAAGAAGGAAAAAAAAAAGGATGTGCATTATACATGGGCAGTACTAATTCCTTATCTATATAAATGTTTATAATACTTTTATTTATGCTTATGAGTTAAAAGTGTAACTCTAGAAATCAACAGTGATAACCATATGCAAAATAATACCCTGGAATATAACTGAGTTTTCTTTATGTAAAAAAATTTTATACATTAAATTTCTTATACCTTGTATTTGTTCTTGTGCTTTGTAATTATTTGTTACATAAAACTTCTTATACCATAATATATTAAAAAATAAATGCCAAAATTCTTTTATAATACAAAAAACAAGTATCAGAATAAACAAAAATTTGAATTAAAATTTTTAAATGGAAGACTTTTCCCCTGAAAGTCTGGTCCAAAAACGTGGGCATGCATTATACACAGGAGCACATCATACATTGCAAAATATGGTGCTTTGCACCTGTCACTGCTTGGTATACTTTATATTTCATATTTCATTTAAATCCTAAGAATTCTGTGAGGTTGATGCTGTTATGATTCCCATTTGCACATTAGG
Source organism: Lyroderma lyra (assembly GCA_004026885.1). Taxonomy (NCBI): domain Eukaryota; kingdom Metazoa; phylum Chordata; class Mammalia; order Chiroptera; family Megadermatidae; genus Lyroderma; species Lyroderma lyra. Next base: position 330,194 of record PVJL010000031.1, read on the forward strand.
AAAATGATGCTTAAAGAGGCTAAAAATTTGCCCTAGATCAGGCATGTCCAACCTGAGGCCCTGGACAGCTTTGAATGAGGCCCAACACGAATTCTTAAAACATTATGAGATTTTTTTGTGTGTGACCTTTTTTTTTTTTTTTTTTTTTTAGCTCTTCAGCGATCGTTAGTGTTAGTATATTTTATGTGTGGCCCAGGGGAGCCAGAAGGTTGGACACCACTGCTCTAGATCATATAGTTAGAAAGGGGTGGAGCTGGGATAGAGAAGTCTCACACCAGAGCCCAGGCTTTGCCATTACATCACACTGTCTCGCTCAGCAGCAACCTGGGACTTTAAAAACCTAAACTGCTCCTGATGTGGGATAGGAATGGAGGGGTTCTCAAGGGTCCAAGCCATTTTCTTGGCTCAGGCCAAGTTTTGAACTGGAGTTGAGGTAGCAATGACATGCTCATTACACAGGCTGGAAACACATTCATTGTTATTCATGCTGACATCTTAAAGTCAGTGGTACAACAATGCTATGTGCCTGTCAGAAATTCTAGGGAGAGAGAAACTGGCTTCCCAAACGCCAAACTTGCTTTCCAATTTATTGTGTGTTGCTAGCCTTACTAAAGGATTTTGGAAAGACTGACAAGTCCCATCCCTCCTGTCGTCAGCGCCCTGCCAAGGTGGCTGATGATGCAACTCTTTCTCCTTTCTCTAGGAGTATAAGTGTTGGAGGGACAGATTTACTGTCTTAGAAACAGAAAGAGAAGGAGAGAAGAGGGAGGAGCAAAGGGCTGGCACACCCAGCCCAAGAAGCCCCCACCCTATGCTAGGCTCAGCCCCCTTCGACTACACACCAATCACCCTCTCTCCTGCTTCCTTCTGTTCTAGCTGAGCCGCTCAGCTCACAAGCTCCAGGAGCTTTCTATTTCATGGTTATTGATGGTGAGCAGGTCCCTGTAGCTGGGATAATGTAGTCAAAGCTCTCCTTTTATTGATTTTTAACTAGTCAGTCTCCACGGGGATTCACTCAGCCTTCACCCAGACCTGTGGGTGAGGGCGCTGCATCAAGGGGTATGGCAAATGCAGGTGGCTTGTTTCCTGGCCAGTGTGATTCTAGCACTATCTGTGGAGGTCACATGACGGCCAGAAACTGCTCAGTAACTTCCATGAGGTGGTTAGACTAAGAATTGGGGGAGGCCAGACGACTGCAGCAGAATGGCTAAAAAACAGCAATAACCGGCAATCTCACTGTTTTAGGGCCCCCCACAGTACCTGACCCACAGGAAGTGCTCAAAAAAAATAAGAAAACAAAAATTCAAAGAGGATCGCAGAAAAGAATTGTCACAGAGCATTATTTTGCACTTAGTGCAAGAGTCATGGTGCATACTAAGCAGGCTGGACACATTACAAAACAAAACCAAAACAAAACGAAACAAACAATAAAAGAAACCACAGAGGAGGCAGCTCCAGTGTAAGGAGAAAATTATAGACAAAATATGACTATGGATTGCAATATTTGAAACCTCAAAGGGCAGATGCTGTAGGAGCATATTTCATTTGTGATTTCTGATGTTGTTTTAATATGAGTGGTACTTGCATTAGGCAAATCTTTAACATCATCCATGTGACTTTAGTTAAGTCTATGGATATTTTGAGATGCTTTCTAATATTGATTTCAGCTTGTAAAACTCACTGTTAAAATTAAGTCTCTATAAAAGGGTACACAGGGACTTATCTGTCCAGTTCCCACCATTATTATTTTACAAACTTAGTTTCTCCAGGTACATCAAGTAAATATAGACACTTTAATTTCCCTCACTTTTTACATAAAATAAAGTATATGGTATTATTTTTAACCTAGTGATGGTCAGTACCAAATATCAAAAAATTGGGGGATCAGAAAAAATCAGCTTTTTACTTTTCTTCAAGTGACTTTTTACAGGAAAGAAGTAACCTTCCCACCATGTAGGTAACTCAACAATGTTCAAACTTGCGCTTCAAGGCTGTATTAAACATACACAGGGGTCATGGTGGGTTACACACACACCCAAATGTTTATTTACATGCTCCATTTCTGAAAGCTTTCTGAAAATTATAGGAGTGATAATTTTGCCTCTGTCAGGCAGGCATCAGCACAAAAATCACACAATTTACTTTACTGGGGTCAGATGTGGGTACTTCTCCATCTCAGGTTCCTCCCATCAAGCACTGCCTCCCTCTATGCCTGTTGTCCCTAATACTAGAAGCTTTTCAAGGAGAGGCTTTGCATTAATGTTCTTTGCATTCCAAATGCCCAGCATGGAGTTTGGCATATAGAAGGAACACAATAAGCTTGCTGAAAGAATAGATTCTTAAGAGACTGCTGGAAATTTGGGCATAAATTGTAATATAACAATAATTGTGTAATTATTTAAAGAGTGGGAATTTAAGAAGTTTTATTGTTAGCAGCCTGAAAACATGTTTGGTATTCCAAAATGACAAAGGGGAAGCAGACTGAGGTGTGGGAGAAGAGCCCATTTTGGTAGCTTCAATTTCTCCTGACCTGCTGAGCAATGAATGCAAACCTCGCAGGAAATCCTGGTGGGCTCTTAAATGAAGGGATACTACTGTTTATAATCAAAGTAAAACTGTGAACAGAAGAATGCCTGCCTGAGATGTCAATGCCTCTGGCATTTTTGACAAATTACCTCTCAGGACTTTGCCAGGTATGCTGACTCTAAAGAATAAGGAATTAATTAATATCCTTAAAACAAAACAAAAAACAAACACTACTTGTAGGAAAAGTAAAACACGATCACAGAAATCTAAGTTGTACCTTGTATGAAGAGCACTGTCATTTTAAGATTATGTAATGACAAACACTAGCCATAAATTTCAGGGCCAATTCTGTATGCAAGATCACAAATTTTATAGACTTCCACCAATGCACACTATTATTATTTATAACACGTACTCTCCCCTCTCAAATCTCTTACCCTGTTCCTCTTCTGTTCCAAGTCATGGCCCTGATCTGGTTCTTTTGGCACATTTTACCTGCCTGAACCAAAGGAGGTCTAGAAATAACAGGAAGGCTGAGCTCTAGATAAATTACACAAGCTGTACTAGATAAATTACACAAAAGGACACCATCACTAAAAGCAACCATCAACTTGACCTTCTTATATAATGTATTACCATCTTCTGCTCCTTTACAAAAAATGAAATAATGCTTTAAGTAAGAAGTTTGTCCTGGTTCAAGTAACAATCAGCCTGAGGACAGCTGACACTGACAACACATAAGATTTTTTTTTTTTTTTTTAGTAACCTACTAAAATTATTTCTTGGTGGCCTATAAAATTGTTTACTCTTTACCTCATTAACTATTTATTTCTATTAAAATAAATGAGCATTTTGGGAATGCATTTAACAAAAACATATTTAGAAGACTTTTTTAAAAATTCATGTTATAAGGTGAAAAGTTGTATAATTTCAGTTTTGGCGTATATGAACTGTAGATTTCCATTCTGAAAGAATTATCTCAGCATACTATAAAATCCAAGGGTCAAAAAGACCAAGATAAACAATCAGAATTTTAAAATGAACCCAGAAACAAAGTTCACATGATACCAATGGGATGTGCGTGGAGAAATGGCTGCTGGAATACTCCTTATGACGCTAGCTCAGTATGACATATCCAATTTGGTATTACAGAGGTTGATAGCTGAAAGATAGCCTAAAGTCAGCAGAACAAAACTATTCTAACATATATGTATGTTCTAACATATTTCATTGTAGAAAAAGAACAAATCAATTTTTTCTTTAAAGAGAAATTGACAAAATTCAAAAGTCAACAAACCCACACAATCCAAGTTAAACTATCAGTCCACTCCAGAGCCTACCATCAAGGTGATCATCTTCCAGCTGTCAGACAAACTGGCACCCGAGCCACACAGAGCACACTGAGCAGTTTCATCAGTCATGTCTGCACATTTTACGGCATTAAATGACTCAGGAGGAGCCTCCACAGTGAAGTACCAGACATCCTGCCTGTAAGTTTGGGAGGATTAGAACAGTGTAAGCAAACAGACTAGCTACACCTTGAAGTCAGGCTCCTAACTATGATGTGAGCTTCTCCAAGTATGGAGGTCACTGTGTGACCCAAGGACCAGTCCTGTTAAAGGGTAAAGCTACGCTGACTGCTTCTACTCAGGGAAAGATGTCTTGAGTCAGGAAAAAGCTATTTACCTTGTCTTGATCCCTACAGTAGGATGTGAGAGAGTTCTCTCCTGGTGAATTAAGGATTCTCCAGTACTTCTGGATCCTGCAGGGTGGTGCAGTTAGAACCCACGTTTCTTTTTAACCCTTACTTCAAAACAGGAGACCAATTCCAATATGCACACTTCTGATTACATTCTGTTTTTCCATTAACGAGCTTTCAATAGCCCTCTATTCTCAAGTTCTGACCACACTGCCTGCCTTTCAGTGCTCCTGCTTTATTTTCCAGTGCTGCCCAATGTGCACCTTACCAGGCCCACGGTAATTCCGATTTTAAAGGCTACACTTTTGTCATCAAAATGTTTAGTCTCACATAGTGTCGTTTAGTTTCCTACCGTATATTGGCCTTCAGGGTATCTTTTTCTACTTTGAGTCATTGTGGCTCAGGAAATGCAAACCACTTTTGCTATCAGACCAAGCCAAATATTCATGAGGTAAATTTGTCACAAAATGAGCGACTCACACATTTGACTTTGCTAGAACTCAAGAAGCTTGAAGGAGCATCTAGCAGAGAGCTTGCCCAGAGTAGACTCTTAAATATTTGTTGAATTAATTCTTCAAACCAAATGGAGTATTTAGATTAGTCCCAGTATTTTCTCCTCCATTAATCTAAGGAGTTACTCACTGCAGCTTCAAGAGGTCCCCATAAACAAAGAAAAGATACTGCATATGGAAATCAACCTCCTAAATTCAGAGGACCATCTTAAACCACTGTTGTGCTAAGATAATGCACTGTAAACATACAACCAGGGACATGCACCATGGAGCAGGTGTGAGCTCACCAGGGATACACAGACCATTCCCTTAGCATAAGCTCTGACAAAGGACCCTGAAGTCAAAAACAACTGCATACCTAATATCAAAGCATCAAGTAATCCTTTGATGTTTTAAAAATGCTAAGAAATATGACACAAATCAATATTTTCAAAAACTTCCTATGACAATAGTAAACCCCGATGATACTGGTACATACATAACAGAGGCACATAAAGCTAGACTTCTGCTGTCTACAGCTGCTGTTTCGGGGAATATGAGCTGAAATCTACATTCAGGTTCAAGTGAGCCATGTTACAATGGCTTCTATTAAATGCAACATGTTTTCACGACTCTTTTTTATACATACACCCACATTTTTCTTTTTGTTTTTCTTAACAAGAGTTCATTTTTCAAAGTTGAATGTCAGAGTCAATGTTTTAGGCTTAATTTTGTTTTGCTTTTCTTTACAGTCTATTTCCTGGGACCAAGTAATTTTTTTCTAAGTACATACTCAGAAACATACCCTACTGTAGTTGCATGTTCAAACACCCATTTGGAAACAGTCCTTTGGACTTATACATTCATTCTTAAAAGCCTAGAGTATGCAAACAAAGATGTGGTGGGCAGAGGGCCAGTTAATAAATCTCATTTCCTACTAGCATCTGCATGAAATAGCTCTAGGGAGTAGCCTCTCTAGGGAGAGAGTGCCAGAGTAGGACTCACTCACTCTGTGAATTAAACAGTGTCACCTCAAATGGCCCACACTACATTTCTATCATTTTAAGCGGCTCTTAACATGTATGGATTTCCAGCACTCATAAATGCAGTAAGGAAGCTGGGGCCGAGGAGGCAGGCCATCTCACAGCAGTGGACATGAGCCCTGGAAACAAGTCCGCATGGCTCTGCTGAGCCATTTTTGCACTTGCTCTTTAAAATGAAATGATTAATGGAGGGGTAGTTTTCTAAGGGAAACTTGCTCTTCCAACCAAAGTGCACACTGGTTTCAATAATGATTTACTACCCACTCTAGTCCAGGCTGGAAAAATGGGCTCTGGTTACACTAAAAGATACCTGCGTCAAGATACCTGGATCATGAACCATATCTGACCCTTATTTATAAACAATCCGGTGTAAATGTTCTAGCAATAATGTCTCCGGTCAAGAAGAGTGACCAACTGCTTACTGACAGCGCTGGGGAGCACTGGCTTGTTCTCTAGCTGTACCCTTCTCCTCTCAGCTGTCCTACCAGCCAGGTGAGGGATGTTCTTGTTCAGGAGTTCCGAAAAGAGAATCCCTTTCAGTCATTACGGCATTCTTATATTTACATAGCTTTCTTTCCTTTAAGAAAGTCTTTGTTTTAAATGTCTGAAGTTAACCTCACAGCAACTTTGTAAGAATGCAGTGAGATATCTTACACGTAAGAATTAAATGCAGGCACCTCTAAAAAGATAAAGGACCTGCTGGGGGGGGGGGGCTACCTAAAAGTCAGTTAAAGGAACCACAGAGAGAATTCCTCTGATTATCCCAGGCCCTCCATGGTACTCAGAACCCCCAAGCACATCTCATTGGGGGCTATACCGAACCTATAGCCAAAGTAAAACTTACTTGTTTATACCTCTACTCTGGCTTTCAAATTGCCTTCCAAGTTTTCTAAGGAATTAAATTGCAATATTATTCCAGCCTCAGGATGCCAAAATAATTACAGAAAATTTCCCGGGTAGAAAAAATGCATCACATTTTTCCTTCCCCTACACCCTACCAAAAAATAAGTGGTATTTAGACATGGGTCATCCACTTTGGAAGAGCAGACCAGAGAAAACATCAACTGAGTCTGTCTCCATGTGCACCTTTTGTATAACACAATACAGATGCAATTTTGGAGGTTTCCCTCTTCATTTAACCTATGAATCTCTCACTATAGGGTCCAATAATCCCATTATATAAAATACAAATGCAGTGATGCTCATAGTGACTTAAGAATTTGTTCAGTCAGCTCTTTATTCAAATGATTTTGTTTTTCACATAATTTCAGGTACCATCATAGGGACTCAGAAAGCAAATGAGAAGTAATTCAGGAAATGGAAATAATTTGGGTTGAATTAAAAAGGTAATTTTTATTTTAAAGCAATAATTTATCACCAAAAGGTAGCATTTAACCTTTCCGCCAAGTAATTTTCCACTGCCATTTCAGTTAGTTCAAATGACTAATAAAACCCAATTGGGCCACATCCTTTAGCCCATGTGGTAAAATTCGAACTCCGTTTTAAAAACAATTCCTACCTACGCAACAGAGATTAAATTATTTAAGAAATGAGGGCTTCAAATGTATTACCTTAAGAACAGTTTAAATAAGTTAGGTTTAAAAGCAACTCAGGGTTTAGCTTTTGTTTTTAATTCTATTATAGGTTTCAGAATGTTTACAGAGAAATGTGGGGAGTCAGAGAGAAGGGATCCAACTTTCTAATCATAAAGAGTCCCTGAAAGGAGAGTCCCAGAAACTGTGGATCAACTTTGGTATATGAGGGCTGTCTGGAAAAAATACATCCATAAACACCTCCATTTTTCATATTACATGACTGGATACTTTCCGGACAGCCCTCATATATTAAGAGAGTAACAAGCTTTTGGAATCTGTTAGGGACACCATTTCAACATATTAGTTGGAGCCATAAGGATTGAGATTTTGGTGACCTCATGGGTACAGCCAAAATTAACTCGGAGTATTTATATAACTGCCAGAGATGACAGGGTAAAGGTTGCCTTTTTTTTTTTTTTTTTTTTTTTTTTGAGTCAATAGTGTTTCTTTGGTCAAAGAGAGAGGAAGTGGGGTAGTTTTAGTACTATTTTATAAACATGCAACATTTATACACACAGAATATTCTACCCATAATACCATGTGAATGTTTAGATGAAGGCATTAAAAAAAGAAAGAGCAATTTCCTGTTGCTCACTGGTTGAGAGGATGCGCTTTAGAGGTATGTGTGCTCTGCCTCAAAGCAAAAGCATTGTTAGTGGTTATCAAGGTAACATTTAAAAATAACTACCCTGGTACAAAAGAACTTCAGAGGAAATATGAGTGAAGCTATCAGTCTCCCTTCAAGTCTGGCCTTGAGCTACATTGGACTCTAACTGCATTCTCCATTACATTGTTATCCTTATCAAACAATGCAAACAATTTTAATGAGCTTATCTACTAGAACATATTGCCAGATATGCTAATGTAAAAATGATGCCAACCGTACAGGCTGACTCATTAATCAAAAGGCTCACAATACAATGACCAAGATCAGCCCCATCCTCAAATCAGACCACAGCAAAATACCAGGAATTTACCTTCCTACTGTAAATAAGAAGGGCGAGCTCCCCCACCCATGCAGAGGCCATAAAACTCCCAAGAAAATGCATAACGGCACCCAGTTTTTTTCAGGTCCATTGCAATCCAGTCCTTTCTAATAAACCTTGGGTTCTGTGGAAAAAATTTTGGTGAATGCCTGACACCGTGACCTCTGCTGTCAATCCTTGCACCAATCAGCGAGCAGAATTCTTACAAAGCTCCATCAATCTGGTGGTTTAACATCACAGACTGCAGCTTAATCTAGAGGATTCCATCTTTCCTGCACACACACCAGGGCAGGCACAAACATTTTCCTCACCATCCTCCTGTTCTCTGCCTTTAGGCACAGCCTACCTAATGGTTCCTTTAAAATCTAAAAGGGAAGGAGGAAAGGGAAGTGCGAACAGCCTGTCTCCCTTTGGAGTGGGGGAAAACTGCTTGCATTTTTATCCATGTGGAAGGAAAGAGATGGAGGGAGATCCCTTGCACGCAGCAAACCTATTCACAAAATGCTTTCCATCTGCAATTGTTAAGTCTCAATGCACACCCAATATGACACATGGAAACGGATAGCAAAGAATCACAACCGCCTTCACAAACGCACGTCTGCAGCCCGGTCCGGGGGCAATGTCTGCTCCATTATATAACAGGCAGGATTTCCGCGCGCCCCCGCCAAGGTCCCCCGCCCAGCGCCGCTCCCGGTGCCAGCCTCATTACCTGTAGGAACGCTCCCCGCGCACGGTGTGCTTCCGGAAAGGAATGATAGTCCCGTTATCCTGGATGATGTCGTTGTTGTTCTCGCCATTTGGGGACAGGGTTTGGGTCGGACCAGGCATTGGCGCACTCCCGAAGAAGGGAACAAACAGCTGTGGGCCGGCTGATGAGGAAGGTGGCCGAGTCTCGCCTTCCCGCTCGCCTGCTCCTCACGCAGACCGTGCCTGCCTCCTGTACGCTCGCTCGCTTCTCCCAGCTCCGGCTACCACCCCGCCCTCCTGCGTCCCGCCCTCCCGGCTGCTGACGTCAAAGCGCCAGCAGCAGCACCCTGGTCACGTGTCCAGGCCCGTCACCATAGCAACTCGCTAACTCATCACCTCGGCTCCATTCGCACAGGGCCTCGGCGTGACCACGCCAGCAGCTCCAGGCAGGCACCGGGGCAGGCCTACATCTGGCATGTAAAACCCCGGGCCACCCCCCAGCCCCCATCGCAGACTCGCCTGGTCTGAAAACCAGCTCTTCCTCTAACCATTTCCTTTCTGACCTGTGCTCCAACTGCAGCTGTGTACACAAAAGAACGATTCAGGCTGAGGGGTGTGGGAGACCCTTTTAACTCCTTCAATACCAAGTCCTTATGCTATTAAAATTAAACTTGGTCAGGATTCAGAAAAATATGGTAAGACCTGCGGGCCCGCTTCTAGAAAATGTATCAGACCAAGAGTTTAGAATTTCCAGCTTCCTCTCCCATTCTTCAACAGCAGCAAGCTCCTCTCCAAAAGAAGCCCAAACCCTGGAAACCTAAGAAGCTGTATATCCTTCTAATCAATGTAGATTTTACTTTAGTAATGTAAAGATTGTAAATAAAGAGATTTTCGACACAAAATCCCCAAAGAGGGTTTGTAAAAGACATACCATTCAGAACATCAGGGTTACCCAAGACTCTCCTAATTCAAATTCTTATATTGCCTCCTGATACAAATAAGTAACTCCTTGTCATTTATTTAATTTTCATTTGAATTAAATAAACAAACACCCAATCTAGTATTTGGAAGCTCTCAACAAGCTATTCTATATCATTGCAATGCAGTTTTCAGACACACTGGCTTTGAGACAGGTGCTATTATTATTGCTATTTTAAAGATGAGTAAAGTACTGAGATTAAATTACTTGCTCAAGGTCACACAGCTAGAAAGTTGAAGTGGAACTTCAAAATAACATTCTTTATCAATGTGATTGGACAGCAGTGATGTATATTTAATGTGAGCTCATAAATATTGTAGATCAAGGTAAGAATCAAGTACTTGATATACACTCTCTACATGACCACTGTGAAAATATAGCTGTGAATAGAATTGCTATTACTGTGTGAAGTCTATGGGTTAGATTATAAAGTCTGAACAGACCCCAGATGTGTCCAGTGCTTTCCTCCAGAAAACAGAAGAGAATTTGAAAGATTTTCTGCTTATCAAAAGTGGTCTCTGACTTTTTGTGGGGTAGGAAGGGAAGAAATATTGGGGTATAAAAGACAGCATAAATATATGCAGCAGAAAGTACTAGGCTATATGGCTCACCCCTTCACATTATTGTGTGGTTCATCAGCTTTATCATTTTATGATACAGATATTAAAAACATATAAAAACTTTGTCATTCCTGACAATTCTCCAGCATATCTCTGTGGTAATAGGTTATTTCTGGCATCAAGCTACTAGAATTGGAATCAAATGGTTTACAATCCAGATGGTAATGATATTCTCAAACAAGGGGGCATATTTTTTCCAATTTTATATTCTCCTTTTGGGCTATATTTTAATAATTTCATTTTCTGCTTCTCCAGTGAATTCACATTGTACAAGTTGATTTCTTTATCCATATCTCAGCTTACATGCAAATTTTTTCTCATACAATAAGAATTCAACACTGACCTAAGACTTACAAAGTACACAGATATATCTAAGAGATAAACACCAAGCCTCACATTGCACAATAAGCTGAAGAGGCTTGAAAATGTAGTCACTGCTAGAAGTATCCATGCTTCTTCCTCTTACTATTTCTGTCACTGGACCCACGGTTGTCAATTTCCTTAATGATTTGTTCCTTTTCACACAAGCTTCCCCTTTCTTTGGGGACAGTCTGAAGCTGAAAGTCACAGTCTACAAATCAAGACACTTAATGCTCTCATTGTATGCCTCTCATTTTGGGTTCTTTAGTACAGTTCACTTTTCCATGATCCCATATTTAAATAATGGTCAGACATCATTGGTGTTATCATAGGGACAAAATTTGTCAAATTTGAATGTATAGCTCATTGATTATACCAACTAACTTTGTGGAGAGAACACTCCCACTGTTTCTAGGCTGCTTGTGAGCAATAGAACTATGGTCAAGAATTTGGGTTGATGGGCTAAAAGGGGAAGGGTAGTAAGTCAGGTGTAGGAAGTATCCCAGAACCCTTGTAAATTTTCCTCTAGAACTCCTCCAAGTCACATTATTATAAAGGGACCCAGAGAGCTCCAGGGACCTGTGACTACCATCCAAGTTGCAGGGGTAACAGGGGTAATAATTTGAAAATATTAAACGGTTGTGTTTTCATTCCCATAACAGGTGACCTGGCAATCATTCCCCAGTTCAGCCCTAGGGAGAAGGAGAGAGCAAATTCCACTTTGGAAGGAGGATGCTCGGATGTAGGAAAAGTGCAGCAAAGGCAGGAAGAGGGAGGGAAGATCTACTCTTCCCAATCCCAACTAAGTGTAGGAAGAAGGGAATGGAAGTAGGAAAAAGAGGCTCACAATGCAAGGACCTTGAAGGGGAGACAAACATTAGAGAAGTATTGGCTTTGAACTTGGCCTAAGGGACTCCTTTGTCTCATTTCTCATTTGAGATTCTGAGAAAAGATCACCTGAAAAGAAAACACCCTAACATCTCCCTCACCCTCTCCCCCGCCCCCAAACAGGTGCAGCCCCATCACAGTGAAGACTAAAATCAGTAGCTTGGGATAGTTAGGCAGAGGGGCTAGGGAGACAGGGAAGGACATCGAAAAGACTAACTGTTCCCCCAGGAGATGGAGCTATTCAAAGTCAGTCTACACTGGAAGAGGCTGTAATACTGTGAACTGGCGAGTTTAAAACCAGTTCTGTCTCCCCACCCCTCAGCAGGGTGAGCAGAGTTGCACGGATCATTATAGAAAAATATAACAGCTGTACATCAACTGTGGATGAAAGTTACCTCATGCATATAGGTATACTTAAAGGTATGCCAACAACTGTCTGACATCTCCAACTGCCTTACGGATAAATGGCTCCTCTCATCAAGCTCATGGTTAAAGTTGGGGTTCTGGCATTAGGCTGACCTGGTCTCTGACTTGGTTTTACCACCTGCTGGCTGTGTGACGCTAGCAAGTTAATTTGCATTGTAAAGTTTTAGTTTCCTTATTTATGAAGTAGATGTAATAATACCCCTTTCATAGTGTTGCTGTAAATATTAAATTACATAATGTAAATAGTTAATACAGTGTCTGGCCTGTAGCAAATGCTTTTTAGTGGTATGTGCTGTTATTTTTAAACAATGTTAGGCATACTCTAAAATATTCATTCATTCACTTGACACTTATAATTGGATTTCTATGTGCTGGAAGCTGGAAAAACAAGAAGAAAAGTCCTAGGATCTATCTCTGAGGAACTTTTTTTTGTGGGTTAAGATAAAAATATTGGCAATTATGATACAACATAATGCTGTAATAATTGTACCACATAGGGCGATATGGGACCATAGAAGACAAGTATCTAATTCAGAATGAAAATTGGGAAGGAGCTAGGTCTAAAAAGTTTCCCTAAGGGGCTATTACCAAAGTCTCAGATGAATGATAATTATAACTTCTTTGTTCACTTTCTATGTTCTAGCCAGACTGTAAGACCCCTAAGGGCAGGGGCTTCAACTCTTCTGTTCACTGCTGTACCTCCAGTTCCTAGAACAGGGCCTGGCAGGTAGTAGGCACATTAATTTATTCAACAAATACTATACTTGATTCTCAAAAGAAAGCTAATAACAAAATTGAGCCTCAAAAAGAAAAAGCAACTTGTCCAGGATTGGATATTAGGTTTTCTTAGCTCCCAATTCACATGCTTATTCACTAGGCTGTATTATCATTTATAAGAGGAATGGCAGTAGAGGGAAGATAAAAGACTTCTCAAGCAGATATACTTAGGTACAGAGGTAGGAAATGATAGGACATCTCTGGGAGACAGCAAGTTATTTAGTATGGACCCAGAATGGAGTGCACAGTGGTGGGAGACAGGGCAACAACCAGATGCAGAAAGGTTCTGTGGCCAAGCTAAGGAGTTGACCTTAATTCTGAAGGTGTTTTGGAACCATGGAGTGCTTTAGGGAAGGAAATTAATGGTGAAATTCACATCAAGAAGGTCTGATGCTGGTAGTAGAATGGAGGATATAGTGGAGAAGATTAAAGAGTCAAACAGTGATGAAGGCCTAAACTAAGAGGCCAAGTGGTTGAAGAAGAAAGCACGGATTTGAGATATTCAGAGGGCATAACTGTTAAGATTTACTGTCCAACTGGATATAGGCACGGATGTGGAATGGGGGTTAAGAGTGTGTACTGAAGGAGGAAGAGATATTTCAAATGAATCTCAAATTTATGGCTTTGGTGACCAAGTAGATAATGGTGTCACTTATCAAGCTAGAAAATACAGATTGAATTGCCCTTCTAGAAGAAAGGTTCTCCTAATGTGTTTTAGATATAAAGAAGTAGAGTAAACTCTCTGTTAACCAGAACTCACACAACCAGCATTCTCAAGCAACTGGCATGTAAACTGAAGAAATAATACTTTAAATAAAAATGAAAATGAAATCTCAGCATGTTATGCAGCTGCACATCATGTAAAACCTGACTTTGTGTGAGAAGGCCTTAAAGCAAGATGGTATTTGTTCATGTTTCTAGAAAGCTGCATGCAAGTTTGCTAGTACAGCATCATCTACTGATGTAGATCCCAAACCATCCACACGCACCCACTTTTCCTGATCCTGTCCCAGCTACATCATCAGATCCTGGTGATCCTGATGCAATGTCTGCCCAGTCAACTCTCTCCCCTGACTATAACAATTTTAAGTGTGTATGTGTTTCTAAGTTACGTGAAGTTAAAAAAATTATGTTAGTGAAGTTCATTAAGTTGAAAAGTTTATTAATTTAACTAAAATTGCACACCGAATTCACTAAGCTGTTTTTATAATAAAACTACTATCTTAAATTTGTCTTTATTTGCCTTAATTTGCTTTCATTTATTGTATTTCAATATTAATACCAAGGCAATACAGAGTTTATGATATGGCATAGTATGGGGTATACTATTAATTATGACTATTTTTAATAGTAACTCTCAAGCAACCACAAACTACATTTATTTGGCATCTACCAATCACCATGGGTTCTGGTTAACTGAGAGTATACTATAAACTTTCTAGGAGATGACAATGAGTAGTTACCCGGCTTCCCACATAGTGGTTGTTCATTAAGCGTTTGTTAAATAAGGGTATTTGTGGGTCTTTGAACTTATGAGATAGAGTTGACTTGGAGATTTGGAGGAAGTTATCTAATAGGTGATAATTGAAGCTGTGGGTGCTGATACCCTCGCTCAGGGAGAAAGAGAAGGCCTGGGATGGAACTCTTTAAAAGCTGAGTGGTAAAAGAGAAGCCTATAAAGAAGACACTGCCCAGGATTTTTTGCATGGTGGGACAAATCACACAAGGGAGTGGCTTCACTGGGCTCAGGAGAAAAGCAGAGAGGAGGGAGAAGTCTCTAGGGCCAAATGTCACAGAAAGTTTGAATCAGATAAGGCAGAGAAGTGTTCACTACATTTGATAAGGTGTTCCCAATGATACTTTTAAAGGGTTGGATCTTAGATCAGACCCATCAATGATTACTGAAGAAAATCAATCTTTACCAAGTAGGAAAGGCTGCAATTCTTGGCAAAATTACTAATATACTGGCCTAGTAAATATGTTGAAGGAAGGAGAAGATATTAAATCAAAGGTCACATATACAGTATCAGCAACTAACTAGAAACAGCAAGTATTTGCACTAAAAAGCTCCCAGCAATAGGAGAGACCAACGTTAATTAACGAGAACCTGCTAGGCACCAGATAAACTGATCCTACCTGATCCTCCATTCTAGTGTAATCAAGACCCTCCACCTCCCAAAAAAAGTTCAAATAAATATTTAAAACGCATGTTTGGAAGTTTGGAGAGCTGGATTACTAAGGTGGACCCAGAAGACAGAGCCAGACCCATGAGAACAACAAGCACAAAAGGAAGCCAGCACACAGAACCAACCAAGGAAGAAGGAAGTGGGCACCAACCCAGGTTTTAATTTTCAGAGTTCCTGGATTATAGCACAACCTCATTTTTCTTGAGACTCTGGCCAGCAAGCATTGATAATTATGTACTGGCAGAAATCATTCTCTCTACTTCTCCAACAGGCTAGGTTCATCTAGAACAGGGATTTTTACATTGCCTTGGATTTGAAAAATCCAAAGCACAATAACAGAGAAGATATGAAATCATTAGACAGGATGGATATTAATCCTGATTCTATCTCATAAGCATCTACTCATCATGAATGTCTTTTCCAGGTTAAAATGTGTTGACCGGAGCGTATAACCACTGCAGTCTAAGGCATTCACAGCTGTCACACCACCTTATGTGGGGGCTTCCTTAGATCGTCATCACCTCCGAATGCAGACAGAAGATCCACTTAGCTGTCACCATTGCTATGCTGCAACAAGCAGTTTCTCCTATGTGTATGTCCTAGGATATTTTCCAGTAGGGAATGGCAGGAACAGTTTATCAATCAATGGCTTAAAATAGACTTCACACACAAAATGACAGCAATGGATTAATATGAGATTGGCCAGTCAGGGGCACTGACCCTGAAATCACATTGGTGGCACAGAAATGTATTTGAGAGTGATTCTTGTTCACTACCTTAACCCTGAGACATAGAAGAGTTATTTGTTCTTAATTTAGATCTGATGGGAATTATATGATATTTATAAACCTGCTAGCTTTTAGTAATAGCATTTTCTTTAAGAAAAAAATTGGTGAATAATGTTTTACCTCAGATGAAGAAACCCTCTACAAAGCCAACCTAAACAGGTGTGCTCCTCCAGGAGTGACTTTTGAGATTACCTGTCTGCAGATTATTTATCAGCCACACTGGTAGCTATCCTGATATGTTCGCAAGACAGCATCTTGCAAACCTCCTCCCTATTTACTAGTAAAATAGTAAGCATTTTGTAATGTCAAACCACAGAACACGACATTGCAAAAGATTTTTCTGTGTGTTGGAATTTATTTTCTAATTTGCTTTTTCTTGGATTTTCTCAAGCTTGGACTTAATTTTGTGGAATAACTCACAGAACATGATGGGAATGCAATATGAAGACACTCAGAGTATTATGATTTCTATCATCATTTAATCAAATCTGTGCAATGTGAGGTTTCAGTCTATTAAATAAAAATGTGCCTTTGAATTATACCATTTGTTTAAATTTAAGAGCTTGAAATATGTTTTCCATAAAAATACAATGTGATAAATGTTGTAATTGAAGAATGTATTAAATATCACAGGAATACAGAGAAGAAAGTAACCATGTCTGGGAAATAGGAAAAGTTTCACCAAGGCAGTGATTTTTATTTGCATTAGGGCTCAATCATTCATTCAACAAACATTTATTGAGTACCTACTATGTGCTAGGAATAAGTCTAGGCACTGAATATATAGAAATTAGCAAATTAAATAGAATTCCCTACCTTCATGAAACTTACACTTGAGTGTGTAAGTGTGTGTATTGGAAGGGGAGGGGTAGTCATAGATGAGGTCAGAAAGATTAGAGGGACCAGAGTGTACAGGGCTTTGAACAGCCATTGGAAATACTTTGGCTTAAAACCAGTTAGAAACCATTAATTGGTAGAAGTATTAACAGTGTCTGTTGGCACAGATGTGGAATTCTAATTGCAGTGACAACAGTAATAGCAATAGTTATTGAATACTTTTTATGGGCCAAGTGTTGTGCTTTAATTGAGTAGGTATTTTAGTTCTCACAGAAACTTATGAGGAAGGGGTGATTTTAAACCTCATTTGCCAGAGGAGGTAACTAGCTAAATAATTTTGCCAGGAAGTGGCAAAGCTGGGAATGAACACATCTGCCAGGTGTCAAAGCCGTCATTCTTACTCACTAGCAGCCTGCCTTCTACAGGGTCTGATAAAACCTGGATGCAAGAATGCAGAATCTAGGGTTGGGGAGTAGCAGGGATGAGAGAACAGAAGGACATACTCCTAGAAGCAAGAAATGTAGACTGCTGCACCTAAAGCAATTTAGTCTAGGGAGCCAGGATGTCAAGTCAAAAAACAAGGCTGGAAGCAGAAAGAATGAGAACAGGACGTGAGACTGTATAAGAGAGCAGTATATGTGGGAGTAAGAGATCAGAAGAAGTAGGATAGAAGTTATAAATTATGGTTAAGGAAAAGGGAAGGGGAGGGAGGAAGAGATACCAAGATTTGGGGTTGGCAGAACATGTGATTGATAGAGAAAAAGAATTTTCTTACCCTTATTCATAGTGATTAACTATTTTCTTTTTCTGAGTAAGCCTTGACTATCAATGTCCATTTCTTTGGTATCTTCTGATGGGGGAGAAGAGACCACAGGCATTTTTTTTTTGGTATTTATTTTCAAAGCTAAAATCTGCTTTCATTTTCACTATGCCAAGACTGTTAAAATTCAATCATACAAAAAAAAAAAAAAATCAACCATCCAGCTACAGAAAGGCCTATTTGAATGCTCTCACTGAAATTTGTCCATACCCAAGTTCATGAAATTCCTGAATTTCCTTTCCATATTTTACTCCCATGTTTAAATAAAACACATCTTGAATTGACTAAGTAGGACAACCAAAAAAGGATAAAAGGCTTCTTGGGCTCAGTTAGATGGCAACAGCAATGAAGAGACTATAGGTACCATTAACAAATCATCTTCCAGAAGGCTCAGAAGATTTCATGTGATGATTTCCTTAGGGTTCTCGAATGTCAGCTAAACCATTGGGCTTTATTTCTGACTTAGCTCTTAAAAGGTCTAAACTGAGTGAAGACTCCTTAATATCAATACAAAGTCATTGCAGGGGGAGGTGGGGGGGGTGGGGACAATAGTTCTAACAAGTACCAGTGGCCTCTAGAGTTTACAGCCATTCGGATCCCAGGCCACCAATGGCAACCAGGGAAATTGGGAGAGGATAGTCTTCCTGAAGTCTGGGGCTTCTCTGTGAAGTCTGGTGTACATGACGGCAGAGCTACGGCTCACGGATGGCTCCTCAACAGTGTCATAGGAACATGAGGTTGGCAGCTGGGAAGTAGCGTGAGTAATGGGAGAGAAATTCCCCAATTTCTGACTTCATCCAAATAAAATTTTAAAGAAGAAAATTAAAGAAGCTTACTCCATTAAAAAGAAAATACAAATGGAAATCATGAAGTAAGACTAAGTTTCCATTAGAAATGCATTAATTAGTGCTTATATTTTGTTTACTCAAAAGCTCATAATGTCAAGTATCTTCATGATCTTAATTTATATCTATAGATCATGAACATGAGGGATCCAACTACAGATTATAGTACATGAAAATGTAAAGGGTCACTTTTAAGTAGCTTCCATTTAATTTCTATATGAAGGAATCAGGTCCCTAGGAAATCCAAAGGGATCTTATTCTTATTTTTTGGGGTAGTTCCCCAGCTGGGAATCAAACCCAGGCTGTGGTGTTGAGAGTGCCGAAGTTTAGCCACTACACTACCAGAGAATCCTGGGATCTTATTCTTAAAAATATATAGGGAGCCACGGAAAGTTAATAGTCAGCTGATAGAGCTAGATCAATTCTTGAGATTATTTCCCCTTATACAACCTACTTTTCATATCCTTCTCCAAATCCCCAATTCCAGTCTCTTCAGGGAGGATGCTATCAGCTTTCAAGTATGCAATGGGATTATTATCAATGAGAAGTAATGGCATGTAGTACAAAGAGAATCTCCAGTGAATTTTTATTATTTATGTCTTCCCTTCTTTCTTGTTGGAACTATTCCTTCAAACCATGTGGTTCATGTAGAGCTTGCCAATGATAATATTCCATCCTCCTGGCACTAAGGATGGGTTCAGAGTTAGGCCCAAGCCAGGCCATTTAGTATTTTTCTCTAGGATTCTTAAAAATTAGATCTGTAACATGAATATATCTGTGTGTTTGAGGTGGGGAGGAGATGGTATATTCCCTATTAAAGATAGCACTTTAGAATTAAGAAAAATACAGTACAAATTGCTAGGCAAGAAAAAGAAATAAAAGGCATTTGAATCAGAAAGGAAGAAGTAAAAGTACCACTATTGCAGATGAAATGATATTGTATCTAGAAAACTAAAGACTTCACCAAAAACGTGTTAGAACTGATAAATTTAGTAGAATTGCAGGATACATAAATCTGATGCGTTTATATACACTAACAATGAACTATCAGAAACAAATTAAGAAAATAATTCTACTACAGTTGAAGCAAAAAGAATAAAATATCTGGTAATAAATTTAACCAAGGAAGTCAAAGACATGTACATTGACAACTATAACACACTAATGAAAAATTGAATTAGACACAAATTAATGCAATATATTCCATGCTCATGAATTTGAAGAATATTGTTAAAATGTGCATATTATCCAAAGCAATCTACAAATGCAATACAATCCCCATAAAAATTCCAATGGCATTTTTTTCACAGAAATAAAATAAATAATCCTAAAATTTGTATGAAACCACAAAGGACCCTAAATGACCAAAGCAATCTTGAGAAAGAATAACAAAGAAGGAGGCATCACACTTCCTCATTTCAAATTATATTACAAAGCTATAGCAATCAAAACAACATGGTATTGGCATAAAAACAGACTCACAGTTCAATGGAAAAGAATAGAGTGTCCAGAAACAAACCCATACATATATATGGTCAATTAATTTATGATGAAAGAGCCAAAAATATACAATGGGGAAAGGACAGTCTCTTCAATAAACGGTGCTGGGAAAACTGAATAGCCACATGTAAAAGAATAAAATTGGACTACATTATACCATACAAAAAATTATCTCAAAATAGATTAAACTCTTGAACATAAGAATTGAAACCATAAAATTTTTAGAAGAACCTGTAAGTGGTAAACTTCTTAACATCAGTCTTAGCAATGATTTTGTTTTTGATCTGATATCAAATGTAAAGGCAACAAAAATACAAACAAACAAGTAAAACTGTATCCAACTTTAAAGTTTCTGCACAGCAAAGAGAACTATCAACAAAACGAAAAGGCAACATACTGAATGGAAGAAAATATTTTCAAATTGTTTATCTGATAAAGGGTTAATATCCAAACTATTAAAAGAACTCATACAACTCAATAGCCAAAACCCCTAACAATCTGATAAAAAATGGGCAGAAGTTCGAAAAAGGTATTTCTCCAAAGAAGACATGCAAATGGCCAATGGGTATATGAAAAAATGCTCAACAACACTAATCATCAGGGAAATGCAAATCAAAACTACAATGAAATATGAGATATCACCTCACATCTGTTAGAATGGCTATTATCAAAAACACAAGAAGCAAGTGTTGGTGAGAATGCTGAGAAAGGGGAAATCTTGTGCATTGTTAGTGAAGATGTAAATTGATGCAGCCGCTATAGAAAACAGTATGGAATTTCCTTAAAAATTTAAAAGGAGAACTACCTACCATATAATTCAACAATTCCACTTCAGTGTATTTATCTGAAGGATACAAGAACACTAACATAAAAAACACATGCACCCCTATGCCATTGCAGAATTATTAACAATAGCCAAGACATGGAAGCAATCCAAGTATCTATCAACAGATGAATAGAGAAAATGTAATACATTAATTCAATGGAATATTATTCAGCTATAAAAGAAGGAAATCTTGCCATTTGCAACAACATGGATGGAACCTGAGGGCATTATGGTAAATGAAATAAGTCAGACAGAGAAAGACAAATACCATATGATCTTACTTATATGTAGAATCTCAAACTCATAGATGCAGAGAACAGATTGGTGGTTGCCAGAGACGGGGGTTAAGGAATGGGAAAACTTGGTGGAAGGGATCAAAAGGTACAAACTTCCAGTTGTGAAATAAGTCCTGGGGCTAATATACAGTATTGTGCCTATAATTAATAATACTGTACTATATGTTTGAAAGTTGCTAAGGAAGTAGATCTTAAAAGTTCTCATCACAAGAAAAAAAATTGTAACTATGTGTGGTGTTAGATGTTAACTAGACTTATTTTGGTGATCATATTGCAATATATATATATAAATATTGAATGTTGTACACCTGAAATTAATACGTCAATTATATCTCAATTAAAAGGAAAATATAATATAAATTGTATATTTACTATATTTTGCATGGAAGAGTAGAAGTAGAAAGGGGTCACGATCTGGATTAATATAAACTTGGATTTGAAGCCAGATGCTGGTATTTACAAGTTGAGTAACCTTGGCCATTTGCTCCTACTAGCCTCAGTTTCTTCATCCATATAATAGGGGTACTAAGATTTACAAGACTAAGATTTTTGAGATATAAAGCTAGGTTCCTGCTTTGCCCACTGGGGCCAAATTTTTGACACTCTTTACTTCCAGAGACTGGATCTGTTTCTTCTTCCCTTGAATCTGGATAGGCTCTGTGACAACTTTGAACAATAGATTTTAGTAAAAATTATGCCAACCATTTATTAGCCTAGACCACACAATGACTGGAAGCTTCAGTCTCGTCTCTTAGAAGCCAGGTGCCTTGTAAGAAGTTCAACTGCCCTGGAACTACAATGATGTGAGAAGTTAAGCCACGTGGAGAGGCCCTAGAGTATGAGGCCATGGGGAGGAGAGAAAGAGAAGGGGTGATAGAGGAAGTGAACCCCGAGTTCCAAGGCTCCAAATATGTGATTGGAGAAGTATTCTACAGACCCAGTCACGACAGCTGGGGTGATCCACTATGTGGATAAGAGACAAATTGCCTAACCAAGACCTTCCTGAATTCCTGATCCATGAAACCATGAGCTATACCAAAATGGTTATTTTAAGTTAATGAGTTTTGGGGTAGTCTGTGTTAGGTGGTAATAGATAACAGCAACACCCTGTTGGTTCTCTATTGCTGCATAATGAATCCCCCAAAACTTCATGGGCTAAAGCTACAGCAATCATTTTATTATCTGTCATTATTCTGGAGGGTAACTGGACTCAGCTAGGTGACCGACACTTAGGATCTTTTATGCAGTAGTAAAGAGAATGTGGTTGACTACTGAAGTCATCGTAATGGCTTCATTCCTGTCTCACAACTGGTGGTTGATGTTGCCTTTTGGCTAGGAATTCAGCTGGGGCTCTGGCAGAAAACATACATGAACCTCTCCACGTGGCGTGGGCTCCCCTACATCATGGCTGCTGGGTTCCCAGCACTAACATCTCTAAAGGGCATGGCAGTTTTAAAACTTGGTCTTAGGAGTCACAGATCATAACTTCTGTTATACTTTGCTGGTCAAGGGACCTGCAAAAGCCCACCCAGATGCAAGAGGAAGGGATGTTGACTCCACTGATGTATTAAATGGGAGAAATGTCAGTATCACATTGTAAGAGAAACATGTGGGACGCTAGTGTGGTAGCCATCTTTGGAAAATACATTCTGCCACACACACCCTATGCCACCATTTTACTCCCCATGTCCTCAGCATGGATTGTTAAAAGAGGAATTCGAGGAAAGGAATGAATCAGTGCTCAAGCATCGAGTTTCAAAAGTTCACGTGTCTCAAAATTCTGATTTTCAAGTATCAAAAGCTTACAATCCTTGAATGACTCAGAACTTAAAGTTTATGCTATGAGTCATGGGACCACGTGACTAGTTGGGAACTGCTGAGGTAGGAGCTGGTGAGGGTTCCCAAGAAGGGATCCTGTCCTCTCTCACATCCCCACATACACACCAAGTCGGCTTGAGAATCTGAGAAGAGAGGAACCATGTCTTGCACTTTGTACCCGGGAGTCCCAAGGGCTGGCAAGGCCACACTGAGGTTGGGGACTTACCACGGCACAGGAAGAGGAGGGGCCAGATGCAGGGGAAGCGTTTAGGGTGACACTGACTTTTCTGAGGAGCTGCCGAATAGTTCTGGGAGCTGATGGGAGGTGGGGGTGTGGAGGGCACACCTGACCCCATGAAGCAGTGACAGAAACATCAGCAAAAATAGGCCTCTTCTGCTGACACTGTCCATTTTCCTGAGGGAGAGCTGCCAGGAGAGCAACTCCAAAAACCAAATCCCCATTGTTTCCAGAGCACCTTGTAAAAATGTGGTGTGGTGTCTATAGTCCTCATTACATTCCCTCACTTAATAAATAAAAGCAGACCAGAGGGAGGAGCAGAAATCAGGTTGGCGTCATTGGCTGGGACAAACACAGGACATTTCATGAGGAAGCTTCTCCCCTCTGGCTACCTCGCTTTCTACTTCTCCTGCATGGACTGGACCCACATCCAGCGTTCAGTTTTGAAGCCTCTGAATTGTTGCTCTTCCTCCCCTAATTTGGTCACCAGACCTGTTCATTTCACAATACAACGTGTAGTCCCAGCCCTTCCCTCTCCTACTCCTAACCTTATTTCAGATATACCACCTGAGGTCTCGCTTATGAGACTCTCTTGAGAGGTTTCTTTGCTTCCTGACTTTCTTGTTTCTCAATACTTCGGACATAGCACCATGAAATTTATTTTTTCTCCCTTCTTTTTCAAAAGTCTTCAGCAGTTCCCTATTAGGTTCAATATAAAAATTCCAACTTTTACTTTTGGCACTTAAAGCGTTATGCAATCTATCTACCCTTAGAAATGTATCTCCCACCACATATAGTAAGGATGGGATTTAACTTGGTTACCTCTTAACCTGGAATGCAGGTTCTGTCTCCTGGTATCAGCAGAAGAAAAGACTTCCGTATATATAATTAAAGCAAAGAGCCTATAAATCAGTGGTTCTCAACCTTCCTAATGCCCCTTTAATACAGCCCCTCATGTGGTGGTGACCCCCATAAAATTATTTTCATTGCTACTTCATAACTGTAATGTTGCTCCTGTTATGAATCGTAATGTAAATATCTGATATGTGTTTTCTGATGGTCTTAGGCGACCCCTGTGAAAGGGTCGTTCGACCCCCAAAGGGGTCGCGACCTACAGGTTGAGAACGGCTGGTCTAAATGTTCCTATTTTGAATCCTTCACTTGGGCTCTTACAGAGATTCTTTCATCCGATTATTACATTGGACAATGTTCAGAGTGACTGCTAGACCTCTAAGCTACCATTTGAAAATGACTTCAGCTGGCTTCATCATGAAGCTGGGAAGAGGATAGCAACGTAGTCAAATAAATTATGATATAAATGTAATAGTATCTGAGTTGTTCTCTCCTTAGGATCCCTGTCTATCCAGGACCAGGAGAGAAAGCCAGGAACATTCAGCCACTGCCATCTCATCTTCACAACTGCTCTGACTAATCAGATTACATCATTAAACTCAGACACATTATGTTTTCAGCAAATTAAATGATCAGTTTAAAAATTCATAGGCGATTATTCCTTGGAAGAAATGAAGAATCATAGCGTCGCTGTGATTTCCCATGTCTGGGTGAAACATTCCAAGTTCCTCAGAGGGTTAGTTGTGAGCCTGGATGACAAGCCCCCAGAAAAGTTTCTCTGGCTGGTCACTCACATTTGAACACAGGCTGTTGAACAGCAGCCTCACATTCTGCACGCAAAACACTCAGCCCTGGGGAAAGTAAATCATCCCACAAGTGGCCTCCTCCCACATTCACAAGACTTGAGAAGAGTTCCTGAAGTTTGGACACAGTGCTGGTGGAGCAGAGCCAATAAACTTCACAGCGGTTATGAAACAGCTGCAAATCCATGCTTATGACATGCATTATACAAATACTATATAAAGACCACATTCAGATCAAGAGAAGAAATATGGCTTTGCTAGTGCTGATCAAGAAGAGAAGCTAGAGTTCACTAAAGAAACTTAAGAATGACCAACCCCCTAATGTTTCCTAATGCAATTCTAGAATGTGTAACTAACCTATATTACTTTTCTTATTTTATTTTCTCCACTCCCCCCCCCCCCCCAAGCAAAAGAATCATTTACTTCCATCCTTTATCTTCATCACTCTAGCCATTCACAGCACGGAGAAAAAAAAAAATCCAACTAAAACAAAAAAAATCTGTCCGACTTCTCACAGCTCCTTCTTACTGATTTGACCTGGCAAAAGACAATGCCCTAGACAGCGATGAGAGATGTTGTGGTTCATAATATTGTCTTTGGTGGAAAGGAAGATACTAAATTTACTGAGAAGATCTCTTTTGGATCCCCCTTGAATATCAATCAGGCAAATGTGAGAGCCAAGTTTTCTGCATGATTTTACACATGATTATAATTCTCTCCAAAATGGGAAATGGAAGTTAAGTGAACGTTTGGATCCTGCTCCACAGATCTTGATAAATTTTATTAATCTTGGCATTCTTGCTTCTATTTGCTAAAGAAAAGCACGTTTTATAGTTATCAGTAGAATTGAAATATGTTAATTTGTACAAAATGCTTTGTTCTACTGCAGTCTGAAAAAAGTAGCATTTATAGTCAAAAGCCTTTCAGCAAATAATTGCAAGGGATACTCCATGAGTGAGGGATAGTGTGAATCAAAGGAAGAGGGATGCAGAGAATTCATAATTTGCCAAGAGGTTTGAAAAGATCTCTATTCTTCCCAGCTTCAAGTTAGGAGTTTACAAACTTTTAGGAAATAGGATGGGGAAGTTGCTAAAATTCCAGCTCATGGTAGCAGAGCAGGATTACGAATTTACTGAAAACTCACCAAATATTTACAGCCTTGGAACTCTGAATGCTTCTAATGCAGTGAAACCTGGGCACTTGCCCCCTGCCATGAATCACATCGTTGAAAGATACTTAAGAGAACCAGCACACAGTGTTAGCCTTAAGTATCAACTCTTTGTTTTTATATAAAAGTTTTGACCAAAAAACTCACTCTTTACTGTGGCCTATGGTGGTTCCTTACCGTAGCATATTTGACTCTTATGATTAAATGAAAAATAATTGAATTATTGTATTCTTATGACAAATATTTGATCACACTATAAATATCACCTAATAAATGGCTGTATTTTCACTTAACCACCCTGGAGAAATGCTACTGGGTAAGAAACATCAAGGCATCAGTAAATTTAAAAATAGGTACATTATCCTGGATATCGTTTGGTCAGTAGCTTGAGTTTAATCAAAGACACTGAAAATATTATACATCTTTATTCCCTGTGTTAAATCTGTCCTGCTCAAATATCTACCCAACTACCAGATTCTATCAATTCTTTTCCAGTTCTGTTTTTCTTTTTGTTTCCACTAAATTCATATGATCTGAAATGTAGACAAATGTAGTAACTTCTGTCTTTTTTACCCTCCTTTTTAAATTTGTGAATAATTTATCATTTCTAATTTTAGAAAATGCATATGTTAAGAATTTGGGGACTACAAAAATATAATATTAAGAACAAATATCTCTCTTACTATTTTCCTTTACCCCAGTCCCATTTTCAAGAATTAACTTTTTTTGTTGTTTGCTTGTTTTTTAAAACTATTTCTGTTTTGAGTTCTTGTGGGGTTGCAATTATATCTCTAAAGATTAGGATATATTATGTTGATTTATCAACCTAATATGAAAATACAGATAAAAGTAGTATCTATTTTCTACTAAAATATTTAACATACTTCTCTGCTTACCTCCCCTCTCAATTATTGGTAATATTTTGATATTATTCTAGTGGTTCCCTTCACAACTTTAACATTCTTAAAATTCTATTTCTTGACTCATTCCAAAGAATATTACCTATTGACTCTCCATATGTTTCTTTTCAGCCTTCCCTGCTTTTAATTTGCATGGTGTTACCGTTATGTCTCCTTTACTTTTTATGTTTACCTTCTGTTCTATGATTATAGTTGTTTTCCTTGTTTTGACTATAGATTGCTTCTAAACCTGAAGTCTAGTGAACAGCATTTATGATTATGTAATTTCTTATTCTCCCTAAAATCAAGTGGTATTAGCTTTCATAGAGAAGAGAATATAATCATCTTTAAATCTTGCAGTAAGAAGAGTCTAATGCAGGCATATCCAACCTGTGGCCCAGGATGGCTTTGAATGCAGCCCAACACAAATTCTTAAAACATGAGATTTTTTGGTAACCTTTTCTCTTTTTTAGCTCAACAGCTATTGTTAGTGTTAGCATATTTTATGTGTGGCCCAAGACAAGTCTTTTTCCAACGTGGCCCAGGGAAGCCAAAAGGTTGAACACTGCTGGTCTAATGATAGCATCAAGGTCAAATGGATTTTTTTCACATGCCATTTGTTGCTCAAAAGCATGGCTCAGTTTAAGATTAAACTTGAATCTTAACATATCTATATATTTGACATATCTGTATTTATATTTCTATATATCTATATAGTTTTCTTTTTCTAGAGCTATTAATTACTTTGGTGGGGGGGGCAGGAGAAATATACCATCATTGTATGATAAAAAAATACTCAGATTCTAGATCTAAATTTGTATGACAAAAGTCTGACTTTTTAAAAAGACATTCTTCATGGAACCCACTACTTAATTTGGACCAACAACTTTCATATTACTCCTGGTATCCTGGTGTTACTCTATTTCTTATCATTGGTCTCTTCCATTAGTCCCAAAGATCTTTACATGCTGGGTGATCTTTACTTTCTCTCTTTTACATTTTCCTGGACTATATCTTTAAGTTATTTTTGAGATGCAAGAGGGGTAAATTTTAAAATTTTCATGTCAAAGAATGCCTATTTGCTCTCATACTTCGGTAATTGGGCCAAGTCTAGAACTGTAGCTCCGAAATCATGTCCCTCAGAACTTGGAAAGCATGGTTGCACAGTTCTCAGCATATGCCATTCGGGTGATCTACTCCAGGGGAAAACTTCACTGTCTGACTTTCCACACCAGGAGTTCTAAGATCACTTTTGTCCTTAAATTCTACCACGGTAAGTTTAGGTTTTAAAATTTATCCTACTTAACTTTCAGTGGCCTAATTTAATCTGAATCTTTTTGCCTTTCTTTCTCTCCAATGTCTCTGTTTTTTCTTTTAAATACACTTTGTACACAATGTTAGACCTTCTAGAGCATCCTTCCATGTCTTCAATACTTTTCTCATATTTCCCATTTTCTCACCTTTAGCTTTCTACTCTGGAATACTCTTTAGCCACACTCAGTAAGTCCTACTATTGATTTTTAATTTGATAATTAAAATTTTAATTTGTAAGAACGCTTATGTTTTCTAATTGCTTTTTGTTCATAGCAACTCTTTATTTGGAATAGGAGGTAGTGGAGTTTAATAGATGCAACTTTTTCTAAGGATAGTAACTAGATTTTTTGTGGTTTTCTTCTGTTCACCGAATTACTCTACTTTTTTGTTTGTTTGTTTCTGGCCAGCAATGTAATCCCACCCCCTTTCCTTCTTATAGAAGTTTGTCAATTTCTGGTCTCATTCATGTTTCTGGAACTGTCATAGATTTTTTTTTTTCATTTTAAATTGTTATTATTTCAATTTAAGACCTGGAGAGAAGGAAGCAAAACTACCTTTAGACCACCATCTTAAAACAAGACTGACTAATTTTTCTAGAGTATTTGCGTCCTGTTTGACATTTTCTACTACCTAAACTACAAAGTTTAAGTAAGTGAGCCTGGCATTTGGGAGTGCACAATTTGACCCCAGCTTACCTTTCTCCCCTAATCACCCATTTTTCTCACTAACGAATCAGTCACCCTTCTATCCCCTTGAGCTGGTTGATGCTCTGCTTCTTGTACCTCCTGACTGGTACCTGGAATGTCCTCTTTCCTCCTTTCACCTGCTCATATTTTACGAAGGTAAGCTTAGCTCGAAGTCCACCTCTTCTTAGGATAGCCAAAATTCTGTATTCTTTAAAAACATTTGAGTCCCAACACATAGACTAGGGGGCAAACATGTGAAGGCACAATGAACAGGTGGCCATCTGCAAGCCAAGGAGAGAGGCCTCAGAAGAAACTAAACCTCTTGACACCTTGTTCTTATACTTCTAGCCTCCCAAACTGTGGGAAAATAAATTTTCTGTTGTTTAATCCAAAAGTAAAAACAACTGAGTTCCATCCAAACAATTCTGGTTTTATTGTGCCAGCAAGGTCATTTTTCCAACCAAACTTTTCTCCTTTACCCCTTTCACCCTAAAATCCAAAATAACTTTAACTAAGTAGAATTAAGTCTTAAAAAGCAATTGCCTCATGTTTTGGTATTTTGGTATATGGCAATAAATATATCAAAGTTTTGAATAAGATGCAGCTTTTTTAAAAAATTAAGTGCTGTGCCTAAGTTAGTTAATTATTATTAGCTAATGTTTTCTTGAGCAAGAGGCAAGAGTCGTTGAATTTTCTTATTTCAAGACCCCTTTATAGAATCCTTATTCCTGGTTGGAGGCAATAATGTCATTACACAATATTCCAAGCACTCAATTCATATTTTTGACAAACCAAGCAAAGTTTTCCTCTAAGCCAGGCACCAGAAAAGGATACTAATGGTTCAGTCCAACTCATAAGCCAAAATAATGTTGCATGAGTGGCATTACCTCACACAGGTCTGAAACATATCTCTCCCCAAGAGCAAAAATAAAGTTAGAAACAAGAATCCCATGAGAGAAACTCTACCTAGCAGATATTATATAGCCTAGCACTGCCTTGAGAAAGCATAACAGAATAATGCATCAGCATTTTGCAACACCATGATGCAGTAAAGGCTTACTGCTATACTCCAAAGCAGGATTATCAAGTATTGGAAAATATAAGAACCACATGACTTAGAATTTAGTCTCCTAGGGAGGCACTCTGAGGCTTATCTTGTCCTTTACTGTTTATGTTTCCAACATTGTTTGATATAAACCTGATGATCTGTGATTCATTTGAATTGCTTTCTTGAAGACTGAAACACGACTAACTTTAGAACAGAGACAAACACGTCAGTGCTCTCATTTTAAGCAGAATGATATTTGAGGTAAGGGATGCTGGAGATCTGTGTCATCCACAGTACAAGTTGCTGGGCAACCTGCTGCCAAGCCAGTTTTACAGACCTACACAGAACTCGAGAAGCATGTATTAAGTGCCTCATGTCTGGGGGAGGGTGTTAATTAAAATAGAATGCATCATCAAATATTGCCCTTAAGAATATTATGCTTTGGAAGTTAAAAATTATACATGTGAAAATAATTTGAATCCAAGGTAATATCCAATTGGGAATTCCATAGTATAACAACTATATCCACAGAGAATGTCAGAATACCCAGCTGTGAGACTGTTAGTCAGGGGAATTAATTGTTTAACCAGTTATGATCTGTAAGTTTAAAGCCTACCAAAGTCAGCTTTGAAAAAGGCTCCATGCATCTAACAATGGCAAGTTGGAATAATAATGGTATGTCAACTCCATAGACTGTTCTACAGACTTCGGCACTACAATCACGAATATGTGTGACAGCATGGAAAGCTGCCCAACAAAGTTAAAAAGCAGTATACTAAAGTATGCACGAGGCATGGTTACAACTATGTAAAATTATAGGAAGGGGTAGAAGAAAAAAAACAAAACAAATGATGTGTTAGGGTTGGGTTATAGGTGATTTGCTGTTTATGATTTCCACTATTTCGATAATGGAATTTTGGAAATAATACAGAAGTAGAAAAAATATACATGTAAGAGACATTTGAGAAGGAAGGCAGGCAGCAATTGAGCTCTGGTGGATGTTTGATTACATGCCTGTAGACAATCTAATATACTTCTCTTAAATCCTAAGTATAGGTAGGTATTAAGTGGCTTGAGACCTCTTACCTAGACGGTAATTCAGATGCTGATATAGGTCTTTGTTTCTTGAGTAATTTTAAACCAAATGAGCAACTGTATATCTTCTATGACACCAATGGTTGTATTTTCATGAAGGGGTGAACTGTAATCAACATAACTGAAGTGGTGAGGGTAGGGAGGGCAAGAGGGAGAGGAGAGAAGGACTACAGGTACAACACCTGAGATAATCAAGATTGCACACACACACACACACACGCACACACACACACTTAAATTCATTTGCTTCCCATTACCTTTGCTCCACCTCCAATCCTATCCTGAAGGTTTTCTGCTTCATGGACAGTTTCAAACATGTGTATCTAGCTGTGAGTGCTGTTTGTGGAAATAGAACTTTGGCATCACAATTGCTTGAGTTCTCATCTTGTCACTTACTAACGATCTGCCTTAAACAACTTAGTAATGACTCTAAAACTCAATTTTTTTTATTTGTAAAAATCACAAACAAGTTTCACATGGGACATACAAAGATTGAGACAATGTATGTGAAGTTACCAGCAGAGTACTTGTACATAGGAGTCATGAAATAAACTTTCTTCTCTCCTCCACATCTTTTCCCTTGGTATACAGGACTCTGGTGTTGGGGTATTGGTGTGATTTCGGTAAAAATGCAGGCGAATCCACCTTGGCTGCCAGTTGTTTTTAGATCTTGCTCCCACCCCCATACTTGACCTCACACAGACCAGAATCCCTAGGCTATAACCAACCTGATGGCAAGACAAGGCCAGGCTAGACTTGTTTGGACATCAAAGACCTGAGTGAATTTCCTGGGGTGGCTCTATTTCTAAGCTGTATTTAAAACTTCAGCTCTATATAATCTGGCTTTTAGAGTTGGCTGTCCAATACAGTAGCTACCGGTCACATGTGGCTATTTACATTGAATTAATTAAAATTAAAATTAAAATAAATTTAAAATGCATACAATATTTTCCTCAATCATATAGTTACACTGCAGTTTATTCAAAAGGACAGGTGGCTAGTGGCTACCAAATTAGATGACACAGATACAGAACATTTTTATGCAAAACATTTAGGTGTTTGTTCTAAAGTTCTGGGGCTATCAGTGGGAATAAGAGATTTCATAGGGTTAGTGCCCATCATCTTTGTTCATTAATTCTTTTATTTCTAATGACTTTCAGACAGGAAAGCTCCAGTGGAGCAGGGGTAGAAGAAACACATTTCTTGATTAGGGAGCCTCAATATACGCGTACACAAGCATTCCAGACCCCTGCCTATGAGACATCAATAGCATTCTTTCCACATACCACACTCCACTTGTAAAGAAAACTTTGATAAGATATGTCAACCTCAGGGTAATTTTAGTGACATTTTTGCTAGCAAAAGTTAAAATCCTAAACCGAATTCTGGTATTGGATGGAAAGGCAGAAAGCTCCTATGGAGATATACAGTGTTTTAAAAGGTTTGCTAAGCAGTTGGCAGTTTTATTTCAGAATGCAGTGAAGCAGTTGCCTCGGATAGGTGCCACCCAGGCAGCACAAGTTTGTCAATAGGGGATGTGACACTAAATTACTCAACGAGCTGTTCAAAGTTGCATCAATTGAACCAATTGTTTATGACTGGTTGCCAGTAATGTGTTCTGTCAACAGGGGGCCCTCGGGAGTCAGTTATAGTCCCTGTACAAATCTCAAACTCATAAACCAACCAGTCAGCAGCTCTTAACCTAGTCATTGGGCTCCTACAACATATTAAAAAGAAAGAATAAATCATTTGCCCACTTTAAAATAAACATTGTCCTTGTGATCAATTTTCATGTTTCCCTAAAGGAGCCTTCTTGTAAAGTGTTCATCTGCCCAGGTACACGTGTTGCTGCTGCATCCTGCTTGGGAAAAACAGCACTGTACCTAGGAAACCAGCACAATCATAAATTCATGGCCACCACACCCTAGTGGGTGTCAATTCTTCCAGATTAGCCTTCTGTTTCCCTAGTCAGCACTGTCATTATTTATAAACCAGACATTTAAAACCTTTTTCCATTTCTTTATAACTCTGACCCTTCCACCCTCCCCTCCCCCTCAGCAAAAGGCCTTGCGTGCCTCTGACTTCACAAAGGGTATGAAGCCATGAGACAAGAATTTAAGTATCCTGCGCCTAAATCTTCACATTTACCCGAAAGGTAGCCATCTTATTCTGCTTATCGCTGTTGCAATGAAGAGATGTATCCTGGCCGGTTGCCCCCTCCCTTCTCAAAGATTTGCTCTGTAGTTTTCTACCAGAGCCTTACCCACTCCTTCTCTGGCTCCTTCCCAGTAGCATTTGAATGGGTCAAGTCTCTTCCACCTTAAATCATCCTGTCTTCCCCAGAGGCGCCTCTTTCTCTTCTCATCTTTATACCCAAGTGTACCCTCTCCATTTCTCCCTCTCTCAACTTCTTGCATCCTGGGTTCGACCTTGACCATGCCACTGAAATGATCAAGAATACTAACTACCCACCCCAGTCAGATACACGTAACATAAAATTTACCATTTAAACCACTCAAGTGTACAGAACAGTGGTATGAAGTGCGTTCACATTGCTGTGCGCCCACCATCCGTGTCCACCTCCAGATCTCTTTCATCGTATAAAACACAATAACTTTCCATATCTCCCTCTTCTCAACCCTGACAAGCACCACTCTCCTTTCTGGCTCTATGAATTTGACTATTCTAGGTACCTCATTTCAGTGGAATCACACAGTATTTGTCTTTTTGTGACTGACGTTTCACTTAACATAATGCCCTCAATGTTGTAGAATGGAGTGGAATTCCCTTCCTTTTTAAGGCTGAATAATATTCCACTGTGTGTACATACCACATCTGTTTTCCCCCTTCTGGAGACTGTGAATGCTGCTGCTGCTATAAACATGGGTGTACTCTTTTTCCTAATCTACCTGTTAAATATTGTTGAGCCCCAAGGTTCTACCCTGCACTCCATTGTCTCATTCTATACTCCCTTCAGGTACTTTTACCTATACTAGCAGTAAGCTTATGCTTACATGCTAGTGACTCCCATGACTACATTTGTGGTTCATTTTTTTTTTTAATTTTGGGGGTTCAGATCCCAAATCCCTATATCCATCCTCTAGGATATCACAGGCACCCTAAAAGCAACATGTACAACGTTGAGCTTCTGATCCGTGCCCTCCCACTTGTAATGTTCCCTATCTCAAAACACCACCACCAAACTCCCCACTTACTTATACCAGGAACCTGGGCATTGCCCTCTGCCAATCACAACACTGGCAGAACTCCGAGGCAGCCCACTGAACTCCATGGTCACCAGTTAACTAGTTCTCACTTTGGCATCCCTGAAGTGGGTCCTTAAGGATTGATGTGTGCTGCTCCTGTGAAAGACCCTGGCCCTAATTCCCCTCTATATAAAACAGCAAAACCTCACCCTGGACTCCCTACAGCTCTTAGCTTACCTTATTTTTCTTCTCAGAAATTATGCTTACCATAGAGCAAGCACTCAGTGCACATGTCAAAGGAATGAATTAGTCCTTGACTTCTCCCTTACCCAAGCCTATTTTGTCTTCTGCTGCCTTCAAATCTTGCCACTTCTCTCTGTATACCAGCTGTCACCACCTTTGCTGTATTCTCATCATCTTTCACCTTGTCTCTACTTCTAATCTTATCCTCTCCTGATCATTTCTACCCAGTGGCCAGAGTGACCATTCTAAGACAGTATAAAACAAATATTTCTACTTCTCTACTTAAAACAGTTTAATCTTCACTTTCAAGATACAACCCAAAATTCTTCATTGGCTTCATAAGGCCTTTCTAGATCTGTCTGTCCAGCTCTCTTTTTCACTACTCCCTAAATACTGCAGCTCATTATTGAACTTCTGTCACTTTCACTAATATGTCATATACTTCTCTTATTTTTCTCCTCTCTGGGTCTTTGAAGATGCTACTCTTTCTGCCCAAATAGTCCTGCCTTCTCTGCAGCTCCCTCATTATCTGCTAGTTCCTCCTTTTCATTCAGGTCTCCAGTTGGATATCACCACCCCTTGGAAGCCTTGTCTGACCTCTCTGCACAAGTTCTGGCTTCACTGTTGCTGCTCCGGGCCTCACAGCCTCCTGAACTCCTATCATAGAGCTTAGTGCCCTGTAGTAGAACTGCCTGTTTCATTAATGTTCCTACGGCAGATCGCAGGTCCATGAGGGCTAAAACCTTGACCTCCCTGCCCAAAATGTACCCTCTACACCTTGCACAGTGATAGGGCCATGATAGAGGCTTAATATTTAATACACAACTGTTCAAAAGAAAGTGCAGAAAAGCAGAAAAAGATTATATCATAGTATAACTTAGCCTCAGACTTACCAGCTATTAATATATTCATTAATCATTAACATTTAGCCATATTTTTGTCATCTAAACCTATTTTATTTATCATCTCTCTATATTTGACAAATCATTTTAAAGTAAATCACTGATAAAATAGATGAACTCGTAAGTCCCACTAACGTATCCACAGACCATGTAAAATAAACTATTGAAGACAATAGAAACCGGGGATAAAAATCTCTAAATCCCTACTTAAGCATAGTTAAGAGAAATTTGCAAATGAGAACATTAAGCTCTGTACCAGATACTTTTATAATTGAATTCTCAAGAGTCTTATAAGGTAACCTCATTAATAAACAAAAGGAACCCTGTGAAGAACCTGTAGCTCTTGGAGGGAAGGAGAAAGTAATAAATATTTGCTGAGTGATGTACCCAACACTTACAAGGCCTGCCTGGAAAAAATCCAGCCATATATGCCTCCATTTTTCATATTACATGGCTGGATACTTTCCAGACCACTGTCATTTGTTACCTCAAATTATTCTCACAACAAACTCAAGATGTAAAAACTCAGTGAGGTCAACTTACTTGCTGGATCATGAAGGCAGTAAGTAGCAGATGTAGGAATTTGTTCCAATCTCCCTTTCATTCCACCCATTTACTCATTAATATTTCAAATTGCAATTAAAAAATTTAAATTGGAAAGTTTTTACTGTGGTCTGAGATGGGTAAAATACTTAGTGTTTCTTTATGCACAAGGCATGCTTACACTAACTCCCTTTGGAGTTCTTATCCCCCCAGTGGTATAGGCGAGGCAGGGAAAGCATCAGAGAATACGCATAGAACAAGCACGTCAGGGTCAAAAGCCAGGGTTCTGGTGCTATGGCTTTGTCCCCAAATGTGTGATGATAGGCTCGTCACTCAACTGTCCTCACCCAAGAATGTTCATCTGTAACATGAGTGAGTTGGATTAGATGATTATTGAAGTTCCTTCCAGCTGTTTGAAAAAATTAAACACAAACGAACCCCTTGTAATGCTTGGCAATTTCCTTCAGTCATCAGCTGGCGACGGCCAGGATCGAGCTTTTGCTGACTCCAGCCCTGGGCTCTGTGCATTCTCACTAAATACACTTACTGCGGGGACTCACTGTAAATGTAGGCCAATTTTTATTGCAGTGTTGGTCGGTACAGCTAGAATAACCTTCAAATTTCCTGAAGCAGATCGCCCACAGATTCTGACCATAACTGATGATGGAGACTGGGCCAAAAGAGAAGCCACGAGAAAGCTCTTCTGAGGTCACCCGTTTCACCCCTACCTGCATGTGTTCTCCCCCAGACAAGCTATCTGATTTACCACACTGACAGGGCTTTTTTCAAGGTTCTCTACTCCATTAGATAGTAAGCTCGAAGAGCTCTCTTGTTCACTTTTATAGCCCTAGATTGCACTATAGAACTTGGGACATATTTGGCCATTAGTAAATGTTTATGGAATGAATGGCAAATCTCACCACCTCTGAGTATCCCAATCCAATTTACCTTTGAGGCTCAGCTCAGATGCCATCTCTACCTCCCCCAGCCCTCTTAAACTTCCGTAATATTTTAACTGTGTTTCTCCTATGGCACATCTTCTTTTCTACATGTGATTATAGTTATTTACATATATATCTTCACTCCCCAATAAGGTCAAACTCTGAGACAGAAGCTATCTCTTGTTTCCCACAGAAACCCTAAAATAATAGGCTCTCGACAAATGCTTGTGGAATGAGCACATTATTCACACACACACACACACACACACACACACACACACACGCATCTCAAAGGAAATACACATATATATATCAAAGCAATTAGCATAGTTCCATACATATAGATATTCAATAAACATTATTGAAATACTGTTTCTAATAATGTTGTGGTGAGCCCAGTATCCTCAAACTGCAAATGTTAGAAACTCCAACTCTTTTGGGGAAAAAACCATGATAAACTAGATTAAAAGTCATAAAAATGTTCATATTCTTGAATATAATCCCATTTCTGGGATTTTGTCCTAAGGAAATAGATGGACAACAAAACCAAAAAACACACAAACTGAAGCAAACCAAACCAACCAAATTTATAACAACATCAACAAAGAAATTAGTATAGCAATTTCCAAAGGGAGACACTGGGAAGTGTCACGGCACATCGCAGTAACAATGCTGTTCTACTCTTCTAATGACAGTTCTGGGGACTCAGGAAAGATGCTGCTGACTGCTGCTGAGTAAAATACAAAGTTCACATACACTGTGATACCTGCTGTAGAAAACGGGAATACTTATGGGAGAAACAAATATGCAAAAACAGAAAAATAGTTATTTGAACTAGTGTTACAGGTGATTTTCTTTTTTCCCCAAAGTTTTCTTTAAATTTATTATTTTTATAGTAAAAAATTTTGTACAGTCTTTACTATGGCTCTATTTTTCACAGACAGTTACTTAGTGAGGCCCACAGCATAAAATTAAATTGTTTACTAGCTATTGCTCCAGTACTCAATTCTCGGATTCAGGGGATACCTGAATGGGGTATGTCAAGAGGTATAAAGTGCAGGCATGTTGAACATGGTGCAGAAACAGATCTGAAGGAGAAACAAGCAGCTAGACCCAGCAAGAAAGTCTCAGGGAACCATGTAAGTGATGCTGAGATTACTCCCTCAAAGAAACTAACCTGAGAGGGTTCAATAAGGAGATTGCAGCTCAGAAGGGATATGAAGAGAAGAGGAATTATGGATCCTATCTCCTTACCACCTATTATCTCACAAGGGTCTGTAAACTACGGCCTGTTTCTGCAAATAATGTTTTATTGGAATGCTGTTAAACTCATTCACTTATGTATTGTCTATGGCTGTTTTCATACTACAGTGAGTTGAATAGTTGTGACAGAGACTATATGGCCCACAAAACAGAAAATATTTACTATGTGGCTCTTTATAGAAAAAGAAGCATTTGTCCTGTAGCTCCAGATACATAAGGAGGTTTATAAACAGACACCCAATTTAGGTATTGTAGCACCTTTTCCTATTACTTTTTCTTCAAACATGTCAACCTGGAAGATACAGTGATCATATCAATTATCATCCGAACTAAGATACTTTTGAGGGTACAGGGGGTGCTAAATAGACAATATTCCAGGACAACAGAAGTAAACCAGGAGTGTCCCAGACACCAGACATATGCTCCTCAACCCCTTAGAAGGGAGAGTGGCATAAGAGCAGGTTTTAAAGGGCCCTTGACATCTCTTCTGAACTGCCTTTATATGTATGAAGAAAGCTTAGCTGACTCCTCCTCCTGGTTCTACCTAGTTCAACCGCCCTCAGACACCTTCCGACTTCCCTCTGTCCCAACTCTGCCTTGCGCCAGCTCTGATCCTTGATGTGTTCAGCTGTTGCAACACCACTCAGGGTATAGTATCTCCCCTTTCATTAGAGCAAAAGGGGAACTGTTTACTCATTCTATTGAACTGAGTATAAACTGAAAATTATTTCAATTCCATAGAAATAATTTTGTACCTGCCAATTTCCCTTGGTTTCCTATTAAGGCAACTCCTTAAAATTCTACTCTTCTTTAGGGGAAAAGTTTTAGGTTTCTCTGCTAAAATGAGTGATTTAAAAATGATCATCAAGCATAGCATTTTTCACAAAGAAAGTCCAAGACAAATATGGTATACTATTCATTCATTTGAATTCTTAATACTCACAAATACAATTAGGAGAATTACGTAAGAATGAAGTAATAATTTTATCATTCCAGAATGAAAGACAAAAGAAAACAACACACATACTCCACCCACACCTTTTATTTCCCACCAGTAAAAATGTTTGATGCTACGAGGAAAAAAGAACTAAAACAAAACATGCTTAGAGTAACTCTGATGAAATCAAGGACAGGAAGATATACCCTGTGAGACTATTCTCTGTGTGAACAATAGTAGCTCATGGCTTTGAAACCACTCTGGATGGCTTTCCAAATATTGCCATCTGGTGGAATTTTAGTTAATTGTTCTTTTGTTCTAGGGAGCTCCTGGAAGTGAACCTTAAAGGCATTATTAGATTCAGTGAACCAGTGGGGCATAACTGAAGGTCAAATGATTGTCTCAAACACAAATCCCAAACTGAAAAAAATGAGGCTTTCTGGGTCTTCATGTCCTTTTTTAAGATACCCTTCTCTCTACTGTAAAGTCAGCAGAGCAGTTGCCTTCATTTTTCAAGATCAAATACTCACAATTAAAAATGTCGTGAGATCCTTTTACTATTATCATGCTATTCCCTCCACTTATCATTAAAAAGATCTCCAAAATTAAACTTTAATCAGCGTGGCCATTTTTGGAAGAATTGCTGATAGCAGTTAATTAGCCCTCAGTACACGTGGGAAATGAAATAGAGTTTGAAAAACGTTTTAACAAAGCATGTTTACTTAAATATTTACCTATATTGTATAAAAAAATTTAAAATAAATTTGTTACAAAAGCATTAATTCTCCTGCAGTTTAATCTGTGAACAATTTAGTCTGGAAGTCACAAGATAATTTATCCTTACCTTGAGCATCCAGGCTCTCTCCCTGGCTGTCGAGATGAACTGTTCCTCTGAGAAATGGGATGCTGTGATAGCAAAAATGAAAAAAAGAATAAAGAGAGCATTTAATATGATGAAAACACAGGAGCAATGAGTTATCATTTAGTTAAGAGGGTGTGGCCAACAATGGAAAAGGAAACATGAACACAAAAATACCCAAATTCAGTTATTTTACTATGAGACAGATTAAACAACCCAACAACAGTGTTCTTAATCTATATTATTATTAGAGTAATTCTTAGGTTGATTTATTACAGTTTGTGACCATTTAGTACAGTATCAGTCCAATGCAGTGAATTTTTTAACCTTTTTCCCCTGATAGTCCAATGTGATGAGAATCACATGTTCGCAGATAACCCCAGGAAGCAGTGCATCTAGCGGGGTATCAAATGCCAAAAATTAAAGTATAGATTTCTTCAAACTTAGGTTAATTTGAAGGTTTTATATCTAGTATCAACCTAGGCTTAGTCTTCCAGGCAAAAAATTTACGTTTAATTTTAATAGGATAAGCAATGCCAGGATCAAGCTTCAAAATATATACACCAGAAATGGAAATTTACTTTATAGGAATTAACTGTTTCTCTTCACAACACGCTTTTGCTAAATGATAAGCCAGTAAACTGATGAAGGGCGTGTCAAATTCTAGAGGCTGAGAAGTGTGTCTGAGCTCCAGGTTTTGAGGGTCCACTGTTAGGGGTGGGGAGGACAGGAACTGGGGCAGATGCTGGTAGAAAGGACCTTGGATGTGTGGGTGCATTACGTCTTCTTGGTCTTCCCACCACTCCAAGAAACAGACTAAAGAGGACCCCCCTCCATCTTCCACCTAAGCCCCACCCCCCCCACCCCACTGCACATTGCTCTTCTGTGTTTTCTGGCCTTTTCAGAAATGCTTTTGGTGCTCTTTTAGTTTAAAATTAATCATATAAAATTAAAGTATTTGTGGCAGATCCAACACAATGTGATTGATCCCAGGCATGGTTGTGGAGATGTCATTAAAAGAAGGATATTGAGACAGGGAGGAGGAGGCATTCCATACTCTTCCTAGAGGGGAAAGAGGAGATGGTGAAAGAAAAAAGAAAACAAAATGGTACATGCTGAGAGAATAAAAGTAAAAGTGATAGCTGAATTTGCAATGTTACACTATTCAATAAGGGAGCTCAAAAGTAATTTGTAAAATTTGGCTTGTTTAAAAATCAGTAAATGTAACATGAATGGTTTCAAGAATTGCACTCAGGTAAACTGACAATTATTCTTTTCTTTAGATAGAACAGCTAGAATTTCTTTGTGTTTCATAGCAGAATTTAATTTCATGAATATTTCACATTTTCTTCTATAATTTAATGAAAATCTATAAAACTAAAAAATCAGGTTTAAAGAAAATCTGTTCCCATCCATATTAGTTTCTTTTCCTAAGTCTTTCAATCTTCTAGAAATATTAACCGAATCAGAATAAAATGTTCATTTCTCCTCTTATACCTAATAACATAGCTAGTGGGTACTAGTTAAAGCATTGGCCTCCAAGCTGGGAAGCAAGAGCATAAGATTCCTAGTTTTCCTTTAAACTAGGTAATTAGCCCTTAGAAGATGCAGGGTTGGCTGTACACAACTGGCCTTTTTCTGTTCTGACAACAACCCATTGCTAATTTTTCAACAGCTGCAATGGATCCATCTGGAGAAGAATGAGATCATTTATTGTACACCCTCGCACAAGTCATTTCAAATATTTTCATCTAAGTTAATCCTTAAGACCATC
The DNA here is from genome assembly GCA_004026885.1 of Lyroderma lyra. Classification (NCBI taxonomy): domain Eukaryota; kingdom Metazoa; phylum Chordata; class Mammalia; order Chiroptera; family Megadermatidae; genus Lyroderma; species Lyroderma lyra. Next base: position 371,958 of record PVJL010000031.1, read on the forward strand.
CTATTACAAACTTAAAGAACTGAGTCTCAGAGCAGTGGAGCAGTTTGCCCAGTGTTACACAGCTAGATGCATCCTGAGCCTGGTGGTCTCTAGTATCAGCTTTCTCTCTCCACATCATGTTGCCTTAAAAGCCAGGTCTTTGCCATTGATTTGAAACACCTAGAACAGTGGTTCTCAACCTTCCTAATGCCCCTTTAATACAGTTCCTCATGTTGTGGTGACCCCCATAACATTATTTTTGTTGCTACTTCATAACTGTAATGTTGCTACTGTTATGAATCATAATGTAAATACCTGATATGTGTTTTCCGATGGTCTTAGGCGACCCCTGTGAAAGGGTCGTTCAACCCCCAAAGGGGTCACGACCCACAGGTTGAGAACCGCTGACCTAGAGAGTGTTTGCTCAGAGACATAGTAGGTGCTCAACAAGACAGAGTCTTGTGAGGTGGAACTCTAGACTACTCTCTAGTAGGGGTGGCATGGGAGGCAACAGTTTTTTCTATGGTGTTGGGCAGATGTAGAGCAGTTATTGTCTATGAGTTTCACACTTTATATAAAGATTAACTCAAAATGACGCTACATAAATTTAAAACTATCATTTAGGAAAAATATAGGAGAAAATCTTTGGAATTTGGGGCGTTGGAAAAAACTTTGTAGCCTTGATACTGGAAATACAATACATACAAGGGAAAATTGATAAAGTGGACTTTATCAAAATTAAGAACTTTCCCCCATGTAAGGTAGATATAAATATAAGATATAAACTGAGAAAATATTTGCAAACCACCTATCTGACAAAGGACGAGTATCCAGAATTAAGAAATCTCAAAACTCAACAGTAATAATAACCAAACAATGGGAAAATGGGCAAAAGATGAGCAGACATTTAACTGAGGAGAATCTCCAGGTAGCAAATAAGCACATGAACTGATGTTCGAAATCATTAGCCACTAAGGAAGTGAAAATTAAAAACCATAATGAGATATTACTATACGGCTGTCCAGAAGGTATCCGACCATGTAAACGTTCTCCTCAAATTGACAATGGTTTGTTTTTTTCCCCCAACAGCCCTTGTACACTTATCAGAATGGCTAAATACACAGTGACAACATGAAATGCTAATAAGGATGAGAAAAAACTAGATCATTCATACATTGCTTTTGAGAATGTACCTTGGAAAACATTTGGCTGGTTTTTTTGTTTGTATTTTTTAACTAAAGATGTAACTACCATACAACCCACCAATTACAGTTCTAGGCATTTTTCTAGAGAAGTTAAAATGTATTTTTATAGCGGATTTATTCATAGTGGCCGAAAACTGGAGACAACCCAGATATCCTTTGACAGGTTAGTATGTTCAACAAGCTGTGGTACATCCATACCATGGAATGCTGCTCAGAAGTAAAGGGACCCAACTACTGATACATGCAAAAACCTGGGTGAATTTCCAGGAAATTATGAGTGAAAAAAACCCAGTCCTATAGGTTATACTGTGTGATTCCACTTCGCTAACATTCTTGAAATGAGAAAACTACAGCAATGAAACACAGCTTAGTGGTTGCCAGGAGGGAGTGAAGGCTGGAGAGAAGAGGGTGTAGTCATGAAAGGGCAACATGAGGGATCCTTCTGCTGATGAAAATATTCCATATCTTCAACATATATCGATGTCAGTATCCTGGATGTGACACTGTGCTAGAGTTTCAAAATGTTACCACCAAGGGGGAAACTGAGTAAAAGGCACATGGGATGTCTCTGTATTGTTTCTTACAACTACACGTTAATGGACAATGGTCTCAAAATAAAATTTAATTTAAAAAATCGGGAGATCAGACAGCAACTAGAATTGAACAAGACAACTCCCTTCTTTAATTTTCTTACTTTTTTCAGAGAAGAACAAAGCCCCAGAGCAACGGGGAAGATGGGGTGGGGAATTTGCCCCACTTTGCATCCATGATTTTAGCAGAAACCATCACCAACATTCTGCTGTCCAAGTTTGCCAATCTTGGAATTTCCTCTGCTGTTACCCACCCTTTCTCCTACATTTACCTTCCTGACCCTTCATTCAAATTTCAAATACTGATATGAATACACACACACTCAAAACCAGAAGCGACTCCTAAGTAGCAGTTTGATACACTGTGCATTTTGGAAATGACCTCTCATATCTTCCAGTTCATGCAAGCCAAGAATTTCCAAAATTCACACATCTTACTATTTGCATAGGAATAGAATTTCATCCTTGGTGGTGTTCTGGGATGACAAGGCAGGTGTTCTATATTCTAACCTGAGCCACACACTAAGTAAGGGCATAACCTTAATCACCCCCGGGAAGAGGTGCCAGCAGGGTCCCCCTTCATGCTAAAAGAGCCCATGTTGACTTTTACACTTCTGACTTGGAGCCTTAGGTAGCTCCACAGAAACAAGCAGCTGGAAGCCAGATGCTTTCTCTGGGCTCGCTGGTTTTGTTTTCATTGAAAAGACCAAATATCTTTGTTAGGACAAGAGTCATGACATGGTCAAATCTTTTAACAAAGCACAGTCTCTGTTTCTACAGAAGCCCATTTCCCCCCCATACTCTGCAAATTTCAAATCCTCTTTGTTTAAGAAGCTCATAATTCCAGCATCCCATGAGTGAGGCATAGGAGCAGAGAACATCAGTTCTAGCTATAGAGCCTTCCCCTCACCCTCCAAAAAGGACTGCTTCCTTGTCTGACCATAAAGCCACAAGCACATAAGGGATATATCAGAATGAGAAAAAGGGTTGTAAAAATATTTTCAGTCATGCCGTGCCATTGAAAAAGTGAAGAGCTCTGTCTTTAGTGCAGTGTATCTAGCCAATGGGGCTTCTGCTCAGTGCAAGGTTTAAAACATTCTCCTCACAAAGAGACAGGAACGACCACCTGCCCACCTGCTCCCAGCTTTTCCCAGAAGAGAATAAATAAGGCTGGGACCTGAACCCAGGTTTTCCTTCTCAGGAGCCCATGAAGTTACCTTTGGATTTTCAGAATGAGCTGTAGCCTAAATTCCAAACTCCCCGTGGATACCGAAAGAGATTTCGAATCACTCCAGTTGTATATATCACATTCTTTAGAGTGGGAGGGCCCACAGCTTTCTAGGGATAAAGCCACATGCAAGCATTAACAGAAGGTCACGGGCTATTAATCCTTAGGCAGATCCTACTCAATAACAGCCTTCCAGAGAGCTCGGCCTCCAGCAGCACCCCCTCGATTAGTGATCTCGGGTTGGGCTCAGGGGTTCCCAGGGGCAGCAGAGGGGGGCCAAGAGCCTGCCCAGTTCAGCCCTCCCAGGGGACTCGCTGCCTGACTGCCAGGAAGCACAGCGCTGAGCACACAGCAGGGAAACCAAAACCAAATGAGATTATCTGGCATGCAAAGGAGCTCCAATTACACTGAATCTTGGTATTGAGTATGGTACAAAACATTCCCTCCTTAAGAAAGGCAAACTACCAAGTGACCCACATTGTGTACTTGAGGGATTTTGAAAAATTATAGCTAGCTGACAATGGGATGCTGGTGGTATATGCTAAGAATAGTAATGATGTTATACACTTCTCAGGGTTGTGTGACTTGAACTTTTATAATAATAAAAGGTAATCATGATAGCTAAAATAAAATAAAAATTCAGTTCTTTTCCTGCAAACTGAGCCTGGCCCTTCCTTCTTAGAATCCTCCTGAATCCATCTGCTATTTCCCACAGTAGGCCCTTTCTATTTCAGAGTAGACTATTCATAGTGCTAAATGTACAAAAGTAAAATTAAAAAAAAAAAGAAAAAACATGTGACAAACTAACTACACACGAGCAATACTGTATGCATTCTGATTCTATAATGAAGTTTTTGATGATTATTTTCACTTATGCTTTGATCCATTTTCATCAGATATCCTTGAAAATAAAACAGTTAGAACAGAACAATGGCTCCTTTCCTCATAAATGTGACTGATAAAGAAATGCAGCAGAATGTTTGTGAAGCAGGAAAATGTGGCACAGAGAGAATGGTGTCAGAGTCACTGAGCCCAGGTTCCGATGCAGTATCCAGCTGATAGTGGAAACCATGGCTTACGTGTATCTCTTCTTTATAGTCTGCTAGTCCTTTGACCATCCAAAGTGACACAGTAACTACAAGTGTTGAAAGGGTAACATGTGAGATCTAATTAAGTCTGACAGTGGCCAGAGGGTTGCTGTGACTTCCCTCAGAAGATGAGTAACCTCTGTCCAATCCCTGTGTTTGAAATCTGTTTTTCTTCTTATCTTCACGTGCTCTGGGGCCTTAGGCAGGTGGCAAACTTCCGTCCAGTAACTGTTGCTACGTGAAATCATAGGATTCAGGCCTTCTTGTCTTTGCCTGTATTTGGGACAGCACAATACAACTCACTGCTAGTCTGGGTCAGCAGTTCTGCTTTTTTCATGTCTTTCCCTATCTCTAACAGGACATGATACCTCTTTCTATCTTAGCCCAGGCCAAGTGATGGAGAGATGACCCAACACTAACAACCACATGCATAGGGAAAAGTAAACTCTGGAGGGTTTCTGAGTAAATGCTTAAAAATTCTGCTAGCAATCACACTGCTTTCGTATTTTGAGGAGTTACTCATGCTCCATGTCTTAAAGGGAAGTTTGAATTTTACCACTACTGCATATTCCAATTTAAGTAAATAATTCCATGTGCTAATGGACTATCAAAAACTGTATTTTTTTTGAAAAATTTATGGATTCTCCAAAGAAAAAGTATAGTTTCCACTGCATTATCTATTATATTTTATTCTAACAAAGATGGATTAACAATGACTTTTCAGAGTATTGGGATATCTTACAGGGAAAGGATAGGTAAGGAAAAGATAACCTCTATCGAAGAGGCTAGAGGCCACAGGGGAACTGCACTGCACTTTAAGTAGAGCCTGGTTGGGAACCAGGTCCCTTGACAATTAGTTTAAATTGACTAGTTAATATAAGAACCAGAAGAACGGTCTTGTGCCCAATTTGGATAGATTTTAAGAGAAGATCATTGTTTGAATTAGGGGAATAGTTAGAGACAAACATTGTTTGTCTTGACTCATGCTTATTTTTCCTTTGACTATTTTGGTCGATGTTCTTGCTTCCTCTTTGGCTATCATTTCTCAAACCCTCCATATCTAAAATGATTTTAACTTTCTCCTTTAATCTCTAGAGCCTCTACCATTAGTAATAAACATCTACATACTTTTTCGGAGAGAGAAAAAGTCTCTCCATTGAAGTCATGGAAAATTATTGAGTAGTAACAAAGCCCAAGGTGAGTAACTATATCATGTTTTAAAACAAACCCCCAAAATGTGAAAAACAAACAAAATACACATGGCTTTCAAATTCCAAGTGCAACTCTTAAAATACCACCAAACCTCATAAAAGTGTGTTGTTAAAATTCTCTTTCCATTGGGATGGGCCACAAACCCCATGGGAAAATATGACTCAATGCTTAGGCTGGATGCTACCGTGTATAGAACACAGCATAGTTCTGCCCATCCCACAGGGCTCACTTGCGTCAGGTTTCTCAAGGAGGTACACTCTGAAGGTGTCAACCGACTCTTACGAAACAGCATCCAAGGTTCCAGGTCTGGGTAAATCACCATGAATCGTCACAGACACTCAGATAAGCAGTTCAGGACAGAAAGACAACCCAATACATGCTTCCCGCAAGAGAGAAACCTGACTTACTCAGACACACACGTCCGCTGGAGCTGGTGACCATGGTGATGCTAAGTACAGCAGAGGACTTGAAAAGGGCAGGGGGGTGGGAACCACACATTGTTGAACATAATTATACTCCTTGTGGTCTGCATAGCTAATTGTGAGAGCTGTTTGTTGGTAAGCAGTACCAGGAGCCTCTCGTTCCTTGTGCATAAGACAAACAACCGCTCTGCAGGACAGACGTGTTTTGTTTCTGGGTACAATTTGATTCCAAAGCCCTCATGAGTCTCCTGCTACTTCTAACCAGCAGCCTCCAGGCTGAGCCTGCCTCCATCAGCTTGTCCCTTCCGGAGTTCACAAAGCATTTCTTCCACAATGAAAAGGCCAAGTGGGTTCTCAGTACACTGAACACATCCCAGAGTTCATTTGTCGTTTCATTTAGAGTTTAGAAACATCAGTGTAGAAGCACCTGCACGTGGTCTACAATTTTAAAACAAATATCTGAAAAAAACCCCAACACCTCCCTAGGGTATCGGCGGCTTACTTTAAATGCAGGGCCGGATGGAAGGCAGGATGGGGGAGGAAAATCCCCTTCTGAGATTTTTGTAGATAAGAAATGTGATGTTTTAAAACAAAAGTGACCTATGGTATGATTCAAGATAAAACATACTGTAACATCTATCAGAATTACCATATTTTGCTGGGTTTAATGTACTCCTGTGTATAATGTGCACTCACCTTTTGGCCCAAACTTTCAGGGAAAAAGATCTTTCATTTTAATTTCTTAATTCAAAATTTTATTTGTTTATATTTAGGTACTTTTTTTTTGTATTATAAAGGAATTTAGCATTTATTTTTTAACATATTATGGTACAAGAAATTTTATGTAATAATTACAAAGCACAAGAACAGATACAAGGTACAAGGAAATTTATGTATAAAATTTTTATGATGCATTGTAGAATTGTAAAAAAAATTTTATAGAAAAAACCCTGATTATCATATTCCTGGGTATTATTTTTTTCATATGGATATTGTTATTGATTTCTAGAGTTACACTTTTAACTCATAAGCATAAATAAAAGAATTAAAAACATTTATATACATACCGAGTTAGTACTACCCATATATAACATGCATCCTTATTTTTCTCTCACAAATTTGGGCAAAAAAGTGCACATTATACATGGCAAAATACAGTAGTTGTTGTGTAGCATTCCACCATTTTTTTTTTTCTAGCAGCTACTGGTATTCCCTATCTTCTGTCAGATAAATATTATGTCTCTCTCCAAATGCTTACCAAAACCTGCTAGCTTGCTGAACCTTCACACCAAGGGGTAAGTGCAGTTCCTCCCAGGAATATTGGGACAAACATTTTAAGCAGAAGGGACAGAGTTCAGGCAGTAGACTTTCAGAAATTATTTGCAGAGAGAAGCACTCTCCTCCACCCGGGGGATGTTTTCCCCAGTAAAGACTGCAGGAAAAGGGGACTGCAGACCAACGGGCCAAGAGAGCCGTACCTGAGGACCTTTCCCAGCATGGACAGAAACTCATCTGTATTTCTTCAGCTACAAAGCAGTGGTGTCCGGAAAGGTGTTCTGAAAAAGCGAACTCTACGGGTCAAGCACACTGCCAGGACTGAGGGATGTGAAAAGGAATGAGTCTATTCCCATTCCCCACCAATTTATGTGCTGGGGAGGCCCACGTGTGGGGAATTCTGGATGGGTGGGCCAGTGGGAGATGGGTAGAGAAGACAACAGGTGATTGTGAAAGGCTTCCCAGAACCACGTTTCTCAAATGTTAACCCACAACAATAGACGCCTGCAGATCTCATTAAAGTATAGATTCTGATGGAGGATGCCTGAGGCGGCATTTGTAAGGTGCTCGGTGCCCCATTGGTCCATGGAGCCCACTTTGAGCGGCAAGGACCTAGAGGAATGAACACCTGAGCTAAGACAAAGGCTGTGCCTGCTAACCAGGGAAAGATATCCCAGGCAGAAGAACGGGCAAAGACCCAAAGCTGGGAAATGATGTTGAAGATGGGAAATAACATTCAACACAAGAAGAAAAAAAAGTATGTGAAATCGTATTGAATGTGAATACAGACAGTAAGAGCTTTACAAAAAATAAAAATAGTTTGTGTAATTATTGCGTGGAGGTGGTAAGATTAGGAGTGTGTCCCCTCATGACCCTCCCCTTTCAGATGCTCACTAATGAATTTATGTTGTGTTTATTAAAAGGACAACAAAAGGATGAATAAATTCTCCTCCGTGTTCTGGTGGGGTGGGGGGGAATTCTGCACTGAGGTGTCTTCTAACAAAATGACCATGCAGCTTCTTCCAATTGTAAATTAGGTCATTGGGGATGATACAAAGCTACTTAATTTATTACAACAATGGAATGATGTAGTTATGATTGCCACTTGTAAACACATGTTGTCAGGGGAATAACTGAAGAAATATTTTACACCAAAGGCATCATTGGAATAATTTTGTTAAAAGAGTCTGAGCCATTAAAAATGCTGAAGCATGTTTTATAATCCATTAATAATTTTTCCTGGGGAAAAATGCAGAAGGAATTGTGTAACATTTTGGCAGGCAAAAAGAAACCCGCGTCATTGGACTTTGCAGAGCAATAGGGAGTGGCACTCTGATGAGGAATTCATTGCTTGGTGTCCTGGGCCATTGTCCCTAGCAAGGAGGAGAACTTTACATTTCTAAGGAGCAGAGAGAGCGCTGTGGTTAGTTGGACACACAGCCACGAGCTACCTGTTGATAAGACAAGTGCTCTATGGCTCCTTCCCCGTGCATAGATGGAACTGTTAAAAAAATTAACATCAACTTTCTTCCAAATTAGGAAACCATATCATATAATAGTCAACTGCCAGCCCTATCTGAAGCAGATCACTAAACAAATCATCACTGTACGTAATAGTCATCGTGCAGAACCACACACACATAATCCAATCTGATCCTTCCAAGAATCTGGGGAGACAATGCCTGCCTCCATCTGAGGTGAGAAAACTCGACTTGATGAAGGGTGTTAAGTAACATCTCCAAAGTCACTCAGCCAGTCAGCAGCAGAACGAGTTTTGGACATCCGTCCTTCTGACGTTTTCGCTCTGATTTTACCATTCTTTCTATGATACAACACTGTAACTTCTAAAAATCAGGCAGTCTGGCATAAAGAAGTGAGGTTTTTGAATTCAAAAGGAATGAAAATCTATGGAACCTTTCTAATGACTTTCAAGTTTTAAACTTAACATGTCACAGAGTAGTTTGGGATTTGCCATAAGCTCACTCTGTATGTCCTCTGTTCAGTTTTAGAGGAACCTAGGGACACAAACATATGATGTGTGGTGTTGACAAATGAATAGTCTCATGTAAGCTACAACACACGAAATGAAGAAGTATGAAAGAGATTTTGCTGTGATCTGAGCACCAGGAAATGTGAGTCCCCTATATTATAGGTTAATAATCAAGGACAATCCAGACTCTAATTTATAATACTCTGTCAAGTTAGTTCATTTGTGGGACTTTTTCAGTTACATTTGTCTTGCTGTATATGTTCATTGTAAAACAACAGAAATAGGCATTTAGGATTTTCATATGAATAAAATAGAAATACAATAGTTGCATATCTGGAAGATGTTCTTTCAAAAGAAACTACTTCTTCACTGTTAAAAGAGTTTGTTAAAGATTATTTCAACATGATAAGCAAAAAGACCAATTTCTGTGTGAAAAACTCCATCTTCTAGTTCAAGGCATCCCAAACTTTAATGTGCATGTGAATCACCTCTGGAACTTGATAAAGTGAAGCTTCTGATTGAGAAGGGGTCTGGGGTGCAGCATAAAATTCGGATTGTAAGGTACTCAAAGGTAATGCTGATCCTGCAGTCCTGGGACCACATCTGACTAGCAAGGCTTTATAAGAATCACTTTGGGATCGAGCTTCAGTGGGATCACGTGGGATTGAACTTCAATTAGGAACATCCACGTGGTTAAGGAGTTCCTAAAGTTGCTCCACTTGAGCAAACAATTTACCCACTGGTGTGTCTATTCTGTTAAAAAAGTTTGTGAAAGAAGAGAAAGTACTTTGACATATTTGTGAAATAAAAAGATTGCTAATTTTCTAGTTCTGGTTTTACTTTTTGTTTTCCCTCTTAATTTCACACATTGTACAGACAACTTCAGGTACTGGTTTGATTTTTTTCTTTAGTAGATGAAGGTAGCTCAGACATTTTAATTTATTATCCTAGAAATACAGGCTCAGATCAGGTATTTTACAGATGAGGAAAGCTAGTCATTTTGAGATTTATTATGGGATAAAAGTAGGGTTACAAAATTTAGCAAAAACAAAAATAAAACTCCAATCTAACAACAACCAAAAATAATGAGATGCCCAGTTAAATTTGAGAAAAGATTACATTTTTTTAGTATGACTATATCCCATTCAATATATGAGACATACTAATGCTAAAAAAAAAATTGTCTTTTTGAAATTCAGACTTAACTGGTGTCCTGTATTTTACCTGGCAACCCTAGATAAGAGTAGACCCCCAATTTTAACTGACCTTGAAGTGCTGAGAGATGGAGGAATGCTAGAGTAGAGAACAGACCCACTGAAAGTATTGTATAAATATTCCAACTGCACAGGAGATTCCTTTCTGGATTTGCCAGTACCACGCAGAGCACTAAGTTATAGCTGCTGTTGATTTGTGAAAACTCTTTTCAGGAGATTTATGCCTAGCAGATCACACTTAAAAAAAAATTATGATAGAGGCCAAGCTGGAAGTTAAGCTACCAAGTGTTGTATTGATAGCTTCCTGTTCAAGGAAGGACCAGGTCAGGCAAAGCAGGAAGGTTTTTGTTTCCTAGCTCTCTTTTCCACTTTTGTTGGGTTGAAGCAGCTCAGTGGGGACATGCAGATAGTGGTTTCTGGATCGCGTCATGGGAGGTTCCTCACATATCAAATTTTGGCAAGTTGATTGGATTTAAGATTATCTTGGAAAGAAGAAAGAAAAGTGTAAGGTGGTTGCAGGCACTCTCTCGCCTCTTGCTTTTATCAGTTGCTGAAAGCAGACTTCACCAGCCTTTAAAGAGGGTGACCTTGTCCTCTGATTTCATGTCTATGTATACATCCGATAAAAAGTTTCAGATACCGCAGCAAAGCTAACAGAAATTGCCTCATATTCCAGCTGCCTTTTCTTGTTTATTTTCCCTTCTCCTCCCATTTGCAAATACCAATAGTCATTCTTGCTGTGGTCTTTATAATTAATTCTAAGTTAGAGCCAAAATTTGCCTGTTAGCAAAATTCTTTTAAGTGTTTTGACTCTGGTTAAGCAACTGACCATTATGAATCCCCTACTCCATTAAAAATAGAGTAAATTCACTTGGTTCCTAATTTAGGAACTACTTTGGGGAGAACTACAAAAGATATTCGTATGTATGACATAAGCTATATTAAATAAAGTGTATTTAGTAAAAATGTGGAATCTAAATTATGATGAGGGAGGGAAGTTCATTTCACTTGAACTGGTACCTTACCCAATCCACATAGGCATTACACCACCTACCTTTAGTTGTCCCCTTCCTCCTCCTCTCCCAAGTACACCAGCAGGAACACTAATGGGTTACCTACGTGGGAATTAGTTATCTGCATTACTACCAACGGTCTTAGGAGGGGATTAAACATACTCGCTCTTTTGTTTTTAATAGAAATAATTTAGCTGATCTCAAGACCTGCATTATTTATAGTGCACTGTTTGAGTTAGTGAAAAAGGAACTCTTTTTAAATTTTTTCCATCTCTAAATTGCAGGTGTGCTGATTCTGGAAGGGATGAAGAGGGCACCAGTTATATATAACCCTTAAAGTGGCTCTATTACACTAAGGGAACTCATTTGCAAGTGGTCTGTGGCATTAACAAGTCATCAAAAAGAGGAAGTTCTCTTAACTGAAGGAAATTTTATAAGAAACCCTTACAAGAAAAAAATGAAGACTAGTTCCTATCAGTGTAGTTACTGTTCTTGCAAATATTCTTTCTAGAATCTTAATAGTGATCTATCAACCCTTGGGCAGAAGGCCAATAATCTGAGTTTCTGGATCATAATCTATTTCAAACTAAATTGTCCATGGCATAATGTCAGACTTCAGTGATGTAAGTGACTACATGTATATCTGCTTATTATTAAATGATCACGGCCTTTACAGGTAGCAAGTAATTTATCTTAAATGTATACTTGGGAAGAGTAGTGTTATTTCCAAAAGCAGCAATGAAAAGTTTTCTAAATCTGAATAAATCCTCAAATTATGCCTTTATACACTACAGTAAACAAGCATGCAAATGTCCTCACAGGTTGGAGAAAAAGGAAGCTGGTACTACTAAAGAATTGAGGCAAGCAACACTTGGGTTTGCTATCCAGGGTGTGTTACCCATTTCTAAAGCTCTGAAAACAGTGGTGGAACTCAGTGTAAGCTAGTATTGCATTGCTTGGGCTTGTTTATGTACAGAAGTTTTATGGTTAACCATGTCACTAAAATTCATGTAATATTTAGAAAGATACTGCTGCTTTTGCAAAGTAAATGCATACAAAAGGGGAGTATGAAACTAAACTATCTTTAGTGACTAGTTTGGAAACAATTTCTGCCCCTTCCTTAAAAGAGAAAAAACTGGAAAAAGGTGAAGGCTTTACATGAGCAATTTCTCATTTAAAACTGAAGTTCAAGGGCTGTCCTAAAAAATTCATCCAAAAATGCCTCTATTTTTCACATTACATGGCTGGATACTTTCCAGACAGTCCTGATATATTGAATTCGAATAAGTCAAGGGTCTGCAAACCTTGTCTGTAAATATTCAGTCAATATTTTAAGCTCAACGGCCCATATGGTCTTCATGTAACTACTCCACTTTGTTGAGGTAGGACGAACACAGTCCTAGACAAGATGTAAGCAAGTAAGTATGACTGTGTCCTATCAATTTATTTTGTACACTGAAATTTAAATTTCACATAATTTTTAAGTGTCCTCAAATAGATTTTTCTTTTGATATGTTTTCAATCATTAAAAATAAAAAATAAGAACCAATCTTAGTTCGTGGGCCATACAAAAATGGAGAGGCCATAGCGTGCTGATCCCTGAAATAGTTGGAGCCATCAGTTTCAACTCAACCTGAGCTTAACGTCATTGTATAAACTTTGTTAGTAGTCCATTTTGAAGTATGTAGATTATTAGATTAGGTTTGTTGGAAGCAAATTTCCCAATGATTCTATTCTATAATGCTCCAGTATAACCAGCTACAATTTTGAATATTTCTCTGGAAATTCATGTGTGCAAATTTGGAGCAAAAAATTTATGCAATGAACAGATTTGAAATACTATAGCCAGATTTTTCTGACTGAGAATAAATTCACTTTAAATCAGGTATGTCCAACCAGCGGCCCAGTATGGGTTTGAATGTGGCCCAACACAAATTCTTAAAACATTATGAGACTTTTGAGGGGGACTTTTTTTATTTTTTCAGCTCAAGAGCTATTGTCACTGTTAGTGTATTTTATGTGTGGCAAGACAATTCTTCCAATGTGGCCCAGGGAAGCCAAAATGTTGGACACTGCTGCTTTAAATGGTTAGGATGAGTAGGTTGCTGGTGAATATGTAAGAGAGCTAGATTTACTCTCCAATGAGTGGATGCTACAGACAGCTTCCCATGCATAAAAAGTACTGTAAGGGAGATGCAGAAGCCTAAGTCGGAGGACTATTTAGTAAAGGTGCTGGACAGATCATTTAAGCTTTGGCTGGCTGGTGGGATTAACCTTGAAGGGCCCTTCAAATAAGATTGCTTATGCTTCTCTGACTTGGGCAAAGATTTAAAAATTTTTAACTTTTGGTTATCCAGATCAGAGGCTAACCATGGCTCAGAATGTTTGAGGTTAGCCTAGTCCAAAGGTTATTTAAGAATAAAGTCAGTGAGATCATGATGTATGTGAACAGTTTCTCCTATTTTAAGAGGGAGGAGATGATCAGATATGAGCTTGTCTCACCAAAGCTTCCAGGCAAGATTATATCAAAATGAATTCAAGAAACAAACATGACATAACAGACACTGGAAAAGGAATCAGTACCCCAGTTTTCTCACCTTGCCATTGCCACTTTGGAAGATCACTTAATTTTTGGATTTTCTTGTGCTACTTGGCATATGAGAATACTATCTACCCAATTATCTTTAGGCCCTGATATGTTAATAAGACCAAAGAGCTGTATAAATTTAAGGTAATATGACTGAGTGGTTCTCTTCTGTTTTTAAAAACGTCAGAGCTTCTAAAATTGAGATGACAGCCTTTTCCCCTCCCTCACCCTTTTTGTCCTACCCATAAACATTACAGAGCTAGGTATATACCATCCCCCGAGGAACAATTTCTGATTTACCTGGATTAGTCCCATGTGTCAAGTCTACATCTCCATCTTTCAGATTCTTATACCTCCCTTCTCTCCAAAGTAGTTGGAATTTAATAAGTGCACCCCTAGTCATTTTTCTAAGCTATACAGAAGTGAGAGTGGATGTATTGACATCATTTTGGCCTCGGGAAATTCTTATTAACATTTATTTTTTGTTACTATCTGTCAAAGAATACATCCAACTTCCCAATTTGAAATATGCTGGCTATGTAAATGTCCTTGTGCTATCTTAATGAAAGCAATAGAAAGATGATAATGAAAGCTATTTAACCATTAACCTGCTATTTGTCCGACTCTGAAATAACTCTCCTAGCTTAATGCATACCTTTAGGGATTTGTGTTTCTTCCATAATAATGGGTAGAGAGTGAACTTTTTTGACATGACTCTTTGACCTGTGGGGAGTGTGGTTAAGTATTATAACGATTGTTGGTTATGCTTCCAAGGCTAAATTGTTTTGTGAGAAAATGCAAGTGGACAAATGAGCTGCCATTTTATAGCCTTTAAGAATGGCAACAGAACTTGGGCTCCTGCACATTCAGAATGTTTGCCTTGGAAAATAAGACTGAAGCTACTCAGATGCTTTGCTTACCAATGTTCATCCCACCTTCTGACAATGTTTAGTACACGAAAGGCCTTGTGCTCTGTGCTATGCGGGCTGCAGACACATAGGCCCGTAAGAGATAAAATACCAGGCAGGGTAAATAAGTGCTATGAGAGGTTCAAAGTTCCATAGCTGACAATATTGAAAGTTTACTATGTGCCAAGCGCTGTTCCTCCTTAAAGAAACTGAGAATGGGTAAGAAAACATTTAGGCAATGGTAGAGAGAGTCATGGTGCTAGAAAGAATAATGAAGAAAGGAGAACTATAACAACTAAAAGTGAGAGTAATAATAATAATAATAAATAAGTTCATTTAATAAACTTTGTGTACATTTTAAAGAGGCATCTTATTTAGGCTCATCCCTTGGGGATAACTTTTTTTTTTTTTTTTTTTTTTTTAAAGCAGGAATCCTTCAGTTAATAGCAAAAGTAACATTTCATATAAAATGTTAGGGGTAACCATTTCTATTTAAACAGATTCTTTAATCTACTTTTGAATGTGTGATCAAACTATTTGACATTTTTGTATTCAAAATTTATGTATTGCAACTTTATCTTCTCTCCTTTACATATTTGAAATCACCCAAA
This sequence comes from Lyroderma lyra, assembly GCA_004026885.1. Lineage (NCBI taxonomy): Eukaryota > Metazoa > Chordata > Mammalia > Chiroptera > Megadermatidae > Lyroderma > Lyroderma lyra. The sequence continues at coordinate 387,280 of PVJL010000031.1, forward strand.
CGAATGGACACGTTTCATATAGATATATATATATATAGTTATATATCTATGCCTCAATACCAGGGAAATTATTGTAGGATGTCTAGTTGGCCTTGTGTTCTCCCTTCTAACAGCAGAGAGCGTTATTTGAAGCAGGTATAATGGGGAATGGAAAAGGGAGCGGCTCCTACAAGCAAACATCCTGATCAGATATTCAAATGTGTTTTCAAAGGAGTGGCATCTGTGCAAGTCAGTAAGCTGCTCGGTGAATTACTTCCTATTCCCGGGCTCCGCCTTGGAGTGCAGCCTGCTGCTGACTCACCAGACGGCTCCGAGTTAGTTTCTGCTGGGCTTCCCCACTGCCTGCTACACGTGAGTCATCACGGGAATGCAAGTTTCTACCCCGTCTCCTTAACAACCGAACAGCAACCAGGCACTGACAGTGAACTTTGATCCTTCCACTAAGAACCAGACCCTAGGCAGAGAGAGTGAAAAGCGATGTGGCAGGGGTCCCTGCCAGCCAGGCTGACAAACGACAGTCCTCCCCCCTAGGGCGTTCTTCAGCGCACCCCAGGTCAGCGTCTTTACCCCGCACCCACCCAAGTACTTAAACTGGCATCATGCGACTGCTGGCCATTGAACTCTTCCTTTGCATCGTGACTCTCAAACTTTGGTGCACAACGGAATCACCAGCGATTAAAGCAAACAAACACACAAAACAGAAAACAACAACAATAAAACAACAACAGCAACAACCATCACCACCTGCTGCCCGGCTCGCATCTCCAGTCCGATTTAAATGGACTGGGATGAGAGACAGATAGCAGGGATTTGCAAAGCTCCCCAGGTGATGCTGCTGGGCAGCAAAGTTTGGGAACCTTTGCTTTGGCGAAGCATCGCTCTTCCCACGCCAGGGAAACCTACCAGTTAAGCTTCCCTAATGACCACTCGTGGGTCCCCAGACCTCCTATCCTGGTTTTCTACGGACCCATGGCCTTTGATATCTTTAGTTTAGCAGAAAAGAACGCAAAGCAATGGGGGCACTTCTAGTAGGGACACTGGCTGGAGAAGCACTAGTCCCCCTTTGCTTGCTAAGAACATAGCTACACTTAGCGTCCTAGAAAAGCATATTAAAAGTTGCGTTTGTGTCGGTTACCTTTTGATCTCTGCTGTGTTTCATTCCACAGTGTCTTGTTCTGCCAAGCTGAAGCCTGGGGTCCTCTCAGATTAGAAGCAGGTGCTGCGTCCAAACCTCAATCAAGAAGGGACTGCACGCCCCACTCCGGCTCGGGCCGGACCGCCGCCTCGATGCGCGGCCCCCGGGCAGATACTATGCTAATCAAGGAAGTTCCTGCGTCTCCGCGCGGGCGGGAGGGTGCAGGTTCGAACGCTTAACCCCTGATTTTACGTGACTGCATTATAGTGCGTGGAGTGACCTCCTTTGGCCTAGCGGCTCTGCACCTCCTACCATGTTTTGAAAGAGGACGTGAGCAAGTGTTGGAGAAAAGCCGCAGGGAGGGGACAGCCGTGCTGGCTGGTGCTAAGATGAAGGGACGACTAATGTTCGGGATATTAATTACTCCGCGCGCTACTGACCCGGCGAGGACTAGCAGACGGGGATGGGGGCGGGGGGGGGGGGTAAGACAAAGGCTCCTCCTGGTCAAATGGCTGCAGCGCCCCTGCGTGCGAGGTTATGGCTCTGCCCTTTGGCAGTTGGCTAGGCACCGGACCGGCAAAGTGACTTAAGGGGTAACCAAATCAGCTGCCTCTTTGGGGGTTTGAAAGTCTGCATTTCAGAGCACTCCAGGTTCAGAGGGGAGGGTCCTTCTGTGCCGACCCCTCCTGGGCCCTTTGTGGGATTTCTGGCCTCGGCACAGCCCTTCTAAAGATGGACTGAAGAATTTCCTACGGAAGCAAAGTGGGGCGTCGCTGAGTAGCCCTGGCTCTGCGCGCAGGATGCTCCCTGCAGAAGAACCACTTGAGCTCAGAATAATAACTCCCCCTCTTTCCCACCCACCCAGCTCCCAGTCCCGGGGCCGGGAGCCGCAGTCAGAGTGAGCAGTGGGGGGCTGGTGTCCGCCGGAGGGGAAGCGGGGGTGGCAGGCGGGCTGGGGGTGCAGGGTTTGCTCTCCCACTGGCGGTGCCGGCGCGCAGCACTTCCTGGTCGGCCCCCAAGCGCGCAGCTCCAGTCAGAGCCCCTCGTTCCCAGTGCCGGCGCCCCAACTCTGACGCCTCTAAGTCCGTGCGCTGCGGGCGCGCACCCGCAAGACCCCCCTTCTTCACTAGAGCCAAGTGTCCCTGTCCTGGACAGCCCCGGCCCTCACCCCCAAGCCAATCCACTTTGCTTCTGCCAGCGTGGCAGCCGCGACTCCCTCCCCTTTCCCGGGGTGCGCAACGCTGGAGCCCCAAGGAGAGCTGTGGCTGGCGGGAGAGCGGTGGGTGCCCACTGCGGACCCCGGCGCCGACCCCTGCACAACTTTTTTGCTGGGCTCGGAGACCCTCCGGTCCCGCTGGCTCTGCCACCAGATTACTGCAGCCTTCTGGCGGCGGGAGGAGGCGAGGCCAGCGTCTGGTCGGGGAGGCACCACGCCAGGGCAAGGGGTATCGGGGTGCGCCGGGGCGGTACCGCTTTAAATGCACTTGACTCACCTGCTTCGGCGCTGTCGCCTCCTTCCTCTACTGACAGCTGGGGGCTTTGTTTTCTCCACCCACCCCGTCGGTCGCGCTCCGCCTCCACCGCCACACGTGACTCGTCGCCTGCCACCGCCGTCGCTCTGCTGTAGTACACCCCAGAGGGCCCGGCCAGCGCGACCGCCCCTTTCCAGGGTGCGGGGTGGGGACCCCAGCCGAGGAGAGACCGGGGCAGGTTCGGGGTGACCCGCCGGCGGGTCAGTTGGAAGGTGGCAGGCTGGTTAGGACCCTGGGAGGCCGGGTGTGTTGGTACCGTGGGATAAAGTGCCGGCCGGGGCACGGAGTTGGGCTATTAGGCCCCACCCGAGGGAGAGGAGGCGCGGCTTGGAGAAGGGGCTCGAAAAGGCTAACGCCACGCACCGAATCCAGTACCTGTACCTGGGGGCCTGCACGCCAAGTGATGTGCATCTACTTTTATACCAATTGTTTGTACCTGGGAAGCAATGGCTAATGAAGGGGAAACTAGTTTTGCCATGAACGTTATTAAACCAGGCATTTCTAAACGGGATATACGATTAACGAGGTAATAGTAGCAAGTTTCACTGAAGCTTCAAATCTGCTTTTTGGTGCTGTTGATAGTTGGATTCTATGTGGGAAATGGAATCCAGGCTGGATAAGCGAACTGCAGATGACTGATGTGGGCATGTGTCCATTTGGAACAGTACCTATTTTGAAAGAAATGAATTGGGAGAATGTTCTGGCTTCAAGATGGAGCTTAGATTCCGCTGCTTTTGGAAGTGGTCCCAAACCTTGCTGATCTCTAGTGTTTGAAACTGCGGGAACCTGTTGCCTGAATTCTTCCTTTTGCCCTTGGAGAACACATAAATACACACCTCCCGCCACTTCTCAGTTGCAACTCGGGGGAGAAATTGTCTCCACCTCCTCAGGATCCAGTCAAGTGAAATCTGCTTATTGGGGTGACTTAGCCCAGTGCTTTCCAAACTTTAATGGGCAGAGGGATCACCAGGGGACCTTGTTAAAACCAAATTCTGATTGAGTGGGTCTGGGTTGGATCAGAGATTTTGCATGCCTAGCGAACTCCGAGGTAATGTCAGTGCTACTGGTTTCAGGACCACGTTTTGAATAGCAAGGCTTAGAGCACCCAATTTGGCATTAGCCAACCTATTTTAGGTCTTGACTGCATTCCTTAATAGCTTTGTGACCTTAGGCAAGTTCCTTAACATTTAAATCTCCCAAGATGTAAAATGGAGAAGGTACTAATATCCACCTCAATCTTGAAAATTAAATTGGAAAACCCATCCGAATCACTTAGTGTAGTTCCTGGCACACATATGTCGGATTTAGAAAATGTTAACTAATTAACTCTTGGGGCATCCTTGCAGGAGGAAAGCTGGCTCAAAGTCTAACACATTGGCAGGGGGAGAAGTATGCAAAATGGGCACAGGGGTTAAGGCAGCCAGCCCTAGAAGGACAACTGCATCTCCATTGTGCCCAGTGTGGGCCAGATGTGTAGGATAAGTTTGTTGAATAAATAAATAATGCAGAACAAATCGTGCATATCTGGAAGTTCTTCTGTTTTGAGCAAGAACCTGGCTTGATGGAGGACTGTGGACTGCTGACAGAGGTGCAGGGGGGCTGCTCTGACTGCTCTCAGCACCAGGAGAACTCGATCTCTGCACCGATGGAGACAATTTTATGAAAAAAAGAGTAATGCACCGAAAGGTGTTTGTGAGAACATGGGTTCCAGGGAGCTGGATGATTTATACCACGAGGGAATTTCCAGTGGTGAAAGTGGCTTGGAAAGCAATCTGTGATCAAAATGTGAAAACCTCCCCAAACAGAAGTGCCCGCGATTTCTTTCTTGGTACTACGTGAAAGCTATTTTCAGTTTTTAGAGTTTGTTTGTTTTTTTTCATTAAAATCAGTTCTTTTTGTCATTAGGTTGTTCTGTCAGCATGTAGCACTGGATCTGTAAAACAATTAAAGGTAATTTTCAGGTTTAACCAGGAAAATCCCACAATACAAACTGTAAAGAAAATAAATCCCAAAAAGTGTTTATTAAAGAGGCTCGAAATATTTTTTTAAAGTTCTTCTTCTGCAAAACTTTAAATCTTGATAAATTAGTTCTGGAACATGGAATTAAAATATCGTTTTGCCTTTTATTATGGATAATGTCCAGCTGCCTGTCGGATGGATAATCTATTTTAATATCTGAGAGTGTAAATGGATTGTAGTACATTTTTATCTTCATTAAAAACCTTGAAATTGAAATTTCAATGCATTTATTAATGAAGATATGGTATTCTTAGCTCTCAAAATTAATGAGTATTGTCATCATAGTTCGCATATCTCCATGCCTTGCTTTTTCTCTTTCTACCCTTCAAATATGTTTCCTGACTCATTTCTTGGCTTTTTGTTTTTCTCACTTTCTTCCATTTCCCTTGGAAATTCTATTTATGTCTTATGTTTAATTTTCACATGTGTGAAGATTACTTCAGAATTTATAACCACATTCTAACCTGTTTCCAAACCCTGTTTTTGCATTACCAATTACTTGCTAAGCATTTCCACTGAATTTCCCACCAGTCTACAAGTTTCCGTGTGCTCTAAATTAAACTCCTCCCTGCTCCCATAAAACTGATACCTCTTTGGTAATGAATAAAGATGGTTATTTGGGTAGCCCTCACTGCCAATTCAGGGACCTGATAAGAATGTGAGACACACAGTGTGATTATTCCAGCTTCTTCCCTGCTGCTCCCAGATATTTCTGTGAGACTTTGCCTCATTAGTGACTGGGACCAACTCACGTATAAACCCAATTTACTGATATACCATCTACGTATGTGGCTATGGACTGCTGCATAAATGGTGATCAGTGTGAATTGAACTTGTGAGAGAATATATCAGTCAGGGTAGGCTAGATTATGCTATTGTAACAAACACCACCTGAAGTTCAGTGGCTTAATACAACAGAAGTTCACTTCTTGCTCACGCAAAGTCTCCAGGGCAGCATTCATGGTGACTCATCATTTTAGCTTGCTTCGTTCCTGCGACCTATCGATGAGCACCATGGAAAGGGAAGAGTGTGGAAAACTACACATGGAACTCTAAATGCTTTCACCCAGAAGTGACACAGTTCACTCCTTACATTTCACTGGTCAAAGGAAGTCATGTGGTCATTACCTAACCATAAGGGCATGTACTAGTACTCAGAAGGAATGGTAAAGTAGAACTCTTGGGGCACACGAGTAATGTCTACCACAGAGATCCATTTTACATAGGAGGGTGAGGGATAAAATCTAACTGAAATAGTCTCAGTATAGTAGCGGGTGAGCATAGATTACCAGTTGGAGCACAGTACCCAGCTATATGTGGAGTCTGGAGTAGCATTATTGTTGTTAATTATATTATTATGTAGACAGACACTTAAAAGTGAAAAATTCTGTCTTTCTACTTGTCAGGGTCACCTTATGATTTAAACAAGGTCAGTCTACTCCAGGCATTGATCATTTAAACTCTTCTGTGACAAAGGAGAACCAACCATTAATTAAGTAAGGTTTCATCAGCCCAAGAAAGTTTGCGAATTTTGCTGACCTCGATGGTCATTTTCTACTTGAGGAGCAAATGTGTGCCTATGAAGAATGAAATATTTCAGTGGGGTCAAATTGTCCCATGTTTCTCCCCATGATTGTCTGAATTATGCTTTAGACAAAGAATTTTCTTCAAGGGAATATTGAAATGTAGCCTAATGAGTAAAAATCAGTCCATTAACACAGGGAGAAACTCACTCATATCAATGTGAAAAAAAGTAAAATCATGGTTTTCAATAAGCTTTTTGGCTTCTTTCTCCAAAGAGCAGAGATTCTGTCAACTAAACTTGCTTTCTACCTTTCTCAATACTTCATGTACTTAAAAGAGATGAAGCATTGATGAATGCTGTTAGATCTAATATGCTATAGATATATTATAATATGTTGCTGGGCACTGAATAATGCTTCTGATCTCAAGAATTTTATGTTGTCTCTGCCCACATCCATCAGTGATGTCCTTTTAAAAACATATACCTCTTATAAAACTGTTCCTAAATAAATGTTTTTACATAACACAGTATCTTCCTAAAGCTAACTTTCTGAGAGCTTCAATCACAAATTTCCACAAACATCTAACACAGGGATTGAAAAAAAGAGGCAGAGTTTTCAATTTGTATTTTAAATGGTTTGCTCAAATACTTTTCATTTTATCTGATTTATTTTTAGCTGAGAGTACTTGCAAAGTTGTAATACTGCTTAAAGAATAAATCATAACCTCAAAAGTCATGGTACAGTGAACCACTTATAAAAGTATTGGCAATATCATATAAGACTGAGATGGAAATGTTCATTACTAAGATATGATAGTGTTTATCAGATGAGTATTAATGGTGGTATAAGATTATAAATTCACAGGGATCACTGCCTTGTGATGACTAAAGTGTTTTATTATGGAGTAAATATTGAAATAAAAAACAGTACCCCTTAATAAAAACGCTCAGCAAAGTGGGAGTAGAAGGAACATATCTCAATTTAATAAAGCCTTCATATGATAAACCCAATGCTAACATCATACTCAATAGGCAAAAGCTAAAAGCATTCCCCTTAAGATCAGGAACAAGACAAGGATACCTACTGTCACCACTCTTATTCGACATAGTACTGGAAGTGCTAACCACAGTAATAAGACAAGAAGAAGAAACAAAAGGCATCCAAATAGGAAAAGAAGAAGTAAAACTATCATTTGCAGATGACATGATACTGTATGTAGAGAATCCCAAAGATTCGACCCCAAAATTATTGGACCTGATAAATGAATTTAGTAAATAAAGTAGCAGGATGCAAAATTGATATCCAGAAATGAGTTGCATTCTTACACATCAATAACAAACTAGCAGAAGGAGAAATTAAGAAAACAATCCCATTTACAATTGCACAAACAAACAAAACCAGGAATAAATTTAACCAAGGAAGTAAAAGAACTGTACTCAGAAAATTATAACACACTGAAGAGAGAAATCAAAGAAGACACAAATAAATGGAAATACATACCATGCTTATGGATAGAAAGAGTTAATATAGTTAAAATGTTCACACTACCCAAAGCAATCTATAGATTCATTGTAATTTTCATCAAAATACCAATGGCATTCTTCACTGAAATAGAATGTATAGTCCTAAAATTTATATGGAACCATAAAGGACCTAGAATAGCCACAACAACCTTGAGAAAGAAGAACAAAGTTGGAGGAATCACACTTCTAGACATCAAATTATACTACAAGGCTACAATTATCAAAACAGCATGGTATTGTCATAAAAACAGACACATAGATCAATGGAACAGAATAGAGAGCTCAGACATAAATCTATGTCTATATGGCCAATTGATCTATGAAAACAGAAGCAAGAACTTACATTTTGGTAAAGACAGCCTTTTCAACAAATGGTACTGGGAAAATGGGACAGATACATGCAAGAAAATAAAATTGGACCATCTTCTTATACCACATAGAAAAATAAACTCAGATTAAAGACCTAAATATAAATCCTGAAACCATAAAACTCCTAGAAGAAAATATAGAAAGTAACCTTTCAGACATTATTACCCTTAGCAATACTTTCAATGATATATCTTCTCAGGCAAGGAAAACAAAGGAAAAAAAATAAACAAATGGGACTACATCAGACTAAAAAGTTTTTTTTAACAGTAAAAGAAACCGTCAACAAAACAAAACAAAAATCCTACAGAATGAGAGAAAATATTCACCAATGAGGCATCTCATACAACTCAATACCTGAAAAACAAAACAACACAATTAAAAAATGAGCAGAAGACCTGAATAGACATTCTTCCAAAGAGGACACACAGAAGGCCAATAGACACATGAAAAGATGTTCGACATCACTAATCATCGGAGAAATGCAAATCAAAACCACTATGAGATACCACGTCACTTGTGTCAGAATGGGCGTCATCAATGAATCAACCAACAGCAAGTTTGGTGAGGGTGGAGAAAAGGGAACCCTTGTGCACTGTTGGTGGGACTGCAAGTTCATCCAGCCACTATGGAAAACAGTATGGAGGTTACTCAAAAAATTAAAAATGGAACTACTTTTGATCCAGCAGTTCTACTCCTGGGTATTTAACCACAGAAATCCAAAACACTAATCCAAAAAAATATATGCACCCCTATGTTTATTGCAGCATTATTCACAATAGCCAAGATACGGAAACAACCATCAATAAATGATTGAATAAAAAAGCTGTGGTACATTTATCCAATGGAGTATTACTTAGCCATAAAGAAGAATAAAATCTTACTTTTTGCAATAACTTGGATGGAACATCGTGCTAAGTGAAATAAGTCAGACCGAGAGAGACAAATCCCATATGATCTCACTTACATGTGGAGTCCAAAGAGCAGAATAACTGAACAATCAAAATAGAAAATAAAAATCTTGAACACAGAAAACAGTTTAGTAATTGCCAAAGGGAAAGTAGGGAGCAGGGTGGGGAAGGAGGGAGGGAGATTCAAATATATTGTGATGGAAAAAGAAATGACTCTGGGTGGTGAGAACACAATGCAATGTGTACATGATAAAGAACTGTACACCCGGGACCTATGTAATTTTACTAAACAATGTCACCCCAATTAATTTAATACAAATAAACAAGCTATGAAGCTACCAAAAGATAGGCAGTGACTTTAAATGTACACTACTATGTGAAAGAACCCAGCCTGAAAAGGCAACATACTGTATGATTCCAACTATATAACATTGTGGAAAATGTAAAGCTATGAAGACTATATTAATAGAATGATGAGTCATTGCCAGGAGCTCAGGAAGAGGGAGGAGATAATGAGTGGATGAAGTACAGGAGATTTATAGGGCAGTAAAACTATTTTGTATGATAAAACAAACCAAAAAAAACGGTACCCCTTCAAAGCATTGTTTGAGTTCTTCTGAGTAAATATTTGTGATTTAGCTAAAAAGTATCATCTTTTTATAGACGAAGTTGAGGAGAGAGCTAATGATTCACCCAAGTCCTAAATTCTAGTTATGTCCACTAGCAAAAGCTACTGCCTCAATAAGGAAGTAGAATAGCAGAGTGAGAATATGCTTATTATATACTATATATTAATGGACACCTCATAGACTGTGCTTAATGCACAGCAAAAAGAACAAAATGTTACCATGGCTCATTCAAAACCATTGTGTGATAGAAGCATCTGATTTTAATACCACATTGAAGACAAACTCACATACAATTAAATAAATTAGACATATGCAGGGCTGTCTGCAAAAAAATCCAGCCAATTTCAATACAACAAGAACAGTTAGATGGCTGGATACTTTCTGGACAGCCCTTATATATTACTTATATATGCTGCTTACATATACATAGAACAATTATAGAAGAATCAACTCTTAGAGTATTCAGTAGTTTTACCATAGTACATTTTGAAGGCAGCATATTTAATTAATTACATATATTGTTGACGAGTAATTATTTCTGAACAGTGAAGCTATCTTCAAACTTACCTCCTCCGTCTCTGAGGCCAAAAGATGAAATCTGTTAAGGTTTTCTGGTGCAACTCCATGGAGCCTAAAGCCCAAACAGCTGTCTAGGGACCAGTAGGATCACCATCATCTCAACTTGGGATGTCCTGGGACACAATGCAGCCAATTTTTGTTGAATTGAAAGGTATTCCTGATTTATCGAACCCTCTCCTGCTGATTGCATTTTCTTTGCCGTTCCCCTTTATCCTGTCCAGAAGTTGGTCAACTGTGTGAGAATAACAGGTAATTGATTCTTTGCATCTTTTCAGAATCTTCTTCCTATTTGGTCTGATTCTTCAATAGAAAATTGCTCCTTTGGTTTTTCTAATTTTGAAAGTGCTTCAGTCTTTCTAAGTTGTACTTTATTCATCAGTTTTGTGATACCTTCTACCACACAGTCACTTTGTTAGATGCTGCAATTACTCAGATGATCTTTGGTCTCAAGGGGCTTAGAAGGCAAAGATGAACGTGTGCACAGTGTGACTCAAGGAGTGTTAAAAGGTATGAGCAAAATGCCAAGAGAAACTGGGTAGTCAGGGAGAACATCAGAGAAGGGTTCTCACTTGGGCTGGGTCTTAAAGGATGAAAAAGAACGTATCAAGTAAGGATGGTTTGTGGTGAGGCAGAGTATGTGAGCAGAGTATTCCAGAAAGGGGATGTGGAAACAAAGATATGATCAGAGATTCCAGAATGAAGAGAATTCAAATGTGGCTGAAGGATAGGGTGTGTGGAATGGAGAGGTCAGTGGGAGTAGACTAAGAAAGGCGTGGTGTGTCCAGCTAAGACATTTGGTTATAATACATTGATGAGGGGTCTCCAAAATGGCATGAGAACACGCTAGGGTTATATGAGATGATACACTGCGATGTGGGAGGAAAATATGAAAACTTGGATATCTATCAGAAAATATGAGAAGTGCTTAGGCTGGACTAATAAGTAACATATGGACTGACAGTAGTGCTCTTACTTGGTCTGTATGTCAGACAGACAGAGGGACTTAAGAGGTACATCCAATTCTAAGGGAAGGGCTGAGGACCCACAACATTGAGAGAGTATCCCTAACCCCCTTACTCATTCTTAAAGTGAATTGCTGCATACCTGGTTAAATGGATTTATGTACTTGTATATTATCTAATTTGACTAATCTAAGCCTCATAAAATGAATAGATAACTTTAAAAGATTGGAGATAACAAGAGTAATACAAGAATGAATTTTCACAAAAATCTTTGCAAAATTCCTGGATGGTTTTGAAAAATGAGTATCATAATTTCATAAGTTCACCCCATGATAGACTTCTTCTGTTTGTATATGTGGTTCTCTGTGAGATGCATTGTGCAGCTCTGACAGCAGCCATCAAATCAAACATTGAAATGAACTGTACTTGGAACCAGGTTTTTAATTGTTTAATCACAAGGGAATAAAATTCCAAAAATTATTAAGGATATTTAACTATGTTATTCTCACAAAATAACATTTTAGTGACAGCAAAAGATTTTGTCTACCATCAAGAAACAGAATATAAAATAATGTTTATTTCATCTTTTATCTCCCCTCTTAAAATGTTAATGTTTGTTTTTTAAATGTGTACAATATATTAATGCAGTAGTTGTATATCTATATTATTTATAAAAGAATGTGTGAGATAAATGTTTTACTTACAAGAGTGTGTGGGCAGAAGGAAGCCAAAAGAGATATTAGAGCAAAGGTGTCTATGATCAAGTTTGTTGTTTTGGAAGATGACTTAGACAACACTGTGGAACAGAAAGTGAGAGACCAGAATCTGGAAGATCAGCGAGGAGGCTATCATACTAATTTCAGAGAAAAGCTGATGAGGACCAGTGATGGAGAGGCAAGATCACCAAAACATGTGGTGTGTGTGTGTGTGTGTGAGAGAGAGAGAGAGAGAGAGAGAGACAGACAGACAGACAGACAGACAGACAGACACACCCAGGTTTGTAGCTTTCCAGTCTTGAGTAGATGGTGGAATTGTTGCCTGAGATGAGCACACAGGATACTGAACGAGATAGAGTTCAGTTTAGGACACATTAGTCAGAAGTGCCCTGGAGATTCCTGGGAAATGACTAGTGGGTGTTTTACATATAAATCTGAAGCTGAGGAGAGCTTGGAGATACAGATTTTATAGTAGCTTAATTTCTCAATTTGCAGCTCTTTCTACAACTGCTGGTCTTAGAAAGCATAACTTCATTTAAAGGTAAATTAACACAACATTTATAATTATTTATAATGTAATAAAAATGATTAAGAATCAGCTTACCATTGCATAATGGTAAAGTGTCATCACTAAACAGACAATCTTAGAATTTTAATTGGACATTTAGGCTCGTTTTGCATTCTATTTGACTTCTTAAAAAGTATATTGTTCTTTGCTGGTTTTCTGTGTTTACTATTTTTGTTATTTCTCAAGTGTTATTTGGACTACAGTTTATTGTAGGATAGTCATTCTCTCTTGCACCATTTCTGTCTTTTCACACCTAAAATCTTGTTGTTTAAGCCAGCCATTTATTTCTTTTACTATACTGTAGTAATTGTGAATGTTTTCTGATTCTGCTGTACACGTGTTCGTTCTTCAGGCATCACGGGTATTGCAAAACCACAGTGTGAAGTCCTCCATCCTGTCCATGTTGTTTATTGAACAACCTGCTGAAGCCTGTTCTTGCTAAGCTACGAGGATGCCTTTGACACCCCAATTCCTTGTCTTATACTTACTAAGAAATGGCAGATAATTTACCAGTTTAATGTTCAGGTTTCATACAATTCTATTTCTCACCATTTGTCTAATAAATAAGATTTTGTAGTTAAATAATGCCAAATAGATATTTATTTAAAATTTGAAATTTCTTATATCATGGTTTTGTGGCATTTTATTGTTTAACAGTTCAAGCACTTATGCACTGTCGTCTTCATTAAAATGGAATTAATTTTAGGGCAGGGATGTATCTCTTTTCACTAGAATGAAAGCTTCATGAGGGAAATAACTTTTGTTCATCTTGCTTATATCTCTAGTACACAAAACTATTTCTGGGACATGATAGATGACAAATAAATATCTTTGAATGAATAAATGAATAACTAAATAAAGGAACAGAATAGACTCATAGATGTCTTGATTTGAATTATCTCCTTTTTAAAAAAATATTTTTATGGCCAAGGGAATTTTATTTATTTTTTAATAATTTAAAAAGTGTTTAACTACATTTGACATACAATCCAAATCTTCTTTAGTATATTGTATTATTTCTCTGTAACTTAACAACTCAATTTATTTGTTAAGGCTCAGTTTAATATAAGTTTATTGGAAGATAGTTATCCTCATAGAAGTTTTAGCCTGTCCGCACCTAGGAGGGAAAGTTCTTTTGTTATTTCTTTAGCTTACAGGGGTACTAAAGACCACAAACATATCTTCTATGAGTCTCTCAGCAATTTTTAGGTGGGAAGATTAATTTATCTTTCTAATAAAACCCAGCATTGGTAAGCAGAAGTTCTCTCTAGATTATGGCAAATGAGTAAATAAATACAGATATACAAAATATATTAACATAATAGAACAGGAGGCCTAAAAATCAATTTCTTGGAGACAGTGACAATCTGTACCAGTGAAGTTCTAATCATAAACTGCATTTTGAAGCATTGCTAAAATAGCATTTAACCAAATCCACAAATTAATTTTGGCCATTATTATCACCACTTCACAATGTATTTTTTTTCTCTATTTAAATCGAAGAGGAATAATTGGAAAAAAATGGCACCTACCCATCTCAGAGAAATCCAGCTGCTGGGAGCGTGTGCTAGCTCTGGGGACTTGGATCAGACCTCCTTAAATGAGGATAATGGATAGAGAGTGAAATCTGTAGTGGTGGGAGAGTCAGGCTCTGAAACTCCCCTGTCAGTTGTGCTTCCGAGAAATGCTAACGTGGTTTGCCATGCTACCATGTGTTTCTTTGTTCTCTATGAACATCTATTCTGTTCATCACTCACGAGTGCACATTTAGCTTTATCTCATCATTAGGAGTGCACATGAGTAAATACAGAATGCAGAATATACTCGTATTGAGATTCCATACAGGTCCCTTCGTAACTCTTCTCCCTCTTTTTGTTTCCTTCGCTGGTTTTTTCACTCTTATGAGGATCTTATAAGATAAAACAAACATTTCATGTCACTTGAAAACAAACGTATGCTCTAAAGAGTGATGATGACATAGGAGCAGGGACCAGGAGTCTCCACCACTGCCACAAAGACTTTTATGGTGGTGAAGATCTTCGTGGTTATCTTCAGAATAGTGATATTGTTTGATGCCAGGTCAGACTCATTCTGGCTAAAGACTGAACTGGAAATATGTTGTTTATTCATAATGATCTCAAGGCTGACCCAAGTGAAACCAAGTGCAACATACAAAAAACTGTGTATGTTTAATGCAGACCCCTTGGTGAGTTTGGAGGTAAGTTTACATCTGCCAAGTGCCACACTTTTGACCCTGACCTGTAGAGCCCTCAGATTCCAGAGGCAGTGCCTTGCTGGTTTTTCACCTCAGGAGAGAGCTCTGTGTCTTTAAAGAATATAATGAATTAATCAAAAAGCCCAGTGGACAGTCAAATAGTTAAACAGATTATGGTTCAGATATTTGACAGATTTTTTGGTGACTGCTAACAAAAATCCCATTAAAGTATTTAAGGCTATGGAAAAAAATGATCATTTTAACATATTAAGGGGCAAAGACAAGATTCAAAAGTTTTGAATCTTGTATATTCAGGATGATGTCACTTGAGTGAAATGTTTCTATATGTTTCTATGCATTAAAAAGTAATAAGTAAATATGTAAATAAATAACTTTGGAGAAAATATTTTAAAATGATGGTATTCTTGGATTACAGGTAAATTCTGTTCTCATTTGTACTCTTCTATGCTTTTCAGTTTTTAACATAACGAGGCTGCCCACAAAAAAATCCAGCCATAAATTCCTCGATTTTTCCATATTATATGGCTGCCCTCGTATCTATATATCTCTATCTTCTGTCTCTACCTCAGTTTCTATATCAAGAGAGAGAGAAAAGAGAGAGAGAGAGAGAGAGAAAGGAGAGAGAGCTCTTAAATTGGCTTTCACTTCTGTAGGATGACTGTGGGGGCTGAGAAGTCCGAAATCTACAGGGCAAGTCAGAAGGCTGAAAGCTGAAGAGTTGATGTTGCAGTCTTGAGGAGAATTCCTTCTTCTTCAGGAAACTTCAATCATTTCTCTTAAAGCCTTCAATTCATTGGCTGAGGCCCATCGACATTAACTTTAATTACATTTTGAAAACATGCCCACAGCAACATCTAGACTAGTGTCTGGCCAAACAACCGGGCACCATTGCCTAGACAAGTTGACACAAAAATTAACCATCACAGCTTTCAAGCAATTTCTCCTCCTTCCTTTTATTTCTAGTAACAGGCAGATTTTCCAGTTGGGTTACTTCCTTTCCGGTGCAATCCATGTAACTTTTCAGGTACATTTTCTTTTTCCCAGCAACAGTGACAGTTCAGGTAGGGTGAGGCGACCTAGTAGATGATCTTAGCAGTGTAGGCGAATTTTAGAATTCTTGCTTGGGGTGTTAGGATAGAAGCTGATCTCCAGTGTAGAGTGTGGTGCAGGTGGGAAACCGGGAAGGGGTATTGTGAAAGAAGCTTCTCTCAGGAAGGCTGACATGAAGACAGAACAGAGAGATGGAGACACACTGCCCTTGAGGCGGCCTTCAGTCCCTGAATTAAACCAACTTTAATCTCTGTCTTTCCTCTGGATTTTCAGTTACACAAACTCTTTTTTTTTGGTAACTATGTTTCTGCTAATAACAACCTTTTCCAGCTTTTAACAAGTAGGGAGTACTTTTATAAGAAAGCAACTACTATATTCATTGATTCTAAGACAAACATTTATTTTCTTTTGCATTTTAAAATTGGGATGTGTCATGGAATGTCTTTTATTGTGTATATAAAAATGGTGTATCCTATATACAATAATATTTTAGACTTAATGAAAAAATATTATCAAGTTTTAAGACTTGATAAAAGTTATTGTTAAGAAAGGTGGAATATAAATGCCCAGGACCCTTAGAAGGATACGGTGTATGGTGCATTTGGACCCGTCCAAGGAGAAATTGATAACCTAGAACTTGGCTTTATTGTTCTATTTGAGACCGATGTAAACTAGACTGATACAGGTTCCCCATACCAGAAATGGGAGCAGATAATTTCCTTTTATATAATCTGTAGATTACTGCTTGAAATGACTTACCGATGGATGAGTTTTCAGAGTCTGTTTTCTCTTTCTTAGACTCCATGGTTTTGTATTAGTTTTTGTTTCAAATGGCTTCAAAACCAACTCCTCCAATTACGCTATTAAAGGCTCTTGCACATATAAGTATTAGTCTAGAGCAATCTCATATATTGTTTATATATAGTACTTTTGAAAACTTTCAAACATATTTTTACGTCTATTATGTGATTTGATTCTCATACTATTTATTTGGTTTAGGCAAGATATTATGATCATTTTAGTATTCAGGAGACTTGCTTACTGTCAGGGAATGGTTTTTGGTAGAGGTGGAGCTCCCTGTGGACTAGAAAGAAAGGGCTGATAAATGAAATTTTATTGCATGAAGTCACGCTCTGTGTGATTAGTAAAGTCAGAATACAATTTTGGAGTTTTTGAACCTTGGTTCAAGGTTATGGTCATCAATTTATGACCTTCTTCCTCTTCACATATACATTCCTGTCACTGAAAATGGTCACTGGTGAAGTGAGACCATTGTGATAAAGTAGTTTTTAAAAAGCCTTATTTCTTTCGTTGCTAACTCACATCATCCTATATACAATTCAACAATAAACTATCCCAGGAACTAAGGGCTTAAGTACTGCTATTATTGATTAACTTGATCTGAATTTTAAAATGGTTTGGGATGTATCTCACATTTACTTGTTCTTAAATTACATTGGGCAGAAGGTAAAGACAATGGATAGGGAAATAATCATAAATTAGAAGATAGAAAGTAGTTAGAATGAATTCAGGGTAAAACTAGGTAACTAAATCTTTTGCTTCCACTTGCTTTTATAAAAGCTCTGCTGGCCTTGTGAATTACAGTCCCATCTAATTCAACTGCATTTACTATGTTTTGTTTTAATTGATTTTCCCCACACCCTCCTCTTGACTTGGCTTTGCATTCTGGTGTTTATATAAAATAAGAATATTTAAAGATTTTTTTTAAACAGATTAAAATTTACAACATCACCAAAGCCTTTTAAATAACTACAGGGCATTTTCAAAGTGCTAGATAATAAGTGTGGATTTGCAGGGTAAGACAAATTTGCTAAGGAACTATTTAAGCTAAATTATTTATTTTTACTTCTAATAAGACTCCAAGAGTAGATGTGAAGGAATGGAATAAACATGTTTCTTGGATCACTAGAGGAAGGAAAGAAGATGAGTCATGTGCTTATAGACAGACGATGACTTGTTTAGAGAGGAAATAACACTTTGGGGGCATTAATATACAGTAGATTCTCAGTTAACCGGTACCCATGGGGATGGGTAGATACCGGAGAAATGTTAGTAAACTTTCTGTTAACTGGTACTCAAGTCACTGGCACTCGGCAACAACTGGCAAAAAAAGTGCCGGTTGCTTGAGTTCTGGTTAACTGAGAGTGTACTGTACCTATTTTAGAATAAGTAAATGATAGCATTAGGGGTTGAGACCCTTCTGGTACCATGAAATTGTAACCTTGGAAATAGGAATGTTTTATCTTAATATTTATCATAATTGAAAATTGTTTTTCAAGAACACATTTGGTAGAGATTTAAGGAAATCATTACTGGTAATACATGAACTGGAGCTGATTTCGTGTTAATGTGATGACCATATCGAAACTTCTGGCTACTTAAAATTTTGTAAACACCAAAGTCTAAAGTGAAGAACATGGTATTATTAGTTGTCAAGAAAACTTCTTAAAACAAAATTTTATATCTGAACCACTTTCTAATTACATATATATTCTGAAGATATAGTGAGGAAGCACAATTAATTGTGGAGAGAAGCTACACTCCTCCTCACAGCATCTCTAAGTGTTTGCAGATGTGGGATGGAGATCCCTAAGAATACTAAGTAACACCAAGTATATTTTAGCAAATACAAACTCTCTGAAATGAATTGAGTCTCTGCTTGATCCTTGTCTGCCTAAGCCAATTTATGTATATGAACCATTAGTTGTGATTACAGTTGATTGTCTTGGCCCAGTTGCATGGTGGGAAGTGAATAAATCTGCTTCATTATCTATGTCTCAGGTCAATAAAATCATTGGGGAGTCAGTAGTCTTGTCCAGCTATGCGTGTCATGATATTAACTAGGTGGGCAACAAGCCTGGGGGAACTTCTCTGTACCATCACCATAGGTTGTTCCCCCAAGTCCTCTCTTAGAAAACAGAGAGCAAATGAATCCTGCTTAACAGAATTTCAAAGGAGCAATTTAGAAAGGCTCAACCTGATTCCAATGAAAAGCTTACATTTCTTTCCGTTACTTTTCTGGGTGTGAATTTTTTTTAAAGGCGAAAACAAACCCCACACCCCACCAGTATTTGGTCTTGACTAACTGTTTGGTAAAGATGGACCAATCAGTGAGCACATTCAGGGAAGGAGAAAGCCAAGTTATTAAACTGATGAGTGTTATTCAGACTATAATAAACTATTTGGAGTGAAAAACAGTACTAATATATTTAAATTTTCACTTGAAATCAAACCCTGGGCCCTATTTGCATCTTCAAATCAACTGATGTGTGTCCACAAGTTTGAGACTGGTGGTCTCCAAATACTCTTCTGCTTCATATGTACTGTCATCGCTGATGTACATCTGCCTCAAGCTGCTGCATATTGGGCTAGCAGATGCCTTGTGGTCTGCCACCTGGCAGCCTCTGGGCCATGCTGGTGAGGTATTGCTTTATTCTCACTCACAATGTACATATTTCTATGGTGGCATTGCCACATTGCTATAATTAACTGTTCATTTACCTCTTAGAAGAATGTACTTGTAACCCCTATGAAGTATGAGGAAGAGTATAAAAACATGACAATACCTTTTTATAGTCTATGTATATTTCAGTGCACCTGTCATTCAGAATGTGGTCTTCCCCAGGGCAATGATCCGAAGTTTAAATATGTGTGACCCAGCATGTTATGTACTTAGGCTTTTAATGTTGATTTAATAAACACCTAACTGCAAGTTTACACAGTAGCAGGCATGTATATCAGACTTCCCTGTGTGTAAAGCATTATATTAATTAAAGGTCATAATCACATCATTCTGTACTTCAGGATTTTAGATAATGATTCTCATCTTATTTCTTTGGTCTGCTACCAATTGTAATGTAGTCCAGTGATAAATGTTTAAGAACCTGTGCTTTCAGCATTCTGATCAAAATGACTGTCAAATGTGAATACACTCCACACTTCCTACATATTCCATTAGTCATTCTTGTAGAAAAAAAGATGTGAATCATTTATTGGTGAGAAGTTTGAATTAATCCACTGATAACTTAAATCATGCCTAGTGGTTTCTAAGGGTATGTGGCTTTGGGAAAAAAGGCATGCTCGTTGTCACTAAGAAGAGTGACTCCCTAAAGGAGCAAGAAAATAATTTCATCTACAGAAAAAGTGAGCACACAATCATCTAATTTCCTCATAGTATAATCATTTTGGGTAAACATTTCTTTCTTCATTATATTTATAACTGTTTGATGTTTTAAATTATATCAATTTTATGTGGATTCACTCACAGATATGTAACAAAGCTATATATATATATATATATATATATATATATATATATATATTTAAATTTTATTTAAAAATGCACTTTGTTTTAAAAGATCAGTTTTAGAAAATTACATTTAAACATTTTTAAATATTTCAATTTAAAGTAAAAAATAAAAATCATTAAAAAGCGTGGGCAGTGTTTGAGCCAGAAGCCAGGTCTATTGAGAAGATGAGTTTAGCAAGGCTGCCTGTGTACTTGGAATCCAAAGTTCAAGGGTCTTGCAAGGCTGCTGGGGAACTTGGTGAACAAGGACATGACTCAGGATGTGGTTTCTGGTTGGCGAAGGGGAAGGAGGAAAGCAACATGGCTTGCAAGGTAGAGGAATCGTAAACAAAAGGACAAAAGGATGGGGGTCGGCAACGATTGTTTCCCAATTAAGAAGTTACACCCCTGTTGGTCTTGGGATATAACATAAACCCGCTGCAGGCCTGAAGGGTCTCCGGGTCTCCATCAGAGCACAGGGAACCACCCGGTCCCAGCTTTGCTATGTTGGTGTGTGTGTCTGTGTGTTTTTCTTAATTCCCCGTTGCCTTCCCTCTGGTTTCGTTCTCTCTGTGCTGGTTGGGGCAAAAAATACAAAACGTAGAATAGTAATCCACAATAGAAATGGCAGATGGCAACAGGGATCATGCTGTAAGGAGAGAGTGTTTTTGAAAATGGGTAGTAGGAAAAGAGAAAATAAATGAATTAAGATACTTGGATACTTTAAATTCTAGGCAAAATCTAGGTAAGAATTAAAAAGTTAAAATTGAATAGTTACAATATTATATGAGCAACGTTTCCCACTTAGTCCTCAAAATGGATGCTATGGTTTTTTCCTGCTTTTCAGGTGAGAAAACTGAGCCACCAATTTGTTTCTTAAGGTCATACAACTTTTAAGTGTTTGAGTTAGTGTCAAACATTAAGAAGTTGGAGTTCGTGTTCTTTAGCACTTGGCTGTGCTAGCACAGGGTGCTGCTCCCCATTCTGCAATTTGCCTGCCCACGGTCCACTGTTGAGGGCCATATTCTATGAAGATAACTCATCAGATAGTGTTCCAGAGTGATCTTTACTCATTGACTCTACTTTTCTCGTCTCTCTTTCCCTGATCAATCCTGCAATAAGGCTTCTCTCACCACTTTTTATGAGAAAACTTTATATTTTGAAATAGTATAGGACTCACAAGAAGTAGCAACAATAGAAGGGAGTTGCTCTGTATCTTCCCCAGGACTTGATATTATCAGTATTTTTTTATTTTAGCCACCCCAATAGGTGTGTATCTCCTCATTGCTTTCATTTGCATTTCCCTTATGGCTAAAGATATTGAGGATCTTTTCATGTGCTTACTTGCCATTCATATACTGTCTGGTAAAATATTTGTTTAAGTCTTTGATCTAATTTCTAATTGGATTGTTTGTGTATTTACTGCTGAGTTTAGAGACTTCTGTAGGTATTTTGGATACAAGTCTTTTTGTCAGATATATAATTTTCAAGTATTTTTCTCTCAGTCTGTGACTTTTTTCCTAACAGTCTCAGAGCAAAAGTTTTTAATTTTAATGAAGTCCAAGTTATTGATTTTTTTCCTTAGGAATCATGTCTTTGCTGTCATCTCTAAGCACTTTTTGCTTAATTCTAGATTGTCAACTCTTTCCCTTATGTTTTATCTAAAAGTATTATGGTTCTCCATTTTATATTTAAATTTATGAGCTTTTTTTGTTTATATTAAATTTTTTAAATTTTAATTTTTTTCAATTTCAATTGCCACTCAATATTATATTAGTTTCAGATGAAGAGCATAGTGGTTAGACATTTATATAACTTATGAAGTGACCCCTTTCTATGAGCTATTTTGAGTTAAATTTATGGTGTGAAGTTTAAGTTAAGGTCCTTTTTATGTTTTTATTTTTTGCCTATTCCAAACTGTAACAGAAAATATAATCTTTCAAGAATATTTTTCATCTGCACTCCTTGAAATAAAAAGATAATATTGTAATGTCAATGTCAATTTTTATGGTAAAAAATTAGTTTTATTACAAAATATATGCTTATTATAAATTTGGAAAATAGTAACATATCTTTTCCTCCACTTTCTTCTTCTCTTACATTGTCTTCTCTTTTTTCCTTCCGTTCCTCCTCCTCTTCCTCCTTCTTCTCCTCGTTCGTGGAATGACACACGGAGATGTGACAGAGGTGGTCTACTTATGTGGAAACAGTTAACATGTTGAATCTTGGTGGTAGGGGTAGAGAGTCTATATTTTTTCTGTTCTGGTCTGTAGGCTAGCAATGTTTCCAAGATAAAATGAAGAGGAATAAATGCCCTCAAGGCATTTACTTTCAGATGAAGAGACACTAAATACTTAGGATCTTTATTATTAAATTACATTGAACTGGGTAGTCAGAGGCAAGAGTGTCCCCGCCATTCCAGAGATGGTTGAATGACGCTCTTGACTGTTTAAAATGCACCAGTGCTTTTATTAAATGACATAAAAAAAACCAAGAGAGAGTGTAATCTATTCTGAATGTTTGGTTAGGTGATGAATGGAAGATGAATGATGTTTTCCTTGGGTCTCTTAATTGGCATGCTATTTCTTGGTATATGTGACAGAATGAATAAATGACCTGTATGGTAATTTTGGAAAATTTCCTGAAGTGTTAAGATAATAAGAGTAGGCAAGTGAGCTGACTGGAAGCTATTAGCTCAGCAGGTCAGAATTGCCCTTCAGAGTCAAGTCACAAATTTTATAGGTTTTCTAGGTTTAGTTTGCTGATGAGTCACTTATACTTAATATGTTTCTTTTTCAGACATGATTAGGCTTTGGAGGCTTAATATTAAAGTATAAATATTAATAGGCTCTAAAGATAGAGGTGACTGTCTAAAAGGTATGTAGCATTTTAAATTTGTACTTTAGAGTGGTGTCCATGTAGTAAAGTGAAGCAGAGAATTAGGGCAATGATTTAGCTGATTCAAGAAAAAAAATTTATGAGGCTCCAATTACCTGGACAGTTCAGGGCAAATCTATTTTTGGTACAAAATATTCAGATGGTTATTTCATTTTGCATAGACATCAATAGATTGTGTCAAACTGGACTTGTTTGCCTGTAACTTAACCCACTTTTACACATATACTTTGATTCTCCTTTGGAATAACAACAACAGTACTTTGGTTTGGAAAAGTTTCCTAATGTTGGAATCTTGTCTCACCATGGACAAGATCTCCCTTTCATTGGCTCTAGAATGTAGCGTTTGGACTTTATGAAATTTAAGCTACCTTTTATCTTCATGCTTTTAAATAAAAATGCTTATGAGTCTTCTCACCTCCCATTTCTTAAATAAAGATTTTTTTCTTAGAGCAGGTAGGTTCACAGCAAAATCGAGGGGAATGTATAGAGACTTCCCATAAACCCCCAGCCTCCGCATACACATAGTCTCCTCCATTATTAGCATCCATCACCAGAGTGGTACATTTGTTGCAATTGATGAACCTGCATTGACACCTCATAATCACCTAAAGGCCATTGTTTACATTAGGGGTTCACTCTTGGTCTTGAACATTCTGTGGGCTTGGACAAATGCTCTAATAATAACGTGGGTCCATCATTACAGTATCATACAGAGCATTTTCGCTGCCCTAAAAATCCTCTGTATACTGCCTATTTACCCCTCTCCCTACCCCCTCGCTGAACCCAACCCCTGCCACCATTGATCTTTTTACTGTCTCTATAGTTTTGCTTTTTCTAGAATGTCATATAGTTGAATCATAGACATTATGTAGCCTTTTCAGATTAGTAATATGAGTATGCATTAAGTTTCCTTCATGCCTTTTCATGGTTTGATAGTTCATTTCTCTTCAGTACTGAATAATAATAGTCCATTGTCTGAATGTACCCGTTTACTTATCCATTCACCTACTGAAGGACAACCTGGCTGCTTCCAAGTTTTGGCAGTTATGAATAAACCTGCTATGTGCAGGTTTTTGTGTGGACGTAAAATTTCAACTTCTTTGAGTAAATACCAAGGAGTGCAATTGTTGGATTATATGGAAAGAGTATGTTTGGTTTTGTAAAAAACCACCAAACTGTCTTCCCAAGTGGCTGTACCATTTTGAATTCCTGCCAGCAATGAAATGAGAATTTCCATTGCTCCCCATCCTCACCAATATTTGGTATTGTCAGTGTTCTGACTTTTGGCCATTCGAATAGGTGTGTGGTGGAATTTGTTTTAATTTGCATTTCCCTGATGACATATGATGTGGAGCAAGCTTGTCCAACCCACGGCCCATGGGCCACATGCAGCCCAGGATGGCTTTGAATGTGGCCCAATGCAAATTTGTAAACTTTCTTAAAATATTGCAAAAATTATGCATTTTTTTTTTTAGCTCATCAGCTATCGTTAGTGTTAGTGTATTTTATGTGGGGCCCAAGACAATTCTTCCAATGTGGTCCAGGAAAGCCGAAAGATTGGACACCCTAAATGTAGAGCATCTTTTCATATGTTTATTTGTCATCTGTACACATTTTTTGGTGAGGTGTCTGTTAAGGTGTTTTGACCATTTTTTAATTGGGTTCTTAGGTTTCTTATTGCTGAATTTTAAGTGTTCTATGTATATTTTGGATAAGTCCTTTATCAGATATGCCCTTTGCAAATATTTTCTCCCAGTCTGTGGCTTGTTTTCTCATTCTCTTGACATTGTCCTTCACAGAGTGGAAGTTTTTAATTTTAATGGAATTCAGCTTATCAATGATTTCTTTTGTAGACTGTGCCATTAGTATTGTATCTAAAAAGTCATGGCCATATGCAGGTCATCTAAGTTTTCCTCTATATTATCTTCTGGGAGTTTTACAGTTTTGAACTTTATATTTAGGTCTATGATATACAAGGGCTGTCTGGAAAAAATTCAGCTATAAATGCCTCTATTTTTCATATTACGTGGCTGGATTTTCTGGACAACCTGTGTATTTTGTGTTAATTTTTGTGAAGGATGTAAAGACTGTGTCTATATTCATTTTTTTTTTTTTTTGCATGTGGATATCCATGTGTTTCAGCCTTATTCTTGAAAAGACTATATGTTCTCCACTGTACTGCCTTTACCCCTTTGTCAAAGACCTTTATTTATGGGTTCTCGATTCTGTTGTATTGATCGCTTTGTCTTTTCTTTCACCAATACCATACTGTCTTGATAACTGTATAATAAGTCTTGATGTTGGGTAGTGTCAGACCTGCCATTTGGTTCTTCTTCAATATTGTTGGCTCTTTTGAGTCTTTTGCTCTTCCATATGAACTGTGGAATCAGTTTATTAATATTCACAAAATGACTTGCCAGGATTTTGATTAGAGTTATATTGAATCTATAGATCAAATTAGGAAGAACTGATATCTTAACAATCTTTAGCCTTCTTGTCCATGAACATGGAACATCTCTCCATTTCTTTAGTTCTTTGATTTTGTTCATCAGCGTTTCATAGTTTTCCTCACTAGCTCTTGAGCATATTTTATTAGATTTATACCTAAATATTTCAATTTTGGAGGTGATAATATAAATGGTAATGTGTTTTTAATTTCAAATTTTACTTATTCATTGCTAGTATATAGGAGAGCCATTGATGTTTATGTATTAACCATGTATTCTGATTCGATTCCCAGCCAGGGAACTACCTACATAACCATGTATTCTGAAACAAATATAGGAAGTAGATGTTTTTTCATTTTAGCTTGGAGGACAGGAGATAAGAAAGTAGGCAGATGAAGAAAATTTGACAGGAGGATAGGGATGGGCGGATGATAAAGACCAAATTCAAGAAGAAGTTGAGGTCATCTACTAAAGATGATTTAGAAGTTAGTAGAAAACTCAAGAAAAATGACAGAGTTTTATAATAGCCACTGAGAGGAACTCAGGCTGAAAAACAAAATGGCATTTACAGTGGGAGGGCAGACACCTTAATTTTAGTTTATAATTATTTTCAATTAAGGTAACACAGAAAACAGAAGGGGGACATTTACAAGCATGTTTCATGGGAAGTATTATACCGCTTGTTTAAAAAGGTAGAATATTCTCAAGGTAAGATTGTTTCCCCAAGCCCTTAGGTCAGCATCTAAATGGAATCTATGGGGGCAGAATTATCACTTTCAGGCAAACTGTGTTCTTTACACTAAAACAAACTGTTTATGTGGTTTTCAAGTACCAGTCCTTATATTATATTTTTAGAGTCATCCTTTTAGCAGTAATTGACACCTTATTTATTAAGTTCCTATTAGGTGATAGGAGCATGAAATACAAATAAATGAAACATGACTATTGACATGCATTATTAGCTAGTGGGATTCTTTTTCACTGACAAGTGAAAAAGAAATTTTGTTTCCGTGTGATAAATGCTACAATGGGATAAGCATGGTTGACCTGGGAGCAGTCAGGAAGGCTGACACCCAATCCTGGAATTTTCAAGGATAAAAGAACTTGGCTGAGTCAACCAGGCTAGAAACAGCTGGCTGGAGGCGGAATTCTTGGTGGTAGAAAGGCCCATAGGTACAAACTACATAACATTGCTTGCTAAATGAATACAGAAATATCTATTCTAGTTTATGTTGCCTTGCATTTTTAAGACCAGTGATTGAGATGATTGCTCTTATATTCATGCTGTGTAAAGTTTTATGCCACAGTTAGCATAATTGTCATTAAAACTTATCTATTACTATGACGATTTAACAATGTATTTTGTCAGAAAGGATTTGGGATAAAAATTTCATTTAACATCTTTATTTACTAGCTTTTTAAAAGTGGTTTTTAATAATTCTTGGACATTTTTTATAAGTCAATACTTTTCTCACAAAGTTGTTAGAAAACCTCCATGTAATAGCCTTAAACTTAAGGATTCTGGCAAAGTTTGATATTATAAACACACATTTTTTTGAGGAAAGGAGCTTTTATATAAATACACTTTGGATGGAAATGTTCTTTATTTCAATTTAAATAAATTTTACATTGGTTTATCTGTCTTTTGTTTATGGAATAGGAGATATAAGTGGTTTCAGGTGTGTTGGGAATTTTTTTATTCTTCAACTAACTTTTACTTAAATACCATTGATAGAATACTTATTTGCAATTACAGTCTTTTTTGCTTTAGGACAGTTTAAAGTTGCCTAAATGGTTCTTTTTTTTTTTTTTTCACACACAAACTCATTTTTTGAAAGCAGTTTGGGGCTTTTTAGAGAAAATGCACATAAGTTATATGGTCATACATTTCATTTAAATTAGCCATTTTGTCTGACCTGTGGACTGGAAGTGTGGTGCTGTGAACAAATGGAGTATTTTAAATATATGGTTACACTACATTTGCAAATTATAGGAGATTGCTTAGAGATCTTACATAATATTAGATGTCTCTGAGAGTTTATTGTTGATTGAAGGAATATCATCATGAATGTTTTTTTGAGATAAGCTATTTGAATTCCTAGAACTTCTGCATAAGAGTATCACACTTCATAAGAAGTGTATGTGAGCACATTTTCACAATGTTGTTGTGGTTTCGATTTGATGATATAATAGTCACAAATGAGCATTTGGGATACTATTTCTTGAACTCACTCAATTGGTATATTTGAACTGAAATGCTGTCCCTTTTTATGTTTCCTATTTGAAGGGGCTGCAAATATTTGAATTGTTGCTTAGTTTAAATGGGGGGTGAATGGGATGCACTATTAGTGAAAGGACTTAAATTCTTTTTTAAAAAATGGTTTGAGTAGAGAAAAGAGAAAAACTACCAAGGTATTGTCTTGATATTTTAGATGTGAATTATTAAGTGGCTAAATATGGAAAGTTTATACCATAGAATTACAGATAAGAGAAAAATTATATTTGCTTTAGACCAAATGCAACAGAAAATGAGTTTTAGGAATATTTACCACAGCTTATGCAAAGCCATTAATTCCTAACGGTTTTCTCTGCTGTGATATCCATTACATTCACATGTGTGATTGATTCCCATGGGAATACTCAAGTGTTGGAGAAATTCTCAGTGTTTTCTCACACGTCGTAGTGTATGATTGGTACAACTATCGACACTTACTGCCATTGTGGTGGTAAACTGTGAACTGCTATTCAGGTTAAGCTCTGCTTGTACACAGTGGTCATATATCCAAAGTAAGTGAATGAGAAAGACTAAGGATATGCTTGAATTCACTCTATTTCATATCTGAAAAAGTGTTGATACTTTATTGTTTGCAGCAAGCACACTATAGCATGCCTCAGGCTTGATTGTTGCACGCTAATCTGTTCTGATAACACATCTGATGACTGCTAGCCTAGAGGACCCTGGCTACAGAGAATACCCAAGCATTATGAGTTACCAAGATGGCACTATTACTGTTGGGAAGTGAAATTCAAGACCTAAATGAACTGCATCATACTGATTTTTATTGGCATGAGCTGTTGACCAACAGTACTATTGATTATGTTTCTAAGAGAAATGTTATGATGGAATTTTGAAGTCAGTAGATCTATTTCCATTAGGACTTTAAATCATTTGTCATTTTTATGGAGGTGATGGTGACCCATCGGGGCATATGATTTGATGAATTATGGATAAGAATAATGAATGGACTTCATTTACATCAATTAGGATTTTTCAGACTCTCTGGTTGGCTATTGTTTCAGGAGAGTTTGGAGAATTAGAACCCAGACATATTTGAATAAATATTATATGTCAGGTATTGTGCTTGAGCAAGCTATATACATCTTTGTTAGAAAAAAGAAAAGGATTGTTTTTCTTTGGCAATTCAGATGCCATTTAAATGTTGTAAACGTGTAGTTACATGCAGTGACATCAATTATAAAATCTGTAAAATGTAAAGGGTAAAGAAAGAAATGGAGAATGGTGGCTCTTAAATGGAGAAATAAGAAATTAAAAAACAAAACATGGAGAACAGTGGCTCTTCAATGAGGAAATAAGAATTTAAAAAACAAAAATATTTAAAGACTATTTTGACAAGAAAGATACTTACAGTGAATGAAAGTTATTTTTTTTAAGACGAGGTGAATTAAATATTCTCCTTTAGCATTAATTGAAATTTTACTGAAGCAAAGAACAAAAAGCCAAGGTAATAGTATGTAGAAGAAATAACGTAAGCTCTACTTTTTTTTCCTGTGAAACACCTCTAGGGCAAAAAGAAGACTTTTTAGTGAGACACTAAAAAACACAAAGGAAAACCACCGTGTAGATATAATGGTTAGTGATGTGTTAGGCAGTTTAGTGTAGAGGCATGTAGTAGTTGCTTTGTTTCGTAAACAATGAAAAAACTGACTCAATTTGATTACTGTTCCCTCAGGTAATACCTCAAATAATAAAATGAATTTATCTGTATTTCTAAAAATAAATTCAACTTAATCGCCAGAATAAAATTCTGGTAGCAGACT
Source organism: Lyroderma lyra (assembly GCA_004026885.1). Lineage (NCBI taxonomy): Eukaryota > Metazoa > Chordata > Mammalia > Chiroptera > Megadermatidae > Lyroderma > Lyroderma lyra. The sequence continues at coordinate 416,745 of PVJL010000031.1, forward strand.
TCTGGGTTGTCTTGCAACAATGTGGTTAATCTAAAGTGGCTCTATCTAAAGAGTCCATCTGTACATTTATTCATTTATTCAAGACATATTATTGTCAGCAGTGGTACTAAAACTAGGGAGAACAATTTTTAAAAATAAATTAATGATTTTTCAGTTTATTAAAAGTGACTCTAACTAGTAGAAACCATTAATAAAGAAAAAAATAGCATAGCATTCTCCCCAATCTCTATCTCTGCAAAAATTTTTTCTTAAATTAGAAAAATATATAGTAGAGCTGAATCCTTGTGACTAATGATACAGAGACACTGCTCTCCAAATACCCATGCACTCTCACAAATTCCCAAATACCCATATAATTAAACAAAGACACAGGGCTAATTGTGATCAATGAGTTGTGAGTAGAAGTAGAATTGATGTAGGTCATTTCTAGGTCAAAGCATTTGTTAACAGGTATGTGACTCTCCAGTTCTCCCTTTTCTGTTGGGTGACCTAGAAGCCACATGCTCCAGATAGCACGGTTGCAAGGGGAAATTAGACTGTCTCCAAATCCTCGTTTTAAAAAGAGCAGCCTGAAGAATCTCTACAGGCTAGACTCCTGATGGATTTACTATGTGTTAATCCACTGAGAAATCACCATTTTTGTTTTGCAGCATAGTTTACCCAACGCTGACTAATAATCAGCCAATGTCTGACATTTAATTAATATTGCCTTCAGATATCCTGGGATGAAATTTCTATGCACATCCACTTTAATCTAGGAAAAGTTAGTGCCCCAACCTTTCTCCTTCATTCTTCAGTTACTTAGTTTATAAATTAAATACAGCATTTTAACCTTAATCTTGTCTCTCTATCCTCTTAATCTCATCTATCTTTCTCCTCTTATTACAAAATTTTTACTCATGGATCAATATTTCAGGGCTAACGAAAGTGTTCCAGACTGGAGTCTTGATTATTATTCATGCTTTACCTTGCTGGATTTTTATTAAATAGGACCTTTGAAACTTGAAATGAATCTGTTGAAATAACAGTGAGGTCGGCATAGGCAATCACTACCTAGGAGAGAAGGGGGCTGATCAGCACTCTGACGACTCCTGTTGTCTAGTAGATGATGATGATGATGGTGACGGTACTATTAATGTCAGCTATGGCACTTAGTGTGTACCAATCAGTAATCTGAATCTTTTCTCTATATTTACTCATTTAATTTATAATTAATGATTTTCTCTCTAATTTTCACTTATCTTACTTCTTGTGAATATCCACCTCATTTCACTACTTTGTGAAACATTTCCCAAATCCTCCAGAACAATACTGTTGCTCCATCTTCTGAGCTCCCTTAACACTTGGTATATATCTTTATTAAAGCACTTATAGCATTATATTATTATTTGTATCTCTCTCTCTCTCTCTCTCTCTATCTATATATATATCATTATAGACTTCATAAGGGCGGTTTCTTGTTCTGTTTTATATCCCCAATGTTTACACATTGTCTGTACCATCAATAATTATATGATGATTGAATAAATAAATGACCAAATGAGTGAATAAATGATTGATAGTATATGAGGTTTGTTTTTATGATTAAGAGAGAACTGCTGAATAAGAAATTGAAAAAAAATTTCATAGTTAAAACATAAAAGATTTTTACAGCTTTAGGATAACCCTGAAAATTTAGTAAAATAATTCTAGGCTTCATCTTCGAAGCAACTTTTAATCAGATGTCTTCTTTGGTCTGCATACTCAGATGTGACTCAAGGGGGGAAAAATGACGCAAGAACCTTTAGGGTTTATTTTCAAGTAGGATTCTCCTTTATGCCTAGAAAGTGCTATTTCAGACCCTTGGAAACATGGGTAGAAAATGGCCTAGGGCTCTTAGCAAGGATCTAAGGACCTAATGTTTTCATGAGAAGCAGACACTGGACATGTTAACTAAATTAAAAGCAATGGTGTAGAAGGGTACAACCTAGTAGCAAAATAAAAGTGTTCATTGGTGCTTCACTAGGATGAATAATTCACATTGTTACGATTTACTATTTAATCAGAAAGAAACAAATGATGCAACTGAAAGTTTTCATCGAAAGTTAAATCCTTCCATTAAAAGACTCCATTAGAACTTTGACATAAGTTTTACTGCAACAGGTTAAATTCAGGATTATTGATGGGTATGCAGACTTTTAGGCAAAAGGAATATCTCAGGAAATGACTCTTGAACATCCTTACTGTACTGTCAACTTGAGCAGCATTAAAGCTTTGTGAACCCAAGGACTAAAAGGGAAATAAAAAACAAATTTTTATTGCTACGTTTAGTAATATTAGCAGTGATAGGAATTTATTGAGCCCCTGCCGTGTGATAGGTAAGCTGCTAACTCAGTATACATTTTACCTCTTTAACTCCTCCCAGCATCCTTTTGAGAATCGTTCCATTATCTTATATTTTATAGATGAGGAAACTAAGGCACAGAGAGCTTAGGTCAATTGCCCATGAACCCAAACTCAGTACTTAACCTGTACACTGCACAGGCTCCTCCTGGCTGGGAATGTAGTCCCCCTAGTTTTTTTCACTGTTTCTGAGGTTAGGGGACAAGCTGGATTACTGCAGGGCTCATTCCTTTCAGCACTTTTTCACCCAAAATTCTTTTCCTCCTTAGTCTACTATGATTGGCCAGCAGGCTGGAGAGTGCACCCTTTTCTGAGCATCCTTCACAACCAACAGCTCCAGTTTGTGTTGGGGCCTGAGGCTGAGAAGTGAGGACTTGACATAAACTAACCTCCCCGCTATTCAAATAGGGGATGTGAGCTGCATTGCCCAGGTTATTTTATATATTAATTTTTTCATGATTCTTTGTGTGTAACATTTTAAAGAAACCATATGCTTTGGAGCAAACATTAAAGAAAAAAAAGAAAAGAAAAGAAGGAATGCCAATGAGTCTGGATTTCTATTTAGGTTTAGTGACTCTCTGGAACTCTTTTCCAAAAGTGTTTCATCGCATGTGGTTGCGTTATATGTATATTTTTTAAACAGCTCTTGGGTGCTTCTGAAGAACTAGATAATTGTAGAGATTTTATATTCGTAGTAAATTTAAGTAATTAGGGAGCTCTACAACGATCTGAGTACAGATTTGTATCAATAATAAAAATAACAGATTACGCTTTGTAACAGAATTTTGATAATATTTATACAATTCATAAAGTATATTATTTGATTTATAGAAACAGTTTTTGAGGTACATAGAGGGGGTGCTTTTATTAATTCTAACTGTATAGATGAGGAACAGACTTTCCTTGGATCACATGATTTGGCCAGGACAGCTGAGCTCTCACAGCTTACACTCTGACTTCCAACTCCTAGTTACAGCATTTTAGCACTGGGCCTTGTACCCCCATGTGAGCCAGCTGTGTGGCCAGCCTCCTTAGGAGATGGAGGAGGATGGGAAGATAAGAGGGCTAAGTAACGTTTTCATAAATAATTCAAAGTTAACTCATGGGACCTGGAATCTTCAAGTGTCAGAAGCAGAACTCACATCACGGTTTATGGTGTGGTTGACTAGTTGTACTCATCTGGCTGAATGACTGCAGGTTTTAGATGTTTTTTCCTTTCTGTCTCTTCCTTTGGGGAATTTGTTTAGTTATGGTGAATTATGATTCATTCAGTAATATTTACAGTGCTGTCATCTACTTGCCTGGAACATGCCCTTCCCATTGCCAACCTGGCCCTGTTTGGATTCTCACAGTAAATTCTGAAAGGAGGCATTACAGCTTTGGCTATGTTAGTGTTAGTTCAGTACTACCTGGCCCCTTTGCTGACTTAATTGGCGTTGTAATGGGGATCAAAAATTCACATTGTCACACACAGGCTATGGGTAAGGCATTATGCAAGATGTTTGGGGTGAGCAGAAAATGAGTATGCAATAAAACATGTCTGAAGGAGTTTTTAGAGCAGTAAAATAGTTTCTAGGCCTAACAATCATGTACCAACTCATGTTTTTCCTCTCTTAAGCATATAGGTTATTCAGTATTCAAAGACTTCTTATAACTAGGAAAAAAAAGGTGTATTCATTTTTTAAGAATACTACTGGGTGGCTACTATGCGATCAGGTGACATCCCAGGCCCTGCGGGTGCAACGGAGCCTGAGAACACATTATCCCCTGCCCTTACTCAAATGCAGAAATAATTTAAAAAGAAGCAAATATAAATGAAATGGTGCAAGTTATGTTAAGTGTGATGAGGCCAAGAAAACAAGGGGCTGAGAAATATAAAATCAGATTTGACAGGAAACCTTTAAGTAGGATGGTCAAGAGAGCTGTCCCCGCGGAGGTGACATTTAATCTGAGACCTAGGGGTGAGAGGAGTTAGTCTTATGAAGAGAGAGCAAAGGGGCATTCTAGGCCATGGGAACAGCCCATTTGAGAATGCCAACTCCAACTAGAAATAATAGGAAATATCTCATAAAACTGCACATGCATTTAACTGTTTATCTAGCAATTCCACATCTAGGAATTGACTCTGAAGGCAGCTCTCCAACAATATGGAAACACATGCGCAGAAGAGGTTATTTATTGTTATTTTTTTCAATTGCAAAAAAAAAAATCTTTCTCTTTTTAACTTTTCACTCAAATCTAATCTTGCAGATGTTGTGATTTCGTCTTCATTTCCCATATGATTTTGTCTTTTCTCTTTCTTTCTTGAGTTCAATCAATTCTCATTTTATTTCATCCTCGCCTCTTCTCCATTTCTGTTCATGGTTTCTACATTTCTGATGTAAATTTTTTTCATATTTACAAATGGCTGTGTGAAAATACTTAAGTCCGTGTGGAGGGTTAAGGGGGAGAATTTTTATCAGCTTACATGTTTAATGTGCTGAATTTTTATTAACATAATAGTTTTGCATGAATATGGTCTGCTATTTTCTGTTCTTTTTATTTTGTGGTCACTGCTCCTAGTTTGAGAATTCTCTGTTCTGACAGTTCTGCCTTTTTTGGTGTCGCTGTTATGGATGGTAGTGTTGATGATCAGCAAGTTGCAGGGTGGGTGCGTTTTGTTTCTCTATTGTTTCTTTAATTATGTTTAATTTTCATTTCTTATTTTATTCTTTTCCTTCACTTCTGTGTTTCCAAGGGTTGCATCTCCTTCTCCATACAATTGATTTTTTCTTCAGTAGTGCTTTTATGCTGATTCTGGTCCAATCATCCTCAAACGCCTACCCTATAGCTAGTGCTATCAATTACCATGTTCTAATCTGTGGTTAGAGTTTACTGTCAGATTTTACCTTTCTGGGGATGATTTTTGTCTATACCTGTATAAGTTCCCTGTACCCCTTCAATATTTTCACGGAGTCTCTTAAGACGCCCCTCCTCCATTCTCTGCAACCATAGGTCTGCAGTGATGGGTGGGCAGCAGGAGATGAGCTGAAAGTTTGTTTATTTCTCAGTTGACAGGATATTGGAGTGTCATGATACTTTGTCTCATAGCTCTATTAAAGGAATGGATTATGTATGATTTTCTTTGCTCTCTTTGTTGGTGTTGCTCTCTTTGTTGGTTCCAGGGATGGAGGGTTAGTGGGTAATTCAGAATCAGCCAGTCACCGTCAGCTACTTTTTCAAATTTTAACGTCTTTGAAATCAACATGTGTCTTACAATGAATTTAATGAGAAAGCATTGCGTCGTAGTACAATTGGTATGGCTTTGTGTTTGCTTTGGTGGCACATATACAACTGGCATGGCTTTTTTTTTGTATATATCAGTTTTGTTTAAAAAGTCAGGGATTTAAAAATCTGATAAAATACAGTATGTCTTAGAAAGATAACCCCTGCTGCTCTGGGGCGATGGGGTATAAGGGGCAAGCATGAAATTACCTAAACTAGTTAAGAAACGTCTGTAGCAATCTGGGTGAGAAAAGATAGTGGTTGGTATTAGGGAGACAAGCAGGTAGGTAGAATTGGATAGAGAAGGTTGTTGGAGATAATAGGATTTAGCAATAGGAGGTAAAAGGGAGGAGTAAAAAAATGCTTCCAAGTTTTTGGATTTGAGAAATTGATGTTTGGGAGGGGAAAATCAGGAGGTCTGTTTTGGCCATGTGAACGCTGAGCTGCCTGTAAAGTTTTCAGATGACGCTATCAAGGAGGCTGCAGCATGTGGGAGTCTGGAGCGCAGAAGAGCAGCTCGGACATAAGATTTCAGGGTCCTCAGCGTATAGCCATCAGGAAGAACAGAGTTGGCTAGAGAATGAGTGTGGTGAGAGAGAAGGTTTAGGACAGTCCTAAGGTGTGGTCCTGAAAAATGCTTGGGTAGAAGCTCAGCTAAGTGAAGTGAGAAAGAGGAATGAGAACGAGGGAAGACCAGAGAATACCACAATATGGAAACTAAGAAAGTACATGGTTTCATGGCATCAGAAGTAGGCTTCATCAAAAGATGCTGGAGGGCAAGGATGATAGACAGAGATACAGAGATGTGTGCCCTTACAACTCGGTCCTTTAAAGATGGGTTTGAATCTCAAAATACTAAAAAACACAAATAATTGGGTAGATAGTAAGGAAAGTAACATCTTGTGGGGCTATAATTCTCTGGGACCACTTTCAAAGCACATTAACATTTGCGGTAGACTGTTAACCAGAACTCAAGCAACTGGCACTCTCAAGCAACAGGCAAAGTATTGAAGAAATATCACATTTATCCAGCATGGGTGCCAGTTAGCTGAGACTCTACTTACTTTTATCCTGCATCTACAAATCCTCCTGGGTGCCAGTTAACTGGGAGTCTACTGTACTTATTGTTTTTTTCACAATGTCCCCGTGGAGTGGCAGGTCAGGTATTATTATTCCCATTGCACAGATGAGTAAGATAGAGGTTTGGTGTGGCAGAAACGTTTATAGATGTGAACCCAAAATTCATGATTTCCCTGGCTGGACCGTATTTTCAGTCCCTAGCTCCTGTCCTTACAACCAGACATTAGCATATGACTAGTTCTGGACATTGGAGTGAAGGTGGCTGTGAGATGTGTCACCTGAAGGCCAGACTATTACCAAGTGGCCGGGACTTTTCTATATTTTCTGTTTCTACTAGCAGAGGATGTTAAATGCCATCATGGATGGAGCAGTTTTATAATAGGAAGGTGACAGGATCCCTGGGTCACCATGGGGAAGAAAGCTATCTACTGACCATAAATATCTGCACTGAACTGTCCTGTGAGCAAAAAATATTCTTTTACCACCAATGAAATTTTGGTGTTTGTTACACAGCTAGTGTTATCTTAACTAATACATCTGGGAATATTAAATGTCTTGCACAATATCCCATAGTAAGTTAATGGCAGAGTGATGACTGGAACCCAGACCTCTTAACTCCTTTTTAAGTGCCCTGATGGTCTCCATTGCATAAGGTACCATGGGATCTGAGGACAGAGGACTTAATTTATAGAAAACCCTAAAAATAAGCAAATAGATAATTGCAACAGTGCTAATTGAAAAAACAATATGTTAGATTTTTGAAATAGATAAAATTAACACACCCATCCTGGGTTTCTTATACATCTGTGACTTATTGAGAAATAGTCTCCCTTAGCTGCATAATATCATGTTTTTTCGTGATACAAAACTGAAAGGCATTTCCAACAGTGAGATACCAACAATGTGATAACGTTTTATCCCAGATGGCTCTCTCTTGTGCCAATTTTATGTGGAAATCAACAGCTTGTCTGAAAGAATGCCTAAATACTCTTCCGAGGTCAAAGTTCTCCTCTCCTACCAAAACACTCATGTGTTTTTCTCTAAGAGCAGGGCTGTATTGCAAGGCTAGGATCATTCTTGATTAAAGTATAATTAGTCTTTTGTTTAAAGATATCCCCATTGTAACAAAAGTATTAGATTCTATTATCTAGGGGCTGATGATTGTATTTATGGATAATGATCAAGAATATATTGTTATCAGGCTTTTGGTTAGTATTATTCTGGTTAAGACAATTTCTAATATTTTCTTTTTTAAATAATTATCAGTCATTGGAAGAAGTGATGCCAAGACTTCCATTAAGTGGCTTGTCATTTTAAAAAATACTTTCCCTGTTGGCTACTCTCTGTCCCTGTCAACAGTTTGCAGCTCTCTATTACACACAGCAGGAAACTGTTGCTGTCTTGAACCTGATCCCAGGAGATGAAGTTGGAGATTTTCCTGTTAACTTGAGAAAACTTCCCTTTTAACTTGGCGACTTGGGGAACTCTCCATAGCACAATGGGTGGGTACACAGAGGCACCAAAAAGCAAAAGCAAATGCAGGGCCCTGGGACAACTGCAGAAGTACTCTGTCCAGTCCTACCGACACAGAGATGTGCTGGTGGTTCCTCTTGGTGCCTCACTCCCTGTGGTCACAGGTTCTTTTAAGTGCAAAACCACATTTTCTTTATTGCATGAAGCAAAGCCTTCCTTTTGCATCCAAAAGGGTCATGGTGATGAACAGTATGTGGTTACCCCTCCCCCCCGGCCCCTGCAGTGGAGTAGACTGAGGTTGAGCCTATTGGGCCCTGATGTGTATGGGTGTCTGCCAGGTTAGACATGAAAGCATGGAGTGCAGGAGAGTTTGTTGGGACTGGAAGGACAGGCCAAGTCAGGAGGAGTTGGGGAAAGTCTAGGTCCAAAGACCTGAAAAGTGTCAGAATGAAGCGAACATCAAAGCTAGGCCTTGAAGTTCACTGTATGAAGCCAAGTGCTCAGGAGGAGTATAGGGTATACACAGAGTAGGGTCCAGAACTAAGCCATTAATTATCAGAGGCAACTCTTGCCTATTTTTTGAATGTTATTTCCTTAAAATTTTTTTTATAGTTCCTAATTCCCTTTAAATCTTTCTAGTCTTAGACAACTTAGTGTGTGCTTGTGTATGTGTGTGTGTAGATATATTTCCCCATGAGAAGTAGTGGGAGTGGTGTTTGCCACCCCAAAATGTGCCGTTTGTATATTATTTTAAACTGGTTAGTTTTGAGAAACAGACTCAGGAAAAGTCTTTGACCTTCCACCTAACAGCTCAAAAGACTTTAGTTAGAGAACCTGTTCTAGGAAGGAGGTTATCATCATAGATAACTATAGTTGAATACGAACTAGTGTGTAGCAGACGTTTTGATAAAAGGCCTCTCCGTGCACCACTGTTAAAGAGAACCCACAAACACGTATTCGCCAAACATTTGCTTTTCCATCTCCAGGTGAGTTGTCTTTCGGCCCTTTTGAAGTCTCAAAACACTACCTGTCCCCCACCTGTCCCCTTCTCCTTACCTCGAGATTGCATATAAACCCTCACTGTACAATTTGTCCTCAGATTTCATATTGTTATGGAATTCTCCCTAAGGAACCTTCCTATATGCATAATAAATTTGGTTATTTTCTCCTGTTACTCTGTCTCATGCCAGTTTGGTTATTAGATCAGCCAGAAGAAGTCAGAAAGAAAGAAGGAAACTAACTTTTCCTTCCCCATAGGAGACGCTCAGATTTCCAGAGTGAGACACCCCAAAGCACTCTCTTGGTGGCAAACAGGGCCAGGATTTGCTCTAACATCCTTGCTTCCTTCTCTAGGCAGTGGGGTCAGCTTGGACATCTGTAAAGAAAAGCACCAGGAGTTTAGGAATGTGGATCCAGCTGATCGCTGACCCAAAATTCTAATCAAAGGAATACTTTCTGCAGTTTAAGAAGTCCTAGGAAACTAGCGGGGGGAAGAAGCCCTCTAAAACAGAAAGACTACAAAGCACTAGGTCAGTAGCACAAATGATTAAGATTTTGAGATTGATTTGCTGGGGATGGTGTCCAGGAAAGGAAATTCAATTAAAGGATCAGAGTCTTAATCAGTTTAATTTTCTTATCCCTCCATGACAGCAGTTCTCAACCTTTCTTCCACTTGTGTATCCCTTTTAAACCCATTTCTATAAATCCTACCCCTTGTTTTTTAAAACAACTGTTTTTAAGTACTGACACTTCTGTTCAGTGCCTACCTTAACGTAAAGTAGTGGAAAGGAGGTAACAAGTTAGGAAAGAAAAATTACTACATTAAAAGTGCAAACCACAGATTTAATTTTACAATATTTGTAACACAGTTAAATGCTGGTAATGATGATGAAATATTTAAATATTAAATAATAAAATTACTTGAAAAGAATCACGATTAAAGACAACACACTTACTTGTGTACTCAGTCAATAACTAAACTGATCAGTCTGGCTATGGATGTTTTTATGTTTCCCCATTGCTACGTTCTAGAAACATTGCAAATGGATTGTTCCAAAACTGTGCATAATGATTGATAGAAGAGTGGTTTGGAGGAAGGGTTTATAGCCATGTCCTCACCATTTGTTCATCATTTGCTAATGTGATCTGATTTTGAAGTGTCTTCATTAATGATAATTCGAAGTTAACATTTATTTTTCCATAACTAACATTTTACATTTTTTAACTTTGGCTTTTTTTTGCCATTACTCATCATTTTTCATGTACCCCTGAATGGCCAAGCACATATCCCTGGGGGTATGCATTCCACCACTTGGGAACCAATACTATGTGGCTACAGGAGAGAAAAATTTTGTTTTATTTAACTAAAGGTTACCCTCTCCCTGAACATGCAAAATCTGTCAGTTTCTCCCCATTATTTTATTTTTTCTTTTCATCTAAAAATTCATTAACCAATAGTATGTGACAGAGAAGCTCAGAGCATAAACAGAGGCCAACTTCAAAGATGAAAGTTGGGCTGACATGACAGGTTGGGCTCATAGGCAAAGGTGGGGTGTGGGTGTGCAGGGTGATATATGTAGGGATTTCTGAAGAGAATTTCTAAGAAAAGAAAGAAACAAAGATAATAGGACACTGCTGGAGGCACAGGATCAAATACAAGAGCTCTGCAGGAAACTTTGGGTAGTTTGCATTTCCTATCTAACCACATTCCCCACCCTAGGTTTTTGAAACTATTTACAGTCAAGTTTCAGTTTTACTAGGATTATTGTGGGAAAAAAAGTTAGTTGCATAGGGCTTTGATTTTTACTTTTTTGAGTCAACATTATTAATACAAACAACACAAATAACCTAGATTTACACCTTTACACTTTAAATTTGTGAAAACAATTTCGGAAGAGATATGTGTTGACTTTCTAGGGATTTTTTTTTCACCTCAGAATAATACTTGCATGATATCCCTGCATCTCCTATGTGAATGTTGTTTTCCTCAAGATTTAGCCTTTATTCTTTGATTACACAATTATATTTTCTTTACTAGTCCCAGAAGTGAACAAAATGAGGCTGAGTCTGAAAGAAAGTGTTTAGAAGAAGAAATCTAATAAAAAAGAAAGTGATGGTCTCATCAGTTTCTTCCTTCTTCAGATTAGTGATGTCATGGTTTAAATTTCGAGTTGTCACCCCACCCTGTTAATTATAGGCCACACCTAAGGAAAGCTTTGTCAACTTATTAAAGTTTCCTAGGCCTAAAGATGCACGAAACCTACGTCACCGATGATGGATGACAAGTTTAGGAAACATTCAAAAAAATTCTTTTTCTCATCTTCTCCTGACACTTGTTTTGAAAATTGGAGTTTCATCCAATGTGAAGTTTACCAACATGTAATCACTAGCCCTTGCTGAGGCCTTTGAATTAAATTAAATCTGAGGATTATAGCTCCTGGCTGTGGTTTGGGGACTGCTGTTTTCTTTTGTTGAGAAAATACTGTCTGGGGAACAATAAGTGGACAACTTTGAAAACGTATACAGAACAAGAATTTGGCTGTCGATGAAGCTTCTAGTCCACAGTTCATTGGATTCATGTAGAAACTTCAGCTTTTCTCTAATTCCACCAGATCCAGAGTTTAGTTTGGGTTTGTAGAGCAACAGTAAAATGTATAGGCAGAGAATTTGTATCTTTTAATACCATCAGTTTCTGTTTTCTCTCTTTGAAATGAACTTTAAGTACAGATATTATAAACTTTGGTGATAAATGATCTCCATAATAAATTTTTTCACTTGAGGATGTAGTGAACTAAGTTTCAGTCATTAGGAATTCTGTTTGGTTTTTTTTTTTTTAATTTTTAATTTCAAAGCAACTTTGATGTATAGAATTTTTTGTTTTGTAAAATGAATTGTGACTCTACCACAAATGCTGAAGTGGTAGAATGATAAAGAATGCCTAATTTTAAGTGCATTTATCTTCTTTATAGCTGGTGAAACTTGAGTTTTAAATAGGTATTAATATGAAAGAAACAAATATGTTCCATTAAAACCAGCTATAAATATCTGTAAAATTGCTTAAAACATAGTTGCTAAGTGTCATATTAATTTTTGTTAGTTATCCTTCACAACATTCTTGAGAAGTGGCCTGCATTATTGTTTCTTATCATTTAAATGTTAGTTTATTTTATCAAGTTTACCAAGAAAAAGAAATTGTTGCTAATATAAATAAGTGAATAAATAAGCAAATACAAGAGTGAGTAAATGAAGGAATGAATAAATAAATAGATGGTATACTGAGAATTACCTCTTTAGATAACTCTCATAGTGACTCAACCCTCATACTGTGAATGGATAAGCAGCTATAATTTGGCACAAAATAGCTATTTGAATTTGAAGAAGAATAAAAGTGTTCTTTCTTAAGTTTCAATGAAGCAACTCAATATCCATCTTCACCAAGTGGTTTACAAACATTGTATTATTTCTTCTTCCTGTTACTCATAGCATACTTCATGTAAATAAACAGTAGATTCATAATAAGAAGATCTGGGCTTGAATCACAATTTTGTGACATTATTAACGTGATGACCACTAGCAAATCACCTCATTTTTGTAAGACTCAGTGTTCTCATTTATAAAATGAAGATCATAATAATCCCCTCATAAAGATGGCTTTGGTGATCAAGCCTAGTAATGGTTCCTAAGGTATACTGTGAATTGCAAAGAGGTATAGAAATAGGAGGAACTGTCCGGTGTTGTAACCATCATTTTTTTTCCCCATACAGACAAAATGTGAAGATGTCCCTGAGTGGCATTTAGTCCATTAGGTTACCGCTGTCACTAATTTGGAGGCAATAGAAACCCAGCAATGAATGGCACTATATTTCTGCTTAACTTATTTCTCTTAATAACTTAGTATACTTATCTAAGCAAATAATTAGAATTAGAAATTATGTTATAGAAATATAATAATTAGAATATTAGTGTATAATTTTGAATTCAATTCTCTCCTTGAGGTTAAAAATCAGCGAAGACAACCTTTGTGAGATTGTAAGGACAGAGTAAGAAATGAGTACCTCCAGTATTACAATGCTTCTACAACAGAACTTTGCAACCCTGATGTGTAGGCTCTAAAAAGGCAACGTCTGTGGAGGAGGTGATATCCATGATCAGACACCTTTTTATTTAGGTGGCTCATATATCTGCACTGAGATACTTGCTTGTGTAAATACCTGAGATATTTACTCAGCCATGTAAGAGAATTTGGGAGCTGTTTTAACTGCTAGACAGGAGGGACTAAAAGTCCACTAGTTCCATCTAGCTTAGTCAATATTGCCACCCTTAAGTGACCTAAAGCCAACACGATAAATGCCAATTAAAAGAAATTAAAGCTACAATGAACTAATGGAGCTGGTAAATCCTTACTCCATCCAATGGAGTCCACCGGAGCTCATGATTAAGCTACTGTTTCCCAACCAAGTACACACCACTGAGCATATTCTGGATCCAACTACCCTGGGGCTTGGTCTGCAAACTGAAAGTTTCATATATCACTCTTTAGTTTCAATAAACAAATGCTTCTATAGCAGTGGGATGAGAAGGGAGGGATGACTTGCTCTCAAACCCAAAGGGGACATGAGCCTTGCTTGCAGAGTGAACTGGGGTAGGGTGTAGCTAGGAAGGCTCTGCTCCGAGTCCTGGGGATCTGGCTCGGAAACACTGAGACCATTGTCTTTAGAGGCAACAAAAGGGGTTGTTGAAAAACCAGACTTTAATAGAAAGCCAAAAATCTGTGCTTGTCATTTTGTGTTTATTTGGCATTCAAGTATGGCAGTCATCCTTAGCCCTTGCTGCTGTTTATATTTAAAGGAAGGCCCATAGCCATGGAATGGGAGCCAGCTCTCAATATCTCACTCTTAAAAAAAACACAAAAACAAGAAAACCCTTCATCATTTCTATTCCTATGTCCCTTGAGTTCCTGTCTGAACTGTTGGGACTGGTGAGTGGTCAGCAGTCTCCTTAACACCAGAGCCTGCTAACCTTCCTGGATAGTTCTTTCATAATGAGACACACATTTTCATTTACTTGGAGGAGGGGACAACATTCCTTTGACATTGGATCAGAATTTCCTGTGCTATATCATTGTGCATGTGTGTGTGTGTGTGTGTCTGTGTGTGTGTGTGTGGTTTTAGTTGGGCAGTACATGTCTAATTGCAGGAGGAGAGTATGATCATTGTGCAGTTTGTTTCAGCTTTTTGGTTAACAGTTACATTGGGCCTCTGGTTTATGGAAAACAAATATAACCTAATAATATTGACTATTAAGAGGGAGCTGCTGCAGTTATGTAACTTCTCCTCTGTTTGGCTGAATGAGAACTAGAAGGGAGGTGATAGGGTGGTGCTGGCCATTTGGCAATCAGTAAGGGTCACTACCTTGTTAATTGGTGTCTGCATAGCAGATCCATTTGTCTACGGTGATTAATTTAAGAACATTGTTATTCATTGAAATGAACCGATGCCCTTGGCTTCTTAGAAGAAGTGAAGGGAATTGATCACAGTAAATTGAACATAAAATTAACTAATATAAATTGCTAGAACTGATGTGTGCGATAATAATACCTTATTTTTGAATGGTGAATTATGGTTTTTTATATATTTTTCATTCATATTACTATAAATTACTATGTGGCTATATTTCTATTTCATTATATCTCTTCATTTGTTCATCACTATAAATCTGTAAGGAACTTAAAATAGGCATTTGTATTCTCAATGAGAAGTTTGTTGAGAATGAGAATTTAAGTGATTTGCCCAGGGTCAAATAAACCAACCTACTACCCAGATCTCTTGATTCCTAGAGCCACATGATTTTTCAGTGTAGCATCTGATTTCAGGAAATGTTGACTAATAGCCAAAACACAACGATTTAACAGTTGAAATACAATAAATGATTACATAGAATCCCATAAAAAAAACAACAAAAAACATCTAAGGTACATCTTGGTTTTTCAACTCACCTTTCTGATCTAGAAAAAGAGCAAATGCTGAGGAGGGTCTTTACTGCTTCCTGGAGGCCCAGGCAATGGCACATGGTGTGTTTTCTCTATTCTGCCTCTCCCCAGCCTCTGACTCCTAGCCTCCTACCCCTTGTTTTTATTTTTATTTTTTTGCCATTAAAACTGATATTCACTTGAATTCACTAAAGCCTTTCATTTATTCTGTTGTGAATGAATTTAGGGCAAAGTCTTATCCATCAACTCTTAACTTCAAAGGAATTGCCTTTCCTTAAGCCATTGTTTCATAGGCTGTAACCAAACCCAAATGTCATCTCCTATACATATTAAAAGTGGTCACAGTAATGAATTATCTCAAAAGTAATTGTTGGAGCTCCTGGCCAAGATAACCCACTCAAAATCCTTTCTTAATCAAGTTTCTGAAGATTCAATGAAAGTTAATGAACAGAAAGTAACTATAGGGTTCTATGAAATTCCAATTAGTCAACTAGATGTCTGAAGCATAACTGTTTGTGAATAATATGGACCTGCCTTGGTCCATAAAGAAAGAGCCTTGTGGCTCCCCTTACAACTCGAAGGAGTTAGTTGCTCAATAAATAGCATGTTGATGGTGAACAATCTGACTGGGAATGTTTCATTTTGGAATTTTATTTTCCCAAACAGCTTTACAAATGGCATATTTTGTGGAATGTTAGATATAAATATTTAAGAGATTCAGTAAACCTCTAGTTCTGAGCACTTCCTGCTTCCAACCTTTTGTTTGTTTTCCAGTGAGAATGTACAGTAACCCATTTCAAACTCTGGCTGGTGTGGATTTAGACAAGGCTCCCCTGGAGGTAGGAATGCCAGGGCAGGAATGAACCAGATTGTAATCTTTGTGCCTGGCTGTCTGACATCACTTGTAAACGCTGCCAAAATTCCTTTGGAGGCAGATGTTGCTAGAGGGGGAATGGTAATCATTTATCTTCTTACATTTGTTCAGTAAATGCTGACTTGTGGGAAATACAAAGATATGTTATGGTTAAGAACAATTCATCAGGGATGTACTTTTTCAGAGAGAAATGAACATGATTATTCTAAAACAGCTTTTCCTTTCACCCAGCATTTCTCATGTTTTAATTTAAGCTTTCCTAAATACTTACAGTCAAGGAGAAGTTGTCATATATTTGTCCCCCTCCCCAAATCAATAGGTTCTGTGTCAATTGGTAGGTAATTTACAGATTCTAGTAATATTTTCTAATTGCTAGTTCAGCATCCAAATATAAACATCAAGCCTTCCTGCTTGTATTGGTAAATTATCTCTTTCAGCTAGAAAAAGTATAATTAAAACAGAAAACTCCCAAAAGGCCAAGTTTGTTGATGACTTATAAACAAGGAAATCTGTGGGTGTCATGTCAGCACTGTGAATACAATGGCCCTTGCTTACTGTAATGAATGGGTATGTATTAAGATATGTATTAGGGGAATATTGTCTCTGATATAAAATATCAGAATTATTTATTTACTTTTGCATTCAAGGAATATACCCTATTTGGAACATAAAGCTGAATAAATCTGACATAAGACTGATTTATACTTGTCTAAATCTCCAGTCAAAAATGTCTTTATTGGCAGTTATTATTGAACTGAATGAGTAATCAATTACAGGTAGGAATGGAAGAGGTGAATTCTTAAGACGACTGCTGACGCATCTTACCTAGAAAGTCTCAGGAACTTTTGATGTAATCTGTGGTATGTTCTATAGTTTTGCTAAGTCATCAGAATTTGCTTATTATGTATTTCAAACACTGAATTATTTAGAGAATGAAAAAGAAAATGTTAGAACAAGTTTCCTGCAGAAATTGCAGGATAGGGACATTCCATACTGTCATGTCTAAATCCCACTATAACATAGTATTAATAACTATTCCAGAAATATCAAGGTGGCACTCTTTTTCCCTTAATTGAGAACACAAGGTTTTATAGCATGTATCTAATTCAATAAGTGAAAAAAATCTCTAAAGGCCAGATTGTATGTTCCCTCAAGAGAGTCCAAGCTTATATATTTTTTTTTCCAGTCTGTTCCAACACCCCATGGAGGTTATAGTAGATGAGAATGGGCACTGGACAGAACAATAAAATGGTGAAGACAGGGCTGAGGCTTAGCTTCTCCTCTCTGAACTCATGTCTAAAGAATTTGATTCTGCTCTTAGATGAATTGACCTAGTTAAAATTTCTGAAGTAGTCTCAAGAATAAAGTCTCCGTTAATCACTATGTTTTTTAAAAGCTCAATATTAGTTATGTTAAAATTCAACTTGATTTCTGCAGATTCTCTTTAGCATGTAGATGCTTAAACAATTCTTATCCACAGGTTATTTTGGATACTTCCCAAAGTGAATTCTGCAGCTAATGTCATCTTGATAGGACATCAGAATGTAGTTCTGCTAAAAGTTAAACTTTTGTTTAAAAGATATACTCATTGTAGAGTAAGTGTTTTCTGTTCTCCAAATGTCCCACTCCAGGGTAATTTCTTACTTGCTTTATGATGCAGATTTCACCTGAGACTTGTTATCTGCCTGAGTGCTTTAGGGTCTCTGTGCTTGCTTTTTTGGGGTGATCAATCACTCTAATTTAGGCTGACCAGATGTACCATGTTAAATGGAACAGAAAACAATGGTACTGTCCCATTTCAAATGGTAAGTATGGTCAGCCTACTCTGATTTCACTGGGACTGAGGTGTTTCTCAGGACTCTGGGTTTTCAGTGCTAAAACCGGATTAGTCTCAGGAGATCCAAGATGGTAGAGTAGATAAACACTGTGCTTGCTTTCTTCTTTTGTGGACACATTAAAATTACAAGTAAATTACAGAACAGTCAACCTGGAGAGCCATCTGAAGTCTAGCTGAATAGAAATTTTATAACTAAGAATATAAAGAAGCCATGTCAAGACTAGTAGGAGGGGCAGAGAAGAGGAACAAATCTCAAACCTCCATGTGGTGGTTGAGAAACAGGAAGGATATCTCCACTGTGGAGGTTACATCCGGAGGAGTTAGGAACATCAGCACCATACCAGGCTCCCCAGCCCAGAGTATTGATCTGGGAAGAGGAGCCCCCACAATATCTGGCTGTGTATACAGTGGGGATTCCAACTGTCATGGTGGGACAGAAGACTGCAGGAAACCTAGACATCCTTTTAAAAAGTCTGTGCACACTCACTCACTTGCAGGCACTCACCCTGGGCTCCAGCAAAGGAACAGTGACTTGGGGGGGGCATTGGGGGCATACAGGAGGTAGACTAAAGTGTGTGGCTTTGGGGTGAGGGTTGGAGGACAGCTGCCATTTTTCCTGTGTACGATTGTTTTCTGGAGCCGCTGGCAGGTGGGTGCCATCTTTTCTGTATTTCTCCCTCCTCTTGCCCATGGCCAAATATAAATCTGAATCACTCTACCCTGGTGACTCACTGAGACCCTGCTATACCAAACTCTGTACAGCTTAAGGCTTTATCAGTAGCTGAATTTTACAGAAGCCTGCAGGTGGCATCAGGCCTCAGTGTGTCCTGGCTTTTTGAGGAGCTACCCCTTGGTCTACAGCATGGCTTCTCTCATGTGCCTCTGAGCTTAGCACAGGCAACAAATAACCACAGATTGCTTTGAAGCCTCTACCAGGTAGTGCCCCACTGGTCAATGACAATGGGTACCCTGGGCCTGCACCAGAGCCCCTCCCAAGAGGTCCCAGAAAAAACATACTTGGTCATTGGCTTCAGACCACAGCAGAGCACTGCCCAATTAGCCCTACAAGTGGCACACACAAGGGGCGGTTTCAACAGCACCACAACCTGCTAGGGCAAATTCTACTCAGTGGCGTAAGCCCTCCCTATAGTAGCCCGTAAGCTGTGGATGTGGCCAAACACCACAGCCAATCAGCTTGAGGGTCAATCCCACCCACTGACATGCCAATAGCAATCAAGGCTCAAAACTAACAGGGCAAACACAACCCACATAAGGAACACTCCTGGAGCACCCAGAGCAGGTGACCAGGGAGACTGTGCCAAGGTTCCCCTGGGCACCTATTATATAAGGCCATCTGCCCAAAACTGGGTGACATAGCAGATCTACCCAATGCACAGAAACACAGAGAGGCAGCTAGAATGAGGAAACAAAGAAATATGCCCCAAATGAAAGAATAGGAGAAAACTATAGAAAAAGAATTAAATGAAGTAGAGGTAAACAACCTATCAGTTACAGAGTTCAAAACAACAGTTACAAGAATGCACAAGGTACTTAGTGAGAACTTCAACAAAGTGATAGCAAGCATAAAGAAGGGCATTGAAACCATAAAAAAAAGAGCCAGAAGTGAAGAACATAATAACTGAAATGAAGAATTGACTAGAAGGAATCACCAGCAGACTCCATGAAGGAGAAGATTGAATCAGTGAATTGGAAGACTAGGTAACAGGAAACATCAACCCAGAACAGCAAAAAGAAAAAGAATCCAATAATAATAATAATAATAAGGATAGTTTAAGAGATCTCTGGGACAACATCAAGTATAACAACATTCACATCAGAAGGAGAAGAGGGAATACAAGGGATTGAGAACCTATTTGAAGAAATAATGACTGAAAACTTTTCAAACCTAATGAAGGAAATAGACATACAAATACAGGAAGCACAGAGAGTCCCAAACAAGATGAACCCAAACAGGCCCACACAAAGCACATTATAATTAAAATGGCAAAGGTTGAAGACAAAGAGGGAATTCTAAAAGCAGCAAGAGGAAGGAAACTAGGGAGTTCCCATAAGAGTGTCTGCTGGTTTCTCAACAGAAACTTTTCAGGCAAGAAGGAATTGGCACAAGATATCCAAAGTGATAAAAAGCAAGGACCTACAACCAAGGGTACTTTACACAGCAAGGGTATCATTTAAAATTGAAGGATAGACAAAGAGTTTCCCAGACAAAAAAGCTAAAGAACTCATCTTCACTAAACCAGTATTACAAAGAATGTTAGAGGGACTTCTTTGAAGTGGAAAAAAAAAATCAAAATTATAAATAATAAAATGTCAATAGCTAGATATCTATCAACAATTACTTTCAATGTAAATGAATTAAATGCTCCAATCAGAAGACATAGGAGTGGTGAATGGATAAGAAAACAAAACCCTTACATATACTGTCTACAAGAGACTCACTTCAGATTGAAAGACACACACAGACTGAAAGTAAAGGGATGGAAAAAGTTATTTCATGAAAATGGAAACATAAAAAAACAAAAAAAGCTGGGGTAGTAATACTATGCCAGACAAAACAGACTTTAAAGCAAAAGCTATAATAAGAGACAAGGAAGGACCCAGTAATCCCACTTCTGGGTATTTAACTGAAGAAACCTAAAATGGTACTTAGAAGGGACGTGTACATCCATATGTTCACTGCAGCACTGTTTACAATGGCCGAGATGTGGAGACAGCCGGGTGTCTGTCAATGGAAGAATGAATGAAGAGGAGGTGGTACATATGTATGATGCACTATTGCTCGGCCATGGAAGGGAATGGGTTCTTGCCATCTGTGGCAGCATGGGTGGAGCTGGAGGGTACTGTGCTGATTGAAGTACAGTCAGAGAAAGACAGGTACAATGTGATCTCTTTTATATGTGGAAGAACGAAATAAACAAAACAGAAGCATACACACAAACGAAAAACTGGGTCTGTCTCAGGCATATTGCTGAATCATTTTCTGAGAAAAGTCCTGGTTCTGTTATCAGGTATTTTTGCAGTCTCTGAGAAGGTCAGAATACAAACCAGTGTCTCCACGTGTCAGAACAAGTGTTTCTTCCACCCACCTCTGGAGGACATGGTGGTCTCTTACGAGGGCAAGCTGACAAATTGTGTCTCCACTTAAAAAGAAATATACCTACATTATTTACTTTCAAAGCTGCATAATTATTTTTCTATAAAATCACCACATGCTTCAATACACTTCTGCCAATGCTGTACTAGTTTTTGAAATCTGTCCTTAAAACAACAGGTGTTTTGCTTTTGAAAGCGTTTCCTCACTGCAGACTTCACCTCTTCCTCACAGATGAAGTGCTGGCCCTCAAGCGTGCCTTTAGCTTTGGGAACAAAGGTGGAACTCACTAGGGACCAGGTCTGGGCTATATGGTGGATGTGGCAGCACTGAACAGTCCAGGTGTTGAATTGCGTCTCTTGTTGCTGCACTTGTGTGAGGCCTGGTCTTGACAGGTTGAAGAAGTGTTTCATGTCTTATTTCAATCCACTTGATTCTCCTTTTAATGAAGTAAGAGTTTCAATATAATGTTCAGAGTTTATTGTTGTTCCTTTTTCAAAAAAGTCTGTGAGAAAACACATTCAGAATTCCAAAAAACAGTCAATTTGACCTTCCCAGCCGAGGCCCGAGTTTTGAATTTTTACAGCTGAGGTGACCCCTTAGGGCGGTATTCCATGGACGGCCTTTTGTTCTCAGGGTCCTCATGATGGACCCAAGTTTCATCACCTGTAATGATCTTCTTTAAGAAGTCCTCACCTTCTTTCTCAAAAATGTCAAAAAAACTGGAGGAACTTTTCCACTGTTAAGAACTCAATAACAGCACGGTATTTGAACCGAGTATCTGAGCACCCTTCCATTTCAGTTGTGCACGGGGTGAAACATGTAAGCAGCTGTGTGTGCAAGGTCAGGAATGACGGAGGGGAGAGACCGTGTGACTACACAGAACTTGTCATCCAGATGTGTCTAATGTAACAAAAAAAAAACTATGGTGGAGGCAAAATTGATCAGCCTGCCCTCATACTAGTGCTCTCCAGTCTATTCCAAATAGACTTTCATCTATTCCAGAGCTTCCAATAAAAATCCTGGCTCAGGAATGGTGCCTCCTCTTTATTTTCTTCATTTCTTCTATAGTTATTGTTCAACCACTTTGCACCAGGCATTGAATTAGGTGATGTTCTAAATGAGGACAAACCCTGCTCACCATGTGCTTAGAGTCAGGTAAGGCAAATAAGTAAACACATAATTATTCACAAAACTTCGTCCCTTATCAGGCCTGGCCAGGATGAAGCTATTGTGTTGGAATAAACATGGGTCTTCACACTAATCACCGTCAGACTTGCAATTTAGCATTATGCTAAGTGGTCACATGAGGAATGACTTCAGGCTTTTCTCGAAAAAAAAAAAAACAATCGAAGAGTGTCTCTTATACTGACTCCTCAGTGCTCACAATACAGAGATCTTTCCAAGGGCCGGGAAAACATGTTTCTGCCATCGAACAAGCATGCTTGTTTGTAGAGAACAGTGAGAGCCAAGAAGTAACATTTCACGTGAAGTTTTCAGTATCTTTTCTCGGCCTTGGTTTAGGTTTTCTGGTGAAATTATACTCATTATTAAAATATGTGAACTTCTCTCCATTAAGGAGGCTTCTTGAATCTCTTTGCAATAGAGGGGAAATATTTTTCTCTTCTCATATACTAATCACCCAGAGGCAGCATTTTTTAAAAAGGCTATAAAGGTTTTGTTTTTTAGAGGACCATTGTTCCCAAATATACTCCGAAGGCGGGAGTACAAGGTCTGCTGGATCCTGCATCCCTGCTGTCCGAAACACACACCGCCAGGCTGGCGGAGAGGTGAGGGGACCAGGGAGGTCACAATGTCATCACATCAGTGTCTTCTTGTTTTAAAGCTTTAGGCGTAATGTATGGATTCCTCTTTTTTGGTAGCTCCCTGGCTGGGAATCGAACCTAGCCACTGCACCACCAGGGAACTCCCTTAGGGATTCCTCTTTATGGAGGATGAGAAGTTAGCTCTCTCCTTCAACCATGAGCATGTTCACATCCCATCTACCATCTTCCCTGTGTAGTTACATGTGATTTTGGTTATCAGCATTCTGTGCTTACATTATTGGTACCTTCGCTGTTTGGAGGTGAGTCAAAGCTGAGGTTTATGGTGACTATCATTACTTCTCCTTTTCTTAAGCAACTTGATAATTAAGCATTTTTTTAAAAATTTCTTTTTTAGGTATAAATAGGAGTAACTCCAGGTTTTGTCAGCATGAATATTATACAGCTTTGGGAACCTACTACGAAATAAAATATAAATTACAAATTTCCAAAAGCTGGAAGGAGCCTGGATCCCTAGATCATTGTTTGGAGAAGAGCCTACTTATCAGGAGTTCCTCTTTTGGGCTTTATGCTGTGCACAGTCATTATTCTATATGGGTTTGATGGTTTGGCAGCTAGTTACTATCGAGTTTCCTCAGCATGTTTCATTCTTCTTCTAAGATGCTATTTTTTCCTTTGTTTTGGTCTCTATCACTCATGTTAAAGGCTATTCTTAAACATCTGGTTACCCTTGGTTGTGTACTCACATGTAGGTAAGAGAGAGGTCTAAATAGCTGACTGGTAGTCTTGGCATGTGAGCTTTTCTGTAGGGTACTCTGGTTGGCCCCATGGCAGTATTTTGAGGGCTTTTTTTTGTGGGGGAGGGGAGGTGATACGTTCCACAGAGAGGGCTTTTTCATCTTGTATGTAAAGAACCAGTGTCCGGATGCCAGTGTTCTGTGTTAGCTGGAAAAACTGGCTGGAGGGTGGGTCTCAGAATTTAATGTTTATAGGATTGCTAAACCTCTTTGTATAGCAATGTTTTAATTTCTGGTCTTTCATTGCTAATGGGGTTGAATAGATTTCCTTATATTTGTTTTTAAGACAAAAACTATTGGCCCATTTTATGAATGAGGATTGTAAACTTCACAAGGGAAAAAAATAAAGGAAATGACATAAACTGACCTTCCATTAAAAATATAGCTAACATACAATATTATATTAGTTTCAGGTATACACAATAATTATTCAATATTTATGTACCTAAAGAAGTGATCACCGTGATAATCCAGCAACCATCTGACACTGTATCACCCTATCACAATATTATTGACTGTATTCCCTATGCTGTACATTACATCCCCATGATTTACTTGTTTTATATCTAGAAATTTGAACTTCTTATTCTTCATCTCCCCCTTTTTAATTTTTGACATTAAATATTATTTTATATTAATTTCAGGTGTACAGCATAGTGGTTAGACACCTATATAATTTGAGAAGTGATCCCCTCACTAGTCTAGTACCCACCTGGCACTATACAGAGTTATTATTATATTATTGACTATATTTCTTATGCTAAAGCCTACATCCCCATGACTACTTTATAATAACCAATTTATACTTCTTAATCCCTCCCCCTTTTTCATCCTGTCTGCAACCATCAAAATGTTCTCTGTACCTATGAGTTTGTTTCTGTTTTGTTTGTTTGTTTATTTCATTCTTTAGATTCCACATATAAGCAAAATCATATTGCAGCTGTTTGACATACTTCCCTCAGTATAATACCTTCTAGGTCCATCCATGCCGCTACAGATGGCAAGAACCCATTCCCTTCCCTGGCTGAGCAATGTTATGTATGTACCACTTACTCTTTATCCACACATTCATTGACAGACACCCAAGCTGCCTCCACATCTTGGCTTTTGTAAACAATGCTGCAATGAACATGTGGATGTATATGTCTCCATAAGGTAGTGTTTTGGTTTCTTTGGATAAATACCCCGAAATGGGATTACTGGGTCCTTCCTTGTCTCTTGTTACAGCTTTTGTTTTAATGTCTATTTTGGTTTGTATAAGTATTGTTACCTCCGGTTTGTTTGTTTGTTTCCATTTTCATGAATATCTTTTTCCCTTCCCTTTACTTTTAGTTGTGTGTGTCTTTTGTAGGGGTCTTGTTTTCTTGTCCATTCAGGCATCCTATCTTTTATTGGAACATTTAGTCCATGTACATGTAAAGTAATTCTTGATAGGTATGTGGTATTGACATTTTATTATTCATATCTTTGATCCCCTCTTCTTTTATTTATTTATTTATTTATTTATTTATTTATTTATTTATTTATTGTCTTAAAGAAGTCCCTCTAAGATTCCTTGTAATTCTGATTTGGTGTTGATGAACTTCTTTAGCTTTTTCTTGTCTGGGAAGTTTTTATTTGTCCTTTGATTCTAAATGATAGCTTTTCTGGGTAGAGTAATCTTGGTTGCAGGTCCATGCTTTTCATTACTTCTGAATGTTTTCTGCCAATCCCTTCTGGCCTGTTTCTGTTGAGAAATCAGCCAATAACTTTATGGGCATTCTTTTGAGGGTAACTAACTGCATTTCTCTTGCTGCTTTTAAGATTCTTTCTTATCTTTGACCTTTGGCATTTTCATTATGATGTGTTTTAGTGTGAACTTCTTTGGGTTCATCTTGTTTGGGACTCCCTGTGCTTCCTGGGCTTGTATATTTATTTCTTTTGCCAGATTAGGGAAGTTTTTAGACATTGTTTCTTAAATTGGTTTTCAATTCTTCGCTCTCTTTGTACCCCTATGTGAATGCTGGTATACTTGATATTATCGCAAAGGTTCCTTTAACTAGACTTATAGATTTAGATTCTTTTTATTTTCTGTTTTTGCTGTTCTTTTTGGGCGAGCTTACTCATCCTTCACCTTCCAACACCAAGAACCTGGATTTCTCATTTTTACTGAAGACAGGGGTCAATGGGGAGAGCTGGCGGTTACACCCCCCAGTTGGGAATCACACAGACCTGAAAAATCAGCTGCCTCTTGACCTTTGGTTTTTGACATTGGAAAAGTGGGGGTAAGAGCACAGACCTCCAGGTGTTGTGAGGCAGACTGAGAGAACCAGAATAAAACAACTGGGTGCCCAGACAAATACCACCTCCGTGTGGAAGTTCTTCTGCCTGGTGTGGCAGGCAGGCAGTGGTGAGGGTCCCTGCTAAGGGGCAGAGGGACTGAGTCTGAACCCAGCCTTTGCCATTTATTAGTTAGTGACAGACAGGAGATTGACATGCTCAGTGCCTCAGCTCCCTCATCCATGTAATGGGGCTAATGACATTATCTACTTCAATAGATAGGCTGATTCAATCCTCTGCCTCATTTAATCTACAATTGATTCCTTGTAATGTAATCTTCATTTCAATTATTCTTTAT
Source organism: Lyroderma lyra (assembly GCA_004026885.1). Classification (NCBI taxonomy): domain Eukaryota; kingdom Metazoa; phylum Chordata; class Mammalia; order Chiroptera; family Megadermatidae; genus Lyroderma; species Lyroderma lyra. The sequence goes on from PVJL010000031.1 coordinate 442,953, forward strand.
TTCTGAATAGTTCTTTTTTTTATGTTTTCTACCTCCATTATTTTGTTGTTGTTTCCTATCTCTTTGTTAAAGTTCTCCTTGAGATCATTGAGCATCTTAACAACCAGTGTTCTGAACTCTGTGTCTGGTAGATTGCTTGTCTCCATTTTGTTTAGTTCCTTTTTAGGACCTTTGTTCTGTTCTTTTATTTGGGACACGGTTCTTCTTCTCTCCATTTTGTGTGCCTCTTTGTGTTTGTTTCTATGCATTTGGCAGGGATGCTATCTCTCCCCGTCTTGGCAGTGTGGCTTTATGCAGTAGGTGTGCTGTGGTGCTGAGTGTGCAGTCTTTCTGGTTATCTGAGCCAGGTACTCCAGGTGTGTCCCCTGTGCTGGTTGTGTGTGGCCTTCTACTGTAATTGAGCCTTAGTTGCTGTTTGCATGTTAATGGGAGGGATTGACCATGCTGACCAGATGTAACTTTTTATATGCGACAGTACTATTGTTTTCTATCCCATTTTAAATGGTCAGCCCAAGATTGACCTTCAGACTCATTGGTTGTGAGGATTGGTTGTGACTACAGTGGAGGAGCTCCTGTGCAGTGGTTGGATCTACGGAGCAGGATTCACTTCAGCAGGGCACTGGTACCTGTCCAGTGTGCCCTTTGGGTATGTCACTCCCAGAGGTGGCCCAGTGATGCTCCAGCTGGGCCTTGGAGCCTCCTGAGAGGGGCTCTACCACAGGCCTAGTCCAGTTGTAGCCTATGCCCTTCCTGGGGCCACCTGGCATGAGCCACAAAGGAATCTGCAGATAGTCACCACCAGCACTGGGCTTGGAGGTGCCTTGAGAGGTCAAGCCACAAAACGAGACTGTCTACACTAGTGCCAGGCTTGGGGATGCTCAGCCAGAGGTATGGGACATGCTAAAGCAAAATGCTTGGTTGTTGTTAAGTTACTGTTCCTATCATAGTACATAAGTTGTCAGTGTTGTCTTTGTGGGTTGATCTCCCCAAATGGGAAGGAAGGGAGGGAGCTAGCCTGTGAGGGAGTATAGAGGTAGAATTCAGAGTCAACCTTGTGGATTTATTATGCTGCACAACAACTCCTTCAAGGCCAAGAGGAAAAGCAAACATGATTTTCTACTCAGTGTTCCTCAAGGTTTCATTAAGAATGTAGAAACTGGGAATAACAGAGAGATTTCTTTAAATGTGATTGCGTTAACTCAATTCAACACACCTGTAGTGTGTTAATCTCTTGTTCTTCTGACTCTAGGTAGTGAGCACTCAATGCAACACATGAACAATCTATTTTAGAGTTGTATACCTGGAACCTATGTAAGTTTTGCTGACTAATGTTATCCCAATAAATTTAATAAAAATAATTTCTTGTTTTTGGCTTACTTTACTGATCAGCTGCATTCAACATAATTGATCATGCCTTCCACCCTGAAGCACTTTCATCCCTTGGTGTCCAGGACACTACAGCTCCTATATTCTTCCAAACTTTCTGACCACTCCTTCTTAGTCTCTTTTTTTATCTCTATGCTGATGACTTCAAGATTTATAGCTCTATCTAGATTTCCTTTCTGAATTCCAGGCCTAGATATCAAACATATTACTCCCTCTTTCCTCTTGGAGGATGTCTGACAGGTATTTCAAATGTCTTATGTCCATATCTGAACTTCTGAAATTCTTCCCACCTAAATCTTACTCTTCCTAGACTTTTCTATCTCAGTAATTTAACTCCTTTCCCCCAGTTATTTGGGCATTCAAGTTGTGGTATCCTTCTTGTCTCCACTCTTTCTCTCACAACTATTAATTCATAAAAAACTGTTGGTTCTATCCTCAAAATATACTTAGAATATGACCATTTTCTCTCTGTTCTTAGTCTAAGCTATCATCATCTCTTTTGCCTGGATTATTGCAGTGACATCCTAACTGATATCTTTACAAAATTATCTGTGGAGTTTGTTTCTACACATCCAAAAAGTTCAACAAATTTCAAGTAGGATAAACTCAATGAGATCCACTTTGAGACACACTATAATCTAACTGTTGAAGGACAGAGAAAAAATCTTGAAAAAAGCAAGAGAGAAGTGACTGTCATGTACAGGGAAACTTCAGTAAGATTAACAGTCTTTTGAGAGAGAGAGAGCTCCAAGATGGTGGAGAAGGTAAACACTGTGCTTGCTTCATTCCGTGAACACATTAAAATTAAACTAAATTATTGAACAACCAACATGGAGAACCATCTGAAGTCTAGTTGAACAGAAGCTTTATAAGTTTATAAGTAAGGATACAAAAAAAAAAAAAAAAAAAAAAAAAAAAAAAAAAAAAAAAAAAAAAAAAAAAAGGAAGCCAAAACAAAACTGGTAGGAGGGGCACAGATGCGAAAGGAGCCAAACCTCCGGCAGTGGTAGAGAACAAGGAGGGATAACTCAGCCATGGAGGTTCTTCCCAGAAGCGTGAGGGAATGAAGCCTCATACCAGGGTCCCTAGCCCGGAGCACTGGTACTAGGAAGAGGAGCCCCACACCATCTGACTGTGAAAAACAGTGGGGGACTCTTACCATCTGTTTGAGACAGAAGGCTCCCGGAAAGCCAGACGTCCTCTTAAAGTGCCCGCACAAACTCAACCACTCGCAGGTACTCACCCTGGGCTCCGCTGGAGGGTGCTGGAGACATACAGGGGCAGACTGAAGTGTGTGGCTTTGGAGCAAGGGCTGAAAGACAGCTGCCATTATTCCTGGGTGCGCCCTCCTCCCATGCAGCCAGCTGGTGGGCGCCATCTTGCCTGTGTTGCGCCCACCTCCACATGGCCAAATCTGAACCTGATTGGTCTGTTGAACTTTACTCACTCCACCCTGCTGACTTACTGAGACCCCACCTAACCCAACTCTGCCAGTGCCAGAGGCACTTTCTCTGATAAGTAGCCAGACCTACCTTCACTGCAATCTTCCCTGGAAAACTATTTAATTCTGAAGGCCCCAGCTGGTGGGGACCAGCATTGGTGTAGTCTGAGACTTTTGCTCAGTAGCTCCAGGCACAGCACTGGCATCAAACCAGAATCTATAGGAGCACTCAATGCAGGTGACCAGGGAGATAAGTACCTGGAGTCTCACAGGACACTTACTACATAAGGCTATCCAGCAATTCTGGGAGATGTAGCAGATGTACCAAAACATAGAAACAAATACAGACAAGTATCCAAAATGAAGAAACAAAAACATACGTCTGAAAGAAAAGAATAGAAGTAAATCCAGAAGAAGAACTAAACAATATGGAGGCAAGCAACCTATCAGATAGGTTGATAATGATTTTAAGAATGCTCAAGGTATTTAGTGAAAACTTCAACAAAGAGATAGCAAGCATAAAGAAGGACATAGAAATGATAAAAAAGGACCAGTCAGAAATGAAGAATAGGGTGACTGAAATTCAAAATTTAATAGAAGGAATTACCAGCAGACTAGATGGAGCAGAGGATTGAATCAGCCAATTGGAAGACAAAGTAGCAGAAACATCCAGTCAGAACAGCAAAAATAAAGAAGAATCCAAAAAAGTGAGGATAGTTTAAGGGGCCTCTGGGACAACATCAAGTACAGGAACATTCGCATCATAGAGTACCAGGAAAAGAGAGAAAGCAAGGAATTGAGAACCTATTTGAAGAAATAATGATCAAAAACTTCCCTAACCTGGTGAAGGAAATAGACATACAAGCCCAGGAAGCACAGAGAGTCCCAAATAAGAGCAACCCAAATAAGCCCATACCAAGACATTATAATTAAAATGGCAAAGGTTAAAGACAAAGAGAGAATACTAAAATCAGCAAGAGAAAAGCAACTAGTTACTTATAAGGGAGCTTCCATAAAACTGTCAGCTGATTTCTCAACAGAAACTTTGCAGGCCAGAAGGGAGTGGCAGAAAATATTCAATGTGATGAAAAGCAAGGACCTACAATCAAGATTACTCTACCCAGCAAAGCTATCATTCAAAATCTAAGGACAAATAAAAAGCTTCTCAGACAAGAAAAAACTAACCAGGTTCATCACCACCAAACCAATATTACAAGGAACGTTAGAGGGACAACTTCAAGATGGGAGGAAAAAAGAAAAGAAAAATTATGAACAAAAAAAAATGGCAATCAACAATTGCCTTCAATTTAAATGAATTAAAAGTTCCAATTAAAAGATACGAAAGGCATTGCACTGAGTGGAGTGTCAAACAGAGGAAGGCAGATGCAAGTTGACTTTGCTTATAGGTAAAATCCAAAGAAGAAAATAAACAAGTGGAACAGAAACAGATGCATAGATACAGGAAACATGTGGTTTGTTGCCAGATGGGAGGAGGGTTGGGGAAGAGGGTGAAACAAGGGGAGGGGTTGGGAAGTTCAGTTTGGTGGTTACAATGTAATGGTTATGGGGATATAGGGTATAACATGGGGATATAGTCAATAATGTTGCCATAACTGTGGGTGGCATCAGATGGGTACTAGATTTGTAGGGGTGTTTGGAAAAAGGTGGGAGGGAGGTGTGGGTGAAAAAGGGGAAAAAATCAAGAAGTACAAATTTATAGTCACAAAATAGTCACAGGGGAAAGTGCAGCATAAGGCTGCACTGTAATAACTTTGTATTAACATTGTAATAACTATATATGATGTCAGAGGGGAACCAGATGTATTAGAATAAGGATTTTGTAAGTTACATAAATGTCTCATCACTATGCTGTACACCTGAAACTAGTATAATATTGTATGTCAAGTGGAATTGAAAAATAAAAATAAATGAGAGAATAAAAACATTAATAGTTGTCTTCTTTTTTTAAATCAAAAACCATGAAAGTCAGAAGTGGTGGGATGACATATTTAAAGAGCTAAAAGAAAAAAAAACTATCTACCAGATATTGATAAAACTGTCCTTCAATACTGAGTGAGGAATTATGACATTCCCAGATAAACAAAGCTGAGGGAGTTCCTTACTAGTAGACCTGCCCTGAAATGCTAAAGAAATTTCTTGAGTTCAGGTGAAAGGACACTAGACAGTAATTCAATACTGTATGAAGAAATAAAGATCTCAGGTAAAAGTACATGGGCAAATATAAATTGAGTATTGTTAGGTGGTATAATATAGAATATACCTGGTCTTTGTCTCTGACTCCTAGCACAGAGCTATAAGAACCCATTATATTTTCTGGGTGACAGGAATTTTCTGGGTGACAGGAATTTTTTTATGCTAATGAGGTAATTCATTGTGGGTCCTTAGGTTGCTTCTGGATGCATGCTAGTCACCAGAAAGATGGACCTTGTGATTAGATGACGACATATTTGGGCCAGCCTGACCTCCAGGAAGGGGAGAGGGGGCTGGAGATGGAGTTCAATTTGCTTAATCATGTATGTACGTAATGCAGTCCCAATGAAATCTCTGGACACAGAGACTTCCTGGTTGGTGAACACATTGATGCTCAGGGTGGTGGCATGCCCAGATTCCACAAAGAGAGGGTTTGGACTTTCTGTATCTTCTCCCCACTTCCCCAGACCTAGCCCCGTGTATCTCTTCATTTGGCTGTTCATGATCTGCATCCTTTATAATAAAGCTGTAATAGAAAGTGTAGTGCCTTCTGTGAATTCTGTGAGTTCTAACGAATGATCAAACCCCAAGGGACAGTGGGAATTCCTGAATTTACAACTAATCAAGGAGAAGTATGTGTAGCCCCTGAGACTTGTGACTGGCACCTGGAAAGGGGGGCAGTCTTGTGGAGGACTTTGCCCTTAATTTGTGGGGTTTGCATTAACTCTGGGCACTTAGTCTCAGAATTAAATTGCAATGCACTCACTTGGGGTGGAAGTAGAACATAATTATTGTATTTTTGCTTATAACACCACTTTTTATTTCCTACATGAGGTAAAAGATAGATGCATAAAATTAATTATAAGTCTATACTATTTGGCACAGAATGGATAAAGGTGAGGACAGATCTAGAAAGATGAACATTCTTTATTATCATAAGGTGTTTCTCCCACACACCAGATGAGTGAGACTAGTATGTATGGAGTACACCCTCTGCCTACAGGCCCAGAGCAGGCACACCCAAATATACACCTTTTAACTTACCCTCTTGGCCTACTTTCACTCTAGGGAAGGTATTTGCCAAGAAAAAGAATTGCAAGGAGAGCAAAAGTAAGTTTCTCTTTGAAGTCTAGAGCCAAGAGCTGGTCTAATGGGCCCTTCCCAGATATTCTCAGGGTGTAGCTGTTATCAGGCAAGAGCAGTCACAAAGAGACTTTCAGAAAAATGAATGCCAGAGAAACCATTCACCTAGTGCTGTTTACCTAGAACAATAGTTCTTGCCTGAGACTTATCTGTAGTAGCATTCCTCCTGTGGGGTGCCATCAGCAGCCTGCAAAGTGCAGGAGCCAGGTGCAGGGGTGACTTAGCCCCATTTGACACATGAGATGGCAGAACCAGAGACAGAGAATACTCACGGCCCGCACTGCTGGTTTGCTTGCTTTGTTTCTACCCAATTTTTTGTTTGTTTTGTTGGGTGGAGGACCAAAAATTGTCATTACTTAACTTGACTCATTAGCCTCCAATATTTTTTTTAGGTTTTCCTTAAAATAAAGCAAACTTTCCAATGTTCTGTGACATAATAATGCTATTGAGAATCTCTACAGGCAAAAAGGGAATCCTTTGTTTACTGAAAGCATAGAAGACCCTATTGTTAGACATACCCCTCCAAGATGTTGACCAACTCAGGCAGCCTTGTTACCAAATCCAAGAAACTATCCAACCCAAGTGTTTCTTATCCATCCACACACCCACTCATGTATCTAAATATTTATGGTAGGGGACCTGGAAAAGGTAGAATAATATGATGAAGAAAATAATAACAACATCCATAATCCCATGATTTAGATTATCAACCTTTCGGAATGTATCTTTCTGGGTATTTCTCTATGCATAGCCACTCAAATATTTGTAACAGGTCATTCTTACACTTTTTTTTTTGACTTTTGTAAATATCTTCCATGTTGATAAATATATCTCTGTATCATCATTTTTATAGCTTCTTAGTATTCCATCCAACCCTATCATTCCCTAAGTAGTCTAAGTGCTCCTCCATTATTATCCACTGTCCATTTAGGCCAGTTCTAATTGTATATGTATCTTTGGGGCTTCCTGTGTGTAGATGTGGTTTGCGCTCCATCATAGCATAGTTGCTCATGTAGTCTGTGGTATCATAGTCCCAGAGGGTAGGATCCTTGTTCCCAAGGTGCCCAGAGCACCTCTTCCTTTCTCAGTAGCTGTTGTGCTCTGCTGGAATGATAAATTTGAAATGTTGCTACCTTCTCTTCATCCAAATTACTCTATCCCAACTTTGCCAACAGGCCCTTTTAGGGCCACTAGTCTCACGGAGTCTACTCCTGGGTGAGTCCTTATACCATGGAGACAGAGGCCTCAACTCCTGGAGCAAAAGCTTCTTTGGTAGAATCCTTAAATTCAGCTGCTCCCAGCACTCCTGGTATGGTTTAACTGCTGTAGTGTTACCTGAATGGCCCAAGACCACAGAGCTTCCGTCACATTCATGTCCTTAGACTTGAATATTTTTCTTTGCTATGTACGGAAATCCCCAAAGGCCAGGGGTGGATTATTGTACCTTGTTTGCTAGTAACAACCTCCCCAGAACTTGTCTTGTACCTAAACTACGGTCCAGACAAGTTCTCAGCATCACCTGAGAACTTGTTTGATATGCTGATTCTCCTTTCTCCCTAGCTCTAGCACAAACCAAACAAAAGCCATTCATTCATGTATGCATTCATTCATTCAACAAATAATTGTTGAGCTTGTAATATTTACCAAGTATCTGGCTAGATGCTTCAGAGTCAAGGATCAGTTGAAGTAACGAAGTACTTTTAACAGTGTCTGCTATGAAGTAAGCACTGAATATGTTAGCTAGGAGTATTCTCAAACCCATCCCCATATCGATTATAAAAAGGCTTTCCATTAGAAAATATCATGTCCCCGATGCTAAGATATTTTGCCTCAGCTGCTTAATACCTAGCCCACCAACCCTGCTTCATACTGCAAGTACTGATTTATCTTTTGGCTTTGAATGGACTGACTCCATGTTACTTTGGAAAAGATTCACTGAAACAAAGGAATAACATGCACAAGATACAGTTGTTTTTAAAAACATTTTTAATGAAGAAATAATTCCATTCCAAAATATAGAGACACAATTAAATAGTTTAATCACTTCAAAATATAACATGTCCCCAGGAGGTTCCAACACACACACACACACACACACAAAACAATACTTAACAGCAATACAAAAAACCCCATACAATAGTAGTTTTGTTACAATATCAATGAATATTGTGAAACCTTTAGTGTCTCTGAATTGGTTATACTTCAAATGGTGTCAAATTACAGTAGTCATAATTAAAAATTGCCTTGCAGGTAATTAACCTCATGATACAATGCTTCTGAATTTTTTTTTCTCTTTTTGGTTCAAAAGTAAAAATGTCCTTTCTTCTGAGGACACAGTGGAATTCTTGTTTGTGGCTCCTTGTGTGGAATCGAACCGAGGTGACTGCAGCAATTCGAGTTGCTGCATTTACAAGGTTTATCTACAGGTAACAGCCAACAACTAATAAGGGTGGACAAAGATGATCCAAATCAAAGCAGACATCAGTGCTAAATTATGATGCAGCAGTTTGGCTCATGCATATAAGAAAATACATAGTAGTATATCACAAGGCCACACTCTCACGCAATTCAGTTCACGTTACTACTTACAAATGAAACTTCCCTGCCTTACCATTCGAGAATCCGTTTTTCACAATCTCCAGCGCATCTCCCTCTGACCAACCAAACTTACCCTGACTTCCATCCTGACCAACGGCGACTGATTTCTGAATCTCATACAGTAGATTGTCCCCCTCCTCCCTCCCTCCATTAACAAGGTGCTGTGGAAGAGAGTCGGCTTTGTTAGACCAGTGCTCATCCAATAGGCCATCATCTCCGATGGAGATGAATGTGCAATTCGTTGTGGAAAAAGCAAGAAACACCCCCACGAGATATAATTGTGTCTAATGGACAGGACAGGTAAAACCTGCTGGGTTTGCACTTAGAAGAGGCCCCAAAAGTAAATTTGGAGAGCCAAGGAAAGAAATGCACCAAATAACACAAACCCCCAAAACAACACATGCCATTTGGTCTCGATTACAGGATAGGGGTGCTTGAGTCTGGTCTCAGTGCTGACGTGGAGCTAAGAGAAAGAAAAGGTGGCTGGTTAGTCGGGAATTGGTCACTGGCAGCAGTTTCCAGAGCCCTTGCAATGGCTTTGTGTGATGGTATCAACAACCAAGTGATGGAGTTGGCAATGAAAGCTAGGACAAGGGGGGAAGATTATCAGCAAAACAGTTCACACCCTAGACAAACATTTTGATGTGGAAACACAAAGTGACAACAGATGTCAGCTCCGTCCAGTCAGTGGCTGCATGCCACTTGCAGGGTCAGAGTTCTGAGTTCAAGAACTATCTGTCTGTGATTTAGAGCTGACACAATGTAGGTAACTGAGATGCAGTGGTTTTAAGTACTGAGTATGAGGCACCAGGGACCACCTGCTCCATCTAGAGAGGTATGGTTTCACAGAAGATGGGCAGTGAAAAGGAGATGAACGTCAAGATACAACAACAAAACCCGCAATAAAATCCATCTGTGCAAAGAAATCAGAGAACTGTGCAGTTGTACCACTTTGGTGTCAGCCTGCTCTCAAGGACATTTGTCAGGCTGGAAGGAAGTAAAATTGAGTACATCGACGGACAGAATGGGCTCTTTATTAATGCCAACCAAGAGCTTTACTGTCCCCAAGGCAAGCGATTTTGTTTCAAAGGGGAGTCAAGGAGATGGTTTTTGACCAAATGCAGAGACAAGAACATCTAAGAGCCCTCTGGAGAGGGAGCTGAAAGATGTCAGGCTGTCTGTTCTCAGCTGGGCATCCACAACTACTGACTTATATAGGGACAGGAGAAGGTTTCTTTCAGCCCTGGAAGCAAAATTAAATCACTGAAGCTTTGAGGTTGACCCAGAACCTTTCTTGTTTATTCTGAATAAGGCTTTTTCAGAGATTTGATTATACAGCTTTGTTCTAAAAAAGTGGTTCTCAATCCTTAGCATGCATCAGAATCACCAGGAGGGCTGATTAAAACACAGATTGCTGGGTCCAACCCCCGGGTTTCTGATTCAGAAGGCCTAAGAATTTGCATTTCTATATAAATTCCCTGGTGATGCTTCTGGTCCAGGGATCACACTGTGAGAACCACTGTTCTCTTCTTTCTTTTAAAGGAGAAGCAGGAATGCCAGAGAAGCTGCCAATTCAAGTATAATGTATCCACTATGCTGCAGGATTTTTATTTCCTGAAATCTCAAAAAAAAATGATAAAGGTTATGTTTTCATTTCCCAAGAATTCCTAAGGGAGAACTTCAGAGTTCCCCAAAGAGGGCCATCGCAAAGGACCATCACCAGAGACTTTCATTCTCTCTTCTTTGACAGTTCTTTTGCACATCAGTGTTTCCCAGGATGCAAAATCCCAGCTCAACTTAGAAGAGCCTGTCTCCTTTCACATGACCACAGAAGGCGCATGCAGAACACCAGGTAGCCAGCTAAGGCAACAAGCATTCAGAAATAAAAGGAGAGTGAACATTTTTGCAAGCGCACTTTAAGCCTGTACATTTAAAGCTGAAGGCCTCCAAACAACCTGAAAGGGGAACTTGAGGATGAGCAGTGCTGTTAGAAACATGCCCCTAAAGCTAATATGAGAAGAACAAGACCGTGGAAGAGCAGAGATCACTTTAGTCCGTTTGAGGATCTTATGGCACCTGTGGTTTATAAACAGCTTTAGTAACGAGTATTTCAAAACATAGTTCACAGTTTTTAAGAAGATCTGTGCTGATTTTAAAAACTAGAGTCTATATCATTTGAATGTTGCCTTTTCTGAATACGATATCTATTTGGAAAAAATATTTACACTAAATTCTATGGCTGATTCATTCAGAGTATCTTGAAAGAAAGAAAACAACCTCAAGTTGGAAAGACTGGATTACCCTGGTGTGTTTAGTTAAGTCTCTTCTCACAGAGACTTGGAGACAACTGCAGACTATACGGGCCCAGGACCCTTCCTGGTTTCTGGGCTCCGAGTTTTTAACACTCAGGAGCCAAATCCTTCAGGGTCAGTGAATCATTGCAAGTGGTTGTTTTTTTTCCCAATTACTGTGTGTGTGGGGGATGTACATTGTATAATAAACTGTTTTGCTAAAACTCAAAGAATTCAGAAATCAAAGTTCTAGCTATAAATAGTATTAATATTGTCATTGTAAACTGAACAGGTTCAATATCATGTGCAAAGGTTAAAATGCTTGTTAATACTGCCATCGTCAGTAACAGCAGCAAGGGGTTCAGCCTGTGGTTGGTTTGTCTGTTTTTAACCAGGGATGAGCCATGTTATTGAAGATGTAGCTGATAAGGTAGCTTTGAACAGAAGTCTTTTTTTTTTCCTTCTTAAAACACACAGTTATGAACTACAGATCTTAGAACAAAAAGCTAGCTGCCCTGGAGTCAGCAGAGCACGTCTTTAGGGGTGGGGGTCTGCCAGGAGCTGCTGCGTGTGGTGGTTCCGCTCTTCAGTGACGTGGCTGCCGGGCTGCTGTCGTCTCCTCTGGGTGGATGGGTGCAGCACTCCCCTTCGTCACCAGCTTTCGTGTTACTTTCATCATCTGTCTGACTAGAGCTTGCCTGGGAATAAGGAATGTGTCATTTTCTTTTTACAAATGAAACTGTTGGCGGCATGAGGGTTATGAAGCTGAAGACCCCCTTTTCCCTGACACCTCCCCTGCCCCTCCCCCACATGCTCTATTCCCTTCCTCTGACCATCTGGAATGAGTGTCCTGGGACAATGTATGCACCTACTGAAAGAGAGGACAAGAATCCTCCATGGTGGGTCTACTGTCTAACGAGCACCTGAGACATCTGGAGGGTTAAAGCAACGTAAACAGAAATATTTGTGCTCTCCTTTGGACAGGAGATGAAAGCACTGACTCACCGTTACAATGCCATGCTAATTAAAGAAAAAAAAACACATCGAAAAGGCCACTTTTGATCTTCCAATCCCCTAATTTCTAGGATGTGGCTGCCGAGGAGTGGAGTACCATGTGGCCAGAGGGAGGGACAAGGGACATATCCAAGATGTCAGTGGGCCAAAATGGAGTTTTGGTGGACTCTAGTTGAGTGCCAATCTTTATGTATACTGTTTCTTCCCAGGTGACTAGTTGAAAAGCAATTAATCAGGTTTTACTCTATTCACTCTTGTGAGTGTATTAATATGTGCGGATTTATCTTCCAATCGGCCTAAAGCTCTCTCTGAGCAGAGGACGGGTCGTCCGTGTCTCTGGCATCCCACCTCCTGCCCCTTACCCACGTAGGCAGGGCTGTCAGTGCATGCCTAATTGACTGGGGCCCAAGAAGTGGGCAGGCTTCAGGACCCTTGGATGAGAGAGTCATAGTTTGGCTAATTTCTGGTCTTGAAGCACATTCAGAAAGTCAAACTTTCAATGCTATGAACTGTTCTAAAATTTTAGATGTATTTCTTGGCTACATCAAGAAAAATTACAGTTCGATAGAATTATCTGCAAAAGCCACTAGTTCTTCAGGGTTCTATCAGGTTTTAAATGAATTTTGCATACGTGGCTGATGTAGTGACAGGCTGATTTATGTTTAGAGTCCTGTGCTGTGCCAGCTAGGTAGTAGGTACAGGATGCACTGAGTGGCAGAGGCCATTCAATCTTTGCACCAAAGATTAAAAAGTGGCCTGAGAACTTACAAAGTACTGTGATCTTTGGCTTTTAGGTACAAGAACAAAAATGCCACTTTTTATCTGGGTTTATGTCAAAGACAATTTATTAAGCTTTTTGCAGAAAATATTTTTCAAAGAACAAGCTACTCATGTTTAAATAACATGCAGAATAAAAATGATCAAATGGCTGGAGCTAAGACAAAAAAAATGCTATTACAGGAAAGGGCTTGCTCCTTTGGGACTAGATTAGTTATAACTGGAGTGAGTATTTTCAGAAACAGCTCCTGGGAATTTTTTGACTGTAGTTGCAATGTACCAGGAGAGCATGTGGTGTGGCATTCTCTAACTCACACGAGGCAGAATAGAATGCCATCAACAGGATCCTTCCTGTCACACCAAAAGAGCCCCACAGTTCAAAAATGTATTTCCTAATAGCAATTATGCCATGATTTTTACATGCTTAACCTTAACCTGAGGATCGAGGTAGGACGTCAGTAGTGTTTGAGCTAGAATGTAGTCTTTACTAATTAATAAGTCATTTAGGAGACGTACAAGGGCTGTCTGGAAAGTATCCAGACACGTAACTGTTCTCATCATATTGACAAGGGCTCCATGTTTTCTGGGCAGCCCTTGCATATTCCTTTTTCAACTTAGCAGTCAGAGTTAAGTTTACTCTCAACTGCACTACAGACTTATGGGATTTCCTGGTTGAGAAAGACTGTATAACTACAGTAGATACAAGTCCGTGGGACGACACAGCCAGATAACTGTGAGATGAACTGTGACAGGGGACAAGTAAGTGGCCATTACCTGGAACCAGAGAAAGCAACTAGACTTACGGGATAGTGTAGCTAAAGGTGTATTGAATCATGGCACATAGCTGAGTCCTAGACTTGTTTATAAAAATAGAGGGAGCAAGCTAGTTCTGAGTCTCAGGGGCTCCCCTACATCATGACTACAGCAGCTCCCAGGCACCGAATTGCCTGTAAAGCACAGAACGTAGTGCAAGGCATGTATGCGAGTGACCATTTAAATTACAGTGTGCCTGCCACTATGTTAAGCTCTTTAAAAGCTATATCCCAATGAGGACAACTCCTTCTGAGCTAGGTATTGTGATGTATGTCGTACAGAAGGAATGGAGGCTCATAGAGGTTTAATAATTTGCCCAAGGTTACGCTGCTAGGATTTGATGAAACATATTTGAAATAGCGTCTGTTAGTCTGGAGCCTAAACTCCAGACCACTACACTCAGATGATCCTGTCAGTCAAGTGCTTTTCTCTCCCTACTAATCAAGTTATTGGGGATTTTCCACGTATGCAAGTGGATCCTTGGGGGTGGGGAGCACATGGCACATAAACGATATTTTAAATTGTTATATCTTGCTGAACTCCACAGTGGATTCAAATCAGTTATTCCCAAAATATAAGGCTGCAGACGTTTTCCTCTATGGTTTGCTTCTTTCGTTTTTGCTTTTGTTTCCGTTGGGCTTTCACTTGTTAAGGGCCACGCCTTTGACGTTTGGACTTTGAAGACAGCATGACTAAGGAGCTGACCCATCTCCAGAAATGCTGATCAAGCCTGGACTTTTCCTTCTCAAGTGATAGAGAGGTTCAATCACTTGATGTGGCTTCAGAGCCACAGCCTATTTCGGGGGCATCTCTGGAGTTACAGAAGTTTCTGTGCCATTTTTCCTAACCGACGGAGTTAAAAAGTCAACTCCCAAGGTTGTTTGGCAAATCTACACTGGATTATAATGACACGCTCCATAGACCGGGGTGATTCTTTGACAAAAGCAGTGAAGGAGGACATTTATCACCTAGAAACACCTCAGAGAGAGTGCCTGTGAATGCCGGTTACGAGCTCTCAGCATTCGGTGGACAGTGGCCACACTGCCTCCTAAATAAGAGGGTACTTACTTGAGAGGAGAGTGATAAAATGATATTGTGTTCAACCTTGCAAGCTGACCTGCGGGTGACAAAGGACACAAACAAGAAAGGTGACATGTCAAGTCTGTGACGCAGTCAAGCTGGTGAATTATTTTGTTGGAAGCCATGCACAAAGACAGAGAGAGAGTGTGTCCAAAGAATGACAGTAGCATTCTGATCCATCGAACAACCATGCGCTCAGAGAGCAGGCAAGGAAAACCTGTCAGCCTTCTCCCGGCCACGTCTGGGGTGGGGACACACTGGCCTGTTAGAGTCTCCTAGCCCTTTTTTTGGCCTTTCCCTTGAAGGCCCTGGGCATGGAAAGGAAGGGAGAGAGAGAGAGAGAGAGAGAGAGAGAGAAGCTAAGATTTACTAGCGATGGCAAACGTTCCTACTGGATCTTAAGGTATTGATAGACTTTCCCTTCAGTTTACTCATATAAGGTGAAACTACTAATTCATTAAAATAAAAAAATCTAACATTTTACATGGAATGGCTGCCTCTCTTAAAAACAAAAAACAGAACAAAGAACCCAACACTAGAATTTCAGTTACTGTTGTTCCCGGAATCTGGACACTGATAGGAGCTCAAAGGGGGGGCCTCACAGGTGCCCCTAGCAGCAAGAACCACAATTATTGATTATTTAACCACATCCCTCTCTCCCTCTATGCAGCACAGCCAAATGGGATGTGGATAGGACTGCCACCCCTGAGAGTTCCCAGCGTCACCCGGCAGCTGCATCTTGGCCCATTTCTTTCCATGGACGGGCCACAGAAGTCACAAAGGAAGAGCCTTCTCCATGGGTCTGTACTTCAGGCCACTGTGACAGTTTCTGCAGTGTCGAAGCATGGCATTACATACATGGTCACTGTTTTGGTTGTTGTTTTGTATGGCTAGAGCAACATTTTACTTGCTTCTGAAATGTGGTTGTTAAACCAAAAAGGTGAATGGAACATTCCAGAGAGGCCAAACTTTGGTTTCATATTTGGGTGGGGTCGGTGGGCTTTAATTTCCCTCTTGCTATAGTCTTCTGGGGAAAATATTTTAAAATTTACTCTATAAACATATGAGAATTAGAAGATAATGTATTCTCTCTGCTGTTATTTTCTTCACTAACAGAGTAAGAGAGGACCACTGCTCACCCAAGAACGTGGAAGAAGTTTCTCTGGTCCCTGGACAGAAAGCCAGACAATAAAATAATCTACTGGGGCCTGGGGAGCCGCAGGGCTCAACCAGGCAAACATCCCTGAACTCCCAGAACCCTAAGAAAATTCTGGTGGGTTACAGGGAAAGAAAATACACAGGAAAGACACACAGTCAGTAGAACACTCTCCATGGGGCAAATGCATCCTCTTTAGGGTGAGTTACCAATCACATCGATCCCAGCTGCATGTGTTATGTTCAGTAAATGCTCAGATGGATTAATCCATTCCAGTACATACGACAGTGTCTCCAACCACACCCTGACGAACACGGGGGCCTCCAGTCCCCTCAGCATTCCTCGGTGCCTACTTACTTACACTTGACATGAAGTAAGCCGAGGACAATGATTCACGGGAGGAGATATATTTATGCTTATTTATTTTCCTCGTGCCTGGTTCGCCATATCTTAGTTTTTCCATCTGTGAGCAAGAGCATCTTTTCTAATCACCTTGGAGAATTATGAACTGTTAGTCACCATGTGGCTGCTAATGTGACAAGGCCTCTTTTTACTTTCTAGTTCAGAATTTATAACAATACAGGGTGAATGACAGCTATAAGAAATACTTAAAATTGTTAGTGTCTAGAACAAGGCATGGACTAAGGAGTGTAGTCAGATGTTCCAGAAAGGGAGGGTGGAAGGAAGGGGAGGCACCGATTTTTCTAGTCATGGGAGAGGCCCAGCCGTGGAGGGGCTGGAGCGGAAGTGGTGGTGATGGGCCAGGTCCCCCATACCTGATAGGCTTCATCCTGCAGCTTCTGTTTCAGGAACTCCTCCATCTTGAGCTCATTCTCTAGCTGCCGGACTGAGTCGTTCTCGTAGTTCTCATCCTCGGGCCGCACGTAGGTGTCCCCGTCGTCTGTGACCCTGGGAATTCACCGCAGGTGGAGTTTGGGAGCAAATGGTAAAAGGAAAGTCTAAGTGAAATTTGTAAGTTAGCTGTAGTTGGGGTGGGGGGGCACGTTTACTCTGTCGTCCAATTCTCCCCTTCACTTCCATTACAGTCATACCTTGGTGATGGCTCTCGCCCTGGGCACATCCCCTTGCAGTTGTAGCCTAGCTTCCGTGGTCTTTTTGTGTATTTTTGCTTTGGGAATGCATTCAATTTATTTATATTATTTCTTATGGGAGAAATCTGTTTGGCATTCGGTTTTGATATTCGCCACGCCTCCTGGAACCCTTTAGTGACGACTACCGAGGTACTGCTGTAACTTTTTTTTATTTTTTTGCTTTTTGGTATGCGGGTAGCTCCCTGACCGGGATCGAACCCAGGCCGCAGCGCTGACAGCGCCAGCGCCGAAGTCTTAAGCCACTGCACCACCAGGGGACTCCCTGTAACTTTTCACTTCAGTGTCTTCTGTTACCTAACAGACAACTTTAAAAAAGAACTTTGGAAGTTTAGGGAAATATATAATCAAGTGTTCTCAAATGTAAATTTTCTATGGCACTCTGGTGATCATTGCTTATCTCTATTTTTCTAGGGTTTATAGGAATGAGTTGCCCTTTAAATGTTTGTTCATCTTTAAAAAAGGTATGCTTGTCTTTTGACTGAATACAGTTTTCCCAATCTGAAGCTTTTTATTATTATTTTTAATGGAATCCAAGAACCCTTTCTATAAGGAAAGTGAGCCCTCTAGTGAAATAATGATTAAAGACATTTGCTCATAATTTAACTCTCTTTGTGTTAAGCACCTGTGTAGGCAGGTACCCACCCATGTGCTTTATTTTTGTAGTAGAATTAAGTCTCAGAATATCAGCTAGTTGATGTCAGAGCTAATACTCTAACCCATAGCTCTTGGCCTTAAAAATTGATACTAGCTCTAAATCTAAGAAATCCACTTCCAATTCCACTATGAAATAAATACCTAAGAATGACAGCATTCACTAATGTGTGACTTTATCTCCCTATCTCCATCTATTCAATCCAGTATATATAATGCTCTTGCTGGGACTAAACATAAATTCACTACTTAAATCATATGACTCAAATGTTCTCAGGGTAAAACACAGTACAGGTTTAGAAGGTACAGACATTAAAAATATCCCTCACAATGAAAAGAGTGGTCAAGGAGAAGTTTCTGGATTAGAGTTTATATGCCATTGCTCATGTTTATTTATATCTGTACGACATGTTCTCGTTATTTTTAGAGGTTTGGGGGCCAGTCTAAATAGGTCTGCAAGGTCTCTATGAACTTTCTCTCCCCAACCCCTGCAGCCCTGTTGGTAGCTGGAACAGCCACCAGCATACTGGGGGCAGTCGAGTGGGGTGGCTTTAACTACAGCCTTGGATCTTAGGATTAGAACAAGAAAATCTTAAGTAACCACCATGTAAATGCTTAATTATAGAAAGTCAAACGGATATGTGTTTACTAGACTAAACTGATGACAGTTCACCATTTTAAACAGCAAACCAATCAACTAATTCTGAATTATAGAGGAAAGCACAAGAGAGCAAACTGAAATGAAAAGCAGCAGCCCACTGCCCTTTCCAATTACATTACAACTGTTTGGTTTTGATGTTATGCTCTGCCTTTTCACAGCTGGCTTTCAAGCCATGTCTATTTATAATTCCCCATTATTGCTGGTCTTGTACTCACTGCATGGATGGAGAGCCAAAACACCAGAAAGGCCTCTGGTTAGTTTCTTCTCTGGGTCTTTAAAACAGCCAGTTTATTTTTGCAGACTAGACTGGGGTGCTTTTCACATTGAGCACTCCTCTGTAGTTTTTTTAATGTTTTGCAATTCCCTTTTCCAAAGCCCTTTGGCGAGCCTCTGCCCACGTTTCTCACAACTCCGTGAGCCTCCCTCTCCTAAAGGCCCACATGCTTGGCTTCCTCCGTTTCATTCTTTTCTGTCCCAAGCTGGCCTCTGTTTCATCTCTGTTTCTCGGCTTTGGTTTCCTCGGCCTGATGACTTTGAGCTGATCCAAATTCACAGCAAGTCTAGTGGGGATGTCATGAGTTCTGCTGGCCTCTGTCAAGCTACAGAAGCCTAATTAGGTGAAAACTTTTGCAAAATGTGTTTCAAGGGTCAGAGTGATACATACTCGATGAGTCAACCAAATTGAATTTCTTTATTATGACATTTTATACCTTTTATACCTTTACATTTATGTATTGCATAATGACATTTCAGTGAAGGACAGATTGCATATGAGGGCTGTCTGAAAAAAAGAAACAGCCACAAATGCCTCTATTTTTCATATTACCTGGCTGGATACTTTCTGGACAGCTCTTGTATAGGATGGTGGTTCCATAAGATTATAGTGGAGCTGAAAAATTCCCATTGCCTGCTGACGTCAGCTATCATAACATCATAGCACAATGTATTACATGTTTGAGGTGATGCTGGTGTCAACTAACCTGCTGAGCTGCCCATTGTCTAAAAGTATAGCGCGTACAATTACGTACAGCACATACTACTCGATAATAAACAACTACGTTCCTGTCTTACATAGTCAGTATACTATACTTTTTAATGTTATTTGAGAGTGCATTTTTTCTATTTGTAAAAAGATTGCTGTGAAACAGTGTGCCGTGTTAACCCGGCAGCAGCTTCATCCATCTAGTGTTTGCTGCGTCTCTTGATTGCATGATTCTCTCTTGTGCTTAATCTCCTGTTGTTTTGTGCAGTTACTATAACATGCTGTACAGGCTTGTAGCCTAGGAGCAATGGCCTGTCCCACTTAGCCTACAGGTGAGGTAGGCCGCCATCTAGGTTTGTTTAAGTACACTCTATGATGTTCGCACAATGATGCATTTCTCAGGACCCACACCTATTGTTAAGTAGTGAATGACTGTATTTATTTCAATTTCTAGTGCTTGCACAATGTTGTTCATACTTATTCTGAACAGAGGCCTCTGTAGCATCATGGGGTCCTCCAAATGCAAACACAGTAATTTCAGAAGATAGGATGACTTACCTCATGAAGTAATCTGTGAGTCCTAAAAGACTGGGAGTGATTTTTTTTTCTTTTGCAAATATATTCTCCCAATTTGTGGACTGTTTGTAAACAGTGTGTGTGTGTGTGTGTGTAATTTCTATTGTTAGACTTATTGGGGTGACATTGGTTAGCAAGAATTACATAGGTTCCAGGTGTAGAATTCTACAGTGCATTGTGTGTTATGTTTACCACCCAGTGTGCATTCTCTTTCCATCACCATATATTTGACTCCCCCGCCTTCCTCTCCCACCCTCTCCCTCCTTGTACCCAGATAACCACTAAACTATTGACTGTGTCCATGAATTTTTTGTTTGTTGCTTTCAGTTTTATATTCCACATACAAATGAAGTCATATGGTTCTTGGTTTTTTCTGTCTGGCTTATCTCACTAAGCATGATGATCTCCAGGTTCATCCATGTTGTTGCAAATGGCAATATTTCATCTTTTCTTACAGCTGAGTAATATTCCATTGTGTATATGCACCACAGCTTCTTTATCCAGTCACCTGTCACAGGGCACTTTGGTTGTGCCCATGTCTTGCCCACTGTGAACAGTGCTATGATGAACATTGGGGTACATAAGTCTTTGTGGACTAAGGTTTTCAAGTTTTTTGGGTAGATCCCCACAAGGGGGATTGCTGGGTCAAATGGTAACTCCATTCCCAATATTATGAGGAACCCCCACACTGCCTTCCACAGTGGTTGTACCAGTTTGCACTCCCACCAGCAGTGTACCAGAGTTCCTTTTTCTCCACACCCTCTCCAGCACTTGTTATTCCTTGTCTTGTTGATAACAGCCATTCTCACAGGTGTGAGTGGTACCTCATGGTGGTTTTGATTTGCATTTTCCTACTAGCTAATGAGGATGAGTCTGTTGGCCATTTGTATTTCTTTGTGGGAGAAGTATATGTTTATGTCCTCTGCCCACTTTTTAATTGGGTTGTTTGTTTTTTTGTTGTTAAGTCTTATTAGTTCTTTATATATTTTAGAGATTATATCCTTATCAGATGCGTTGCTTGCAAATATTTTCTGGGAGTGACTTTTTATGCTACAATATTTTGTATAAAATTAGCACAGTGCCTTGGGTAAGCCAGGCTCTCAATAAGCACTGGTTGGTTTTGGTTATGGATGTTTTCTGGAAGTTGTGAGAACAGGGAGGTCACAATACCAAATTTAAATGTAGCCCTCTTCTATGTTTTCTGGAAGAAAAGGAAACTGCATTATCCCGTTCCAAAATAAGGAATGAAGTAAACTATGTTTCCCTTTTCCAATGCTTCCTACAGTGCTCTGTTTCTGAGAAAATAGCCCCAAGCATTAGATACTCACATGTCACTGCGCATGGTGCTTGGAGCAGCTCCACTGTGAATGTACCCAGGTTTCCGGGCATGGATTTGTGCTAGAAAAGCCTTTTCAGAGGTTGGTGATGGAACCAGATCCTCAAACTGAGTCCGTGCAAATTCAGAATCCACATTACTCTCTGTCTCACTCCCTACCTCTATTAGGTAAAATTGAAGAAATAAAGAAGGACCTGTTAGATTTTATACGATCAGTAAATAAAGAGGCTTAACATAAACCTGTACTGTATAAAACACTAACTAGTTAATATACATAGGCCAAGTAAGTGCTTATATTTTTTTTTAAATGAGAATTGATGCTTGACATGAATTATTGTAAAATCATCTAGTATAGAGTATTGCCTTATTTTATACCAGGAATGTCATGAGAAATTTTCTGTGTCTTAATAACTGACTTAATTCTTTAAAACTTTTGTTTTTTTCCTTTTAAAGAAGTCTTCATTAAAACTGCTACTTTTGCTGATTATTACTTTAATTTAGGAAATACAAACATAAAGTATTATATTCACATAATATTTCAAAGCATTATCAGAGTATAAACTAGTAGTACTGGAGACTTCCACAATAAGAATTATGTTTTTAGTCATCACTTGCTAGGGCAGTGGGTACATATAATGTATTAACTACTGTCATTTTTATCTTATTTGGTAGTCTCAATCTAAAGTAGCAGCAATAATTTTCATTACTTTAATTCTTATTATAGAGGTTTTAAGAAATTTAAATAGAAAACCTTTTTTTTTAATTTTGAAGTTTTATTTCTAATAGTTGTTGTAATCTCAACTACATGGCCATAGTACTGCCAGGCAAATATATTGCTAGGAGTAGATGAGATGCATTAGTAAATAGCAAGATAGTTATTTGAATATTCATGTTATTAATGTTTATAAAACTCTGCGTAGTATTATTAGGGTAAAGAGACTCTCACAATTTGTGCTATTTATTTTCTGGGCAGATTTTTCTTTAGAGATACTGCCAAGGTAAGTTTCAGGTTAGCCTCATTCAAATAGCCATCCATTCCAAATGAACAGAGTCTAAATTTAGTAAAGAAAACATTTGACCTGATGAAATAACTTTAGCATCATGTCACTTTGGATCATGATAGATGTTAACAGTGACTATCTTTGGCTTCTAGAATTATAAATCAATTTTAATTTTTTCTGTGTTGTTTTTTCCATTTTAAAACTTTATTAAGCATTTATTAATAGTCTTTTCATCAGTAAAAATGGGGCACCAAAAAATGAATACACATTTTTTTTTATTGTTAGACGTATTGGGGTGATATTGGTTAGCAAGAATTACACAGGTTCCAGGTGTACAATTCCACAGTGCATATTTGAAGAGATGTTCTATGTGTTACATAAATACTGATGGTAACCACTTTGAGCACCTCTTGTAATTGCAGAGGTCAAACGACTTGTATTCATCTTTTGTTATCGGTATATACTGAGTATTACAATTTTAATACAGTTTTTTCCTTTCTTAAAATGTGTATACATCTTTTTGGCACCCTCTGTATAAACTTTAATTTAAAAATCTGAGTATACCAACAAAATATCATCTAGATCTTTAAAAAATCTTTTAATATTCAACACTGAGCAGATCTATAACAGAGACCCTTATCACTTTTGGGTCCCTCTGCAATGAGAAGGCAAGTGAAGAGGAGACCAGGGACGCACCAGAATTGAGCTCTTTCACGAGAGAGGACATGGTGTTAGTGATGGAATCTGCTGCCACCAGTAAGTCATTCCTTAAGTTTCTTCTTGAACCTTAAGTGAAGAAGAAACGACAATTAAAAAAAAAAAAAGAAAGCTTTTTCTTCTTTCAAAAATTTTACGCTGTTTATCATTTCCATGGACATTCCAAAGCAAGAAAACTTCCAAGACTACTCCTTTTCAGGTGTGCTTTGGTTCATTTCCTGAAAAATAAACAGACAAACACCTCCCCCCTTCAAAAAAAAAAAAAACCCAAAGAAAAAACTTGTGCTCAGGTAGTGGCCTCTGATGTAAGAAGACAAGGCAACTGATGGGGATTCATAAAATTAATTTATTGTTCAATTTGGGACAATTTTGCAAGTGAAAAGGGGTGGTATCAAAAATAAGACTGGGTGATTCGGCACAAAGTGGGTGGTAAACCAGTATACGTGGCCACCCTTCTTAAGAATAACCCACACAGATGCAAACGCTGGTTTGGCCAGGAGAGCCACGGCTTCCTAGCTGCTGCTATCGTTTCAGCCATTACATGGGGCCTGAGCCCATCGGATTCTGGTCTCTATCACCACAGCTTATGGCTCCCATCAGGGCTCCCAGAGCTCCCCCCACCATTGTAGGTACCTCCTGGGAATGGGGACTGTGTGCACTGAATGTCCCAGAGTGTGGAAAAGGGGCGATAGTTCTTGATCCTGCTGCCAAGGCATGGGCAGAAGATAGACGTCTGGTACCTTGAACTGGAACTTAGACCACGCTTCTTTATGGTAGAAAAAGATTAGTCTGATGTTTCAGACACAGGAAGGGTTAAATGGGGAATGGTGGGCTGGCCTGGGACCCAGGCTAGATGGCAACAGAGCTAATTACCACAGTATCTTTGGAAAACAAGACTTCATGATTCCAAACACCTGACTCACAGATGAACTTCTGGAGAACTTAAGCTCTGTGTGAGCTAGGGCACATTTCATTCTGCCATTTCTCAGAAAGGAAAACTAAATAAGTAAAATAATAAATGTATGTGTATTTAAAAAAATCAAAGTAGTTGAATAAAATTTATATTAGGAAACTCAAATTTAAATGTGATTCATAATACCGTGAATTTCTTTAAAATAGGATTTAGGGAAAGGACATTTTTCTTTCTCAAATGAAAAAGAAGTTATTTTGTATAATTGAAATTATATTTGTATAACTTAAATTATTTTATTTTTTAGAAGAAAAGACCATGTATGGATCTTCTCTTTTCCTTTGTAACAGAGTAGAAAGTACATCATTCTTTCCTTTTAAAATGTGAGATTTTGTACCCTGTACATGATGGATGAAAGAGTCTCTTTCCTCACACTCTTTCCATCCAAGGATATCGCTGATGTTAAAAAAAAGTATTTTTTATATGCTAGGTAAAATTTGTATTGCTACAATTATTTTCATGTATTTATTGGTGATTACATTTCTTCTGCCTATTCATATCTTTCACCTATTTTGTTTTTGGGATGTCTTTTTCTTATTGATCTCTAGATGCTTCATGTCTAACTGAAACTATGAAAATTGATCGCCACATACACTAGAAATGGTTTCAAGTCTATTTTTCTTTGTTTTTGCACTTTATGTTTCTTTTTTGCCTTAAAACTAGTAGTCAAATATGTCTTTCATCCTTAAATCTATACACAAGGACCTGGCAGGATAGTCATATATTGCTAATTAAAGAAAATGCAAATTGTGAACCAAAATGTCACACCTGATCTTATTTGTGTGAAAAATAAAGAGCATGTATCTATAAAAACACACTCAACCATACATATTTATATGCAAGGAAAAGTTGAGAGAGACCAAACGATTAATAATGTTTACTTCTAGAAATGAGATTAGCAAGGTGAGGGTCTGTAGGAGAACTTCCCTGCCAGTTTTCTATAAATTTAAAGAGTGGTGGCAAGAAAAAGTTTTAAGAAGTGTTAAAATAATTCCAAATGAATAAAATCATTTGCCTTGCGGCACCCCCCGTGCACATGTGCATGGAAGGGGTGGCCTGTGGATGAAGGCTGTCACATAGCTCCACTCTTCACTGTGCTCTAGTAACTGTGGAGGCCTAACCGCATAGCCCTGTATGACAGGCAGGGGTTCAACTCTTTAGGGCATCTATAAAGTGACTAAACGCCCTTCTCGATCACCGCAGAGCTATCTTGAGTTTGCTTTAATGTAAAGAGAAGAAGGCAGGAAGTAAGATATTTCACAGTTTTAACATGAATTACATTTATGGTTTCTGGAGATATTAGTGAAAGAATTTCTGGTTCTTTACTGAGCAAAATTTATAAAATATGGGGCAGGGCAATACAGCCAAAGAAAGGAAATACGGTGAAATGGGGATTGGCCTAGGGAGTTTCAGAAACAGCTGGCATGCCAGGCCATGGAATACCCTAGCACAGTGGTTCCCAATCTTTTTCCACGTGTGTACCCTTGTAAAACCTATTTCTATTAATTGTACCCCTTGTTTTTAAAACAGCTGTTTTTAAATACTGATTTTGTTCAGTGCCTTTCTTAATGTAAAATAGTGGAATGAGGTAATAAATTAGGAAAGAAAATTTACTACATTAAAAGTATAAACCACAGATTTCACTTTATAGTATTTGTAACAGTTAAATATTAATAATGATGACCAAGTATTTAAACACTAAACAAACAAAAAAAAACTACTTGGAAAGAATAGTAATTAAAGACAACGCACTTACTTTGACTCAGTCAATAACTAAATTGATCAAACAGACTGGCTACAGGTGTATTTATATGTTGGGGAAGTTCTAGAAATGTTGTAAATGGATTGTTCTGAAACTGCGTAATGATTGGTAGAGGAGCAATTTGGGGGAAGGGTTCATAGCTATGCCTCCACCAATCATCATTCACTAATGTGATCTGATTTTTGAAGTGTCTCCATTAATGGTGATTCAAACTTAACATTGATGGTTCCATAACTAATATTTTTGCATTTTTTTTACCTTCCTTGTTTTTTCGCCATTACTGATTATTTTCACATACTCCTGAACGGCCCAGCATGTACCCTCCTGGGGGTGAACCACCACGTGGGAACTGATGCCCTAGAATATCCAGTGTGGCTCTGATGACGCTAGACCACTCAACAGACTGTGATGCCTTATTTGTCACATAAAAGCATAACACAACAAAAAATGAAGCCACTTACTTTGTGCAAACGCCTCCTGCACATCTCCCCCTACCCCTGTGAGAGAGTCCTGAGGTGTGTGAGTCAGCGTGGAGCAGGCTGAGGCCGACCGGACAGGCATGGGGATGGGCCTGCTGATGGTGTGGCTGGGGGAGGAGCGAGGAGAACCTGCCCCCTGGGTCTGGAGAGACAATGCAAGTCATTAATTTGTTTTTCCAAGAAAATGCCATCCCCAGCACCTTAGTCAAATGTTGAAAACGTTAACAATGAAATTTCAAAACAGAAGGAAATCCTCCCTAATTGAGGTGGTGGTCATCCTAAACCTGGGTTGCAGGTGCAGGTAATTCAGGGCCTTCCACTATATTATGAGGTTTAGATTATAAAAGCTAGGAATATTAGAATAATCTATGAGATGTGTCACTAGGAAGCTACTGTTTGGCAGCGATAATTACAAGGTGTATCTATTTTCTCCTTGAAGGAAGTGCTATGTAGTCTGAAAAAACATTGAAAGAGAAAAAAAATTTTTTTTTTTGAAAGAAAATTTTAAGTATAAACTGAGAGACCTTTTTGGGATGGATATGGTTTATACACTTCCTAAATTTTCAACCTGTCTGGGCTGACATCATTTGGAGAGGATATTTTATAGTGTGCATCATGCCATGAAATGTAATATTTTGCATATTAAGTCAAATGAGGTAAAATTTTTTAATCCCTATTTCACAGTAAAAGTTAACTATCAAATTGCTCTTGATTGACAAATTCCAAAGGGGGAAAGAAAAAAGAAATCTTGGTTTCTAATTTTCGGCTCCTGTTTCCCTGTAGAAAACGTCCTTCTCTTGAAGGCCCATGAAAACATGGTGTTCTAGCAATAAGAAAGTGGGAATTAAAAATGAGTAAAGAAAAAAAGTAGAAAACGCCTAGAAGTCATTTACTTCTGCACTAGTCCTCAGCATAGAACCATTCTGAGACTGTCACACCTTGAATTTCATAGCTTTGTCTCTACAGTAAGGTCTCTTGGAAGCATCTTGTCTTTTTAATAATTAGTTTACAAAGGAAGTCAGTCATGCACACACACACACATACACACACACACGCACACACACACACAAATAAGAATGCAATGAGACCCTTAAGTGCATCCAAAACAGATTAGGTGTTCACACAAATTCCACTCTACGCTGTTAGGTCTGGCCAGGGAGAAAGAGGACTCTGCCCCAGCAAGGCCCAGAGATTCATCATTAACACGTTCAAAACCCGAGATGTGCACCCTGAGAGCAGCGCTCTGGAATATTTGAGTTAGATCTTTGCTGCTTGCAGTTAAAACAGTATCAATCCCATAAAATGCCATGCTGTTAGCTTTTCAGGGCTCAGCATCACACATAAAAGTCAAATCTATATATTGAGAAAAATCCAGAATTAAAAAAAAGAGAAGCAAACCAGAACAGAGCACAGAAAGTAACTCATGGGATGCCCAGTGGGCTCACGAGTCCACTCTTTTACTCTCAACAGTACCTTGCAATGGTCTGTCCGGCCCAAGGAAGAGAAGTTGGCCTGCGTGTCGCTTTGCAGCCCGCTTGCCCCAGGGAGGAGTCTGGTTTTCCCCAGCAAACTGGCAGCTCAGTCTCATTACCATGAAACCTCTGCTTCTGAGCTACCCTGGTATCCCCCATGTCCCATGCCAATGGTAAACGACTTCATATCAGAGTCACGCTTTGCTGTGGATGAAGGGTTTTCATGTACATCCTCACTGACTTCGCTCCACGATCACTGAAGTGGGTATCGTTACTCTAAATGTGCTGTTGTGGATCCCATTACTCAGAGAAGCGGAAAGAACCACCCAGGAGATGAAGCGAGAAAGTTTGGGCTGTTGTCTGAGCTCGGATGCTGATTGCCCTGGGCTGTGGGGACCTGGAGGAGCCATGGCCGATGGACTGGACAGTCCCTCAAAGGTGACAGACAATGGTCAGGTGCCCTGAGGGCTGCCTTCCGCTGGCAGCAACTCCTGTGCATCGGAGTCAAGACAAGGCCCTCAGCAGGGCTCCTTGCCTTCCTTATCTGTCCTCTTTATTGAGGAATAAGTCGCAACTGGGAGGCGGGACTGGAGATGGAAAGTTGGACAGAGGGGATGAAGGAAGAAGGTTCCTCCTGGCTACGCTGCATGAATTACCCTTTCAACTCTAGGGAGCCAGGCTCTCCTCTGCGGTAGGAGGTTCACGATAATAACACAACTCCACCTTGGCATATAATTTACAGCGTATGAAGCACTTTTACATATTTTTGGGGGGTTTTGTTCTAATAATCAGTGTTAAGAATGATAGTAGCTTATATTCAAATGCCAATTTGTAGTCTATAAAGCACTTGAATCCCAACTACGTCACTGCATCCTCCTAACAACCATGAGGTATTATTATTCCCATTTTTCAGGTTAGCAAACTGAGGCTCAGAGGCAATGATTGGGTTATACCAGGTCTCTGAGTTAGAGAACAGCAGAGATAAAATAAATCCCCAGCCTTCAGTCTATACGCCCAGGGCTTGCCCAGAGCTTTCCCATGGCACCACAGCTGCTTCTCAGGACTGCGGACACTGTGACAAGTAGAACATGCTTCTGTCTGTGCTTCACAAACACAGAAAGCTTTAGCAACCTGAAGGCACAGGCCATGGACCCACCAGTGGGCAGTGTCTGCAGTTTGGAGCAGTGGCCTAGGCCCTCCTGCTGAGCCAGACAAGAACCTTTTAGTTGCCGAGTCATGGGGCGCGATGTGAGTACCCAGGGTGGCAGAAGAGCCTTTGGGCTGTATTGCAACCAGTACAGAAACACAGGCCTACACCCCCTTACCTGCAAATTTGAAATCCAACAAGAAAAAAAAATCCAAAGCCAACATATATTATTTTGGAACTGATGTGAGGCCATTTATATGGTGGTATCTGCCCCGTATTGCATTTCTAATACCTGAACTAGTCTGACTTCTGGAGCATATCTGGACCCAGCGATTTCAGAGATGGGGCTGTGGGCCTGCGTTTCAATAGCGGAACGTCCGACGGGGGCTGTACCGTATGCCAGCCCGGCTGGTACTTCTGTCACCGGGCTGTCCAGCACAGAGGCTTGTGGGTCTGCCCCTCCCCTCTGGGCACTGTGCCTTTCTAACCTTGCTGTCTGTGAGTTCCTTACCTCTGGCAGGGCTCCCCCCTCTCCTCAGGCACTGAACTCTCCTGCTAACTGTGTCTGTCTGACGCATTCTTAGCCCTTCTCTCTGCTTAATGTCTGCTCTTCAAAGCCATCCTACCCCTTCCTTCAAAACTCCTCTTAGTGGTTCTGTGTTAAGACAAAAGTAATTCACTGTAGTTGTGTGTTAAGGGAAAAACAATTGATTACACCTGAATTAACCCAATATGTGAATGACTAATAGCCACCATCTCCTAAATGAATCTCTAATGGTGCAATTTCAAGCAGTCTGGTCACGTGAAGAATTTTCCATGCCGAAGAAAAGTGGCATCTTTTCCTGCAGCTTGCAGCTCTCAATTCATGTCCAGACTTTTGCAGGGAGGACCCTGGGTCCCTGGGCCGTCATGGCCCCAACTCTGTTAGTCAGGACACTGACCAGTTTGATGCCTAGTACTGTCCCAGGAATTACTGCTGGGAATGCCAGCTCTGGCCTTCCTTTCTGGTGTTCTTGTAGGGCCTGTCAGCACTGGGGTGGAGCAGTGGTGTGTAGACATCACTGAGCTTTATTTTCACAGGGAGTGGCTTCTATGGAATGGTGGCCTCTGGCCTGGTCATGAAACATGCTGTCTGCTAAGAACTTTAGAAGACTTAAGAGTGAATAATCTCTGGGAACATCCTTTCCTGGAAATTACTTGATGATTAATGGAGCAAAGACTTAAGGGACGATGGTCCATGCAGATCAATATATAGATCTCAAATTCCTGAGAAGGGAGTTGATTTATGGGAGAAGGAAAACATACATCATACTCGGCAAACTTAAAATAGCTCTCTTCCTAGAGAATAAATGAAAAATTCATTTCTACACTTCATCCTCTGAGCCCACTCAACCTGCTGGTGTATCAATTTTTAAAAAGTTTGACAAGATCTATAAATTTTCTAATTCTTTTCCCCAGGAAGTATTTTGGTTTCCACTCGGCATCAGAAAGGTGAGATGTTTCAAGGAAAGGATCAAATGTCTAATTGCGGAACCAGCACTGCCCAGAGAAATGGCAGAGGGAATGACTGTGACACAGGAGTGGGTGGCCTTATGTCCCCACTCCTCCCGCCTTAGAGGTCTGCCTCTCAGGTTTGGCTGAGCATACAGCCCAGGCAGGTTTGGTTTACTGAGCAGCCTGGGAAGGCAGGGCAAAGCGGTGTTCGGCTACAGACAACCCCGCTGCCGTCCTTTCTCCCACTGTCACCATAGGGATTGTTGTACACAAAGTGTTATGGGGACACAGATGAGGTGACTGATTCTCATCAGGCAGGGAGCATCGTTGGACTTGGGTCTTAACAGTGGAGATTTCCAGGCGGAGGAGCGGAAGCAATGGGAGGAGAGAAGCGCGTTGCAGGCCTGGCGTGTCAGGGGCCAGGCTGGGAAGTGCGCGGGGTAGTGCAGACAGGGCTGGGAGGCCAGTGTGGTAGAAGCACCAGGCTCACTGCGAGGAGTGGAGGGCGGAGCTGGGAAGGGGCGGAGCCGGCTGTGGGGGCCTCCGATGTCATAAAAGGGGCGAGGCTTTGTCCTGAACTAGAGGGTCACCTTTCAAGGGTTATAAGCAGATAAATAATTTTTACTTTTCTAGAATTAATGAAGAAATCCCTAATTTTTTTTTTTTTTTTTTGGTAGTATGTGGGTAGTTCCCTGGCTGGGAATCGAACCCAGGCCGCAGCGCTGACAGCACCAGTGCCGAAGCCTTAAGCCACTACACCATCAGGGAACTCCAAGAAATCCCTAATTTTAAAAAGAGAGAGAGAGAGAGAGAGAGAGAGAGAGAGAGAGAGAGAGAGAGAGACTGACTGTGCAATTGCTTATTTATTCCATGCAATAGCTGTGCCCCCCTCCTCACTTTTGATTGCTTCACCACTCCACAGGATATCCACCAGAGAGGGTGAGCAAAGAAACAGGGAAAGGTGAAACTTAAGTGGTAAAAATGGTCATTTCTGGCCTGCTCATATTCCATTGCCATAGCATGTTTGGAAGAAGTAGGAACCTTAGTGACTATGATTTCCTGAGTGAACTGGGCCAGCCAGTTGTAAATAAAAAAGAAAATGGGGGTGGGGCTAAACTTGGGAGCGATGTTTGACTTTCTTCCCTGGATTGCGACAGTTAGTTAGCGCTAAGGAAGAGGAGTGAATGCATGAGCATACGTAGGCATGTGTATGTGTAAAACATGGGTCAAATCAGAAAGCTTACATATACCCATGTGACCCATGTATGTGTGTATACACGTCCATTCATCCTTGTATCTGACATGCATATGGTATTTTCTAAAATGCTTGCACATCCATTATCTTTTTAAATCCATACAACCCGGGGAACCGTTTATTATCAGCAGGTTTGCAATAAATTACCAAGAAGGTAAATTGACTTATGCTGCGAGAGAAGAGCTGGGACCGCTACACTTCAGGTCTAACTCCAGCAATCTCTCTAAGGAGTTATTACTGAGACTTTACTCTCTGAACTCAAAGTCAGGATGCTTGGTTTTAGACAGGGACAGAATATTTGGAACTGGAAGTGTACCAGCAACTCTGGAACATACTGTCACTGCCATTATATCCCAGCCACCATCATTATTACACTTTTTAATGAGTGTTCTTTTTATGATTTCTTTAATGAATCTTAAAAATACACAAAGAAGAAAGAGGGTAGGATAATTTCGATTCAAGTTTTGTAAAAAAATTTATTGCTTATGATATCATAATCATCATATTATATTACAGGCACTATTTAAAAAAAATTCATGTTCTCTCCTCAAGGGGAATAAATTCATGCATTACCTCTAACAAGAAACAGTTTAAGTAGAAATTATATATACCAGTATAATAAAATACAGTTAACCACACAGACTTAATGATAAAGCAAGTAGAAGTTATTAAATCGAGCACAATTTTTTTTGTGTGTGCAGTGTCTTAAATCTGCTTTTACATGAGAATGTCCCCAAAAGGGAAAGGGTTATAAATAAAAACAGAATTTAGAAGCAGATGCCAGACTAAGACCTCTAAATTCTCTCCTTAGATCATGTTATATCACGAGAAGTCTATATATTTGGATGGCATTTCTTTATTTCCTTGCAGAACTGTCTTTACAGGGCTGGGACATATGAGGTTCTGTCTTTAATTTGACTAGTGTAAGAAGCAGCTATATGAAAGCTATAATACTGCTCCATTTGTCCGTTTTGTTTTTCAATACTGCTTCTATAAAGCTCTGCGTGAAGACTTTTTACATTTTATGCCAACAGAAAATTTGGTCTCCTGAGAACTAGGACTTCTGTTCTGAGAAGACCACCAATTTTTCTTTTTTTGCCTCCTTGACAGAAAAGCTCACTGTAATACTCCTGTCCCTTATAATTACATATTTGCATTTTCTCTTTAGTCTGATACTTTTATGAAACCATTGTTTATGTCGTTTGTTGTAAGCTGCCTCGTGTCCTTTTTGAAAAGAGGCTTGTGTATAAAAGCAAATGAGTGAGTAAGAAGGGTAAACTCTACCTCCATCCAGATAACGCATTGTTGCCGCGGGGGTGTTGCCAGTAACGGCCCGAGGCCCCCCCGCAGCAGTGCCCAGGGCTGGCTGACCGTCAGGCGGCAGCCGGATGCAAAGGAGGCGCTGCCGCTCTCCGCGTGCAGGGGCTTACGAACTCCTGGTCCACCGAACCTGGACGGAACGCGCTGCCTGGGAGCTGCTAGAGAAACGGATAAAGCAGGGCCGACTGACTACAGGATAACCGCTCTCTCTTTGCACTAGGAGGAGGGAAGGTTAGTTATAGGGGAGCCGTAGTGCCCTCTTCGATGCGCATGCTCAGTAAGAGACGGGGAAGAAAGGCGGTTTGCGAAGAGAAGCGCCGGGCGATGCGTTTTCTCTGCCATGATCTAAGTGTGTTGGGAGTACACAGCAATACCCCATGGAGGCTTTTATGGGCAACTATACAGGCTGTCAATGTGTCCTTCACACCCTGGGGCACTGTCTCTCATGAAACTTGGACTTCAGTTTTAATAAAGTAAATTTTTTCCACAAAATACAAAATAATGTAATACATTGTCTTTATTGTCTGATATTACAGATTAGGTTTACACTTTCCTTTTTTTTTTTTTTTTTTTTTTTTTTTTTTTTTTTTTTTTTTTACAGACAATGGGAATAAAGGGTAAAAATGTGTCCAGCATTTTGCAAACATTCGTTGTTACACACAAACACACACAATGAATAATAGGAAAGAGAATACAGAATTAAAAGGTAGGTTGAAATTGGACAGGCTGTGGTTCTAATTGGCTCATGGAAATAATGTGAAACTTTTTGATAATACTAGCAGGGGTGGGTATATTGTCATACACAGCTTGGTACATGCACTTGACATTAAATCTTTTATTTTGCTTCCATTTTTTTTTTTCTAATTAGTATTATTTTTGAGTATGCTGCTCCCTCTGCTGGCTTCTGAACCTGACCACAGGGTTAGTTAGATACAGGGTTTCAGTTTAGGCTACAGTGAAAGTCACAATGCCCCTATGTCTAGAGATGTATGTGAAGACTTCGTGAACTCCCAAAGCAGAAAGGTTCCTGGTGGTAAGAGAAAGGAAAAGTTACCTATTCTTTTGAGATTATTGTGAACCACTTGCAGGGATTCTGCTTGGGAAGAACTAAACAGTGGGAAGTGAACAGTTACTGAGTACAGTCTTTCTGTGATAAGATTGAGCCCATTTTGGTGAGCAGTAGGGAACTGGGACTTAATAATTATACAATGAAAAGAGATGTAATTGGTTGATACTTATCAAAAGAGGTTCCACACTTTTCCAGTAAAATGGAAACTGAACTGGATATTTCTAGTGTCAGAGGACACCAAAGTTAGTTTCTGAGTGCCATGGGTTTTACCTAAGTGTAACTTTAGTGACCGTGGTAGGTATCTTTCTGTTAAGAGAAGGGTCTGATAAACAACCCAGACGTGCATGAGACTGGTTTGAAATTTAGACCCCTGGAGATCTAAAAATTATTTAATAAATTACAGCTTGTTCCCTCTTGTCAGAGATGTAATAGCTCTTCTTTAGATGCCAACAGTAGTAATAGTTATAAAAAATACTAAATTTTATATATCTCAATTCAAGCACTACATTGAAAAGGAAGCAAATTAGTATGATTTTTTTTTCTCTTTCCAAACTGAAGCATGAACATACATTAGAGGCAAAAGCAATGAGAAAAACAGCAGGACGGCAGGCCCCTCCACTGTTAGTTAAGACCTGCAGTAGGGGACATAACTTACTCCCTGCTTCAGTTCTTCTTCCTACAGAAAGATTGAATCGAAAGCAGTTAGGTTACCCAGGGTTCCAACAAGAGCAGGTTCCAATACAGTGTAAAGGAATGCAAGGTGGGGAAAACATCAACACAGCTTTGATGGCAGGTCAGGTCTCTTCCACCTCAGTGACTTCAGTGCTCAGTCTCTTTAGGTATTGGAAACTATAGGCCCATCTCTTTTCTCCCTGTGTCCAACCATCTTTCAACACAATCTCTCTGTCCTGTGTTGGTACATCCTGACACAATGGACTGCTCAGTTGGGCTAGGTTGATGCCAAGGTGGCTGGTGGTAAACAGACTCCTATCCCACTGCTATGGTGATAGAATCCACAAGAATATAAGCAGGGTGATGGTTGGAAAGCTTCCTGTCATTCAGTGAAGGGAAAGGTGGGATGAACCTTCTTCATTTGGTACGTTTGAAAGGAGAGCAGAAAGAGCTTTTCTCGATCATCAAATAACAGGAGGAACAGCAACAGGTTATTAATTACCTAGTCCTATCTTTACATATGTAGTAAAACAAAAACTGAATTCTATACTTTACATGTTGAAGGCACTGAAATGTAAATTTTCCTCAGTAAAGATAAAGCATTCCCAACACTGATGGCAGGCAAAGATAAAGAATGGAAAAGGAAAGAAAACAAAGGAAAGATACACTTGCAACAGTGCCTGAGACACAGTAGGTTTCAACAAATATTTGTTAACTAAAAGGAAGGAAAGGAGAAAGAAAAAAGGAAGGAGGAGGAGGAATGGGAGGAAAGGGGGAGAGGGGGTAGAGAGAGAGAGAGGAGAGAGGGGAGAGGAGACAGGGGAGAGGGGAGAAGAGAGAGGAGAGGGGGAGAGGGGAGAGGGGAGAGGAAAAGAACAATACAGAAACAATAAATGATGGTGTGTCAGAGATGTGGGGGTCCATAGACCGAAAGTCAGGACATCTTGTCTCACAAGTGAGCTGCTCCAGGGACTGTGCCTTCATCATCTTATCAGAAGCTCTAGTTCCTGCCTCTGGCATGTCACAGTTTCAGTCCATACTGGTTCATGCATGCTTACACCAGGCAGGGTGACAACACAGCACTGACACTTCTACCAGGCTGACTGTGGACATGTGGCCCTAATTAGTCTACTTGTGACTTAAAATGTAATTAAATGTCTACCAAAGAAGGAAATAAGGATTTATGACAGGGAGAATGCCAGTCTCAAAGAGAATAATAGATTATAGCACTCTGCAGAGGACTTCTATAGTTCATCACTAAACACTCTACTTGCAGAAAAGTAAGGAAGTACTTCCATTTACAATTTGCATTTGCGACCCATAGAAGTTGTGTGATTTGCTCTAAAACCACGCAGATAAGATAAAATAGCTTGCTGAAATTAATAAAGTTACTCCTCTTAATGGAACTATTACCACCAAAGTTATTTAATGGCTATATTTTCATGTTACGAATTAAACGTTAGCTTCTGTTTAATTTAATCAGAATGACTGAAAGTATTAAATGTAAAACATTTCTAAATAAATCTAGTTTTGTTACATTCAGGGACATAAGAAACTGGAAATAAGACAAGAAGAAGTGTCCTGTGAAGGTCCTCAGTAGTCTGGTTCCACAAAATGGATAAAAATGACTGCTATCATGTGATGCATTTAAGAAAAGATTTTATATCTGAGTTAGAAACCACCTTTTGGAAGAAGTCATATGTATAGTAATTATAAAAACCATTGCACATTATGTGCAAAAATTTTTTTGCAAATGCCCTAAGTCATAGGTCCAGAAAACATTTCTTTATTTGAAACATCTTACCTTTAGTAGCTTCATGAGACCTTCTAACTGGACCATTAGCTCTCTCCGGCTCTCCTGGAGAGCAGACATTCTCTGTTCTAGTTCATCCTTGCGCTGTCTAAGAAGGAAGCAGTTGTCATCAGAAACAGTACGTAACTCACCGAGTTAATCACATTTCCCGGTGGGGCTAGTGCGCCACCAGACAAAGGGCATCTCTGAGTCATGGACACGGTTATGAGGCAGGGAAATGTTGTCCAATGAATGATCAATTATAGCTTGAGGTGTACATTTATTTGATTGGTGTCATACTAACACAGAATTGAAATCCTCTTAGATACTTCTCTTCTACAGTAAATGAGCCATTTAATGAAATGTTTTCTGAATGTTTATTATGTTGTGGGCCCTGTGCGGTGCCACTGGGTTTCCTTGAGACAAAAAACAAAAACCCAACTGTCACTGAAAAAGGCTGATCACACAAAGCCTTCAAACCCAAAGATCCTATTATAAATCTCACATAACACAATGATTGCCTTAGTATTTGATTGGATTTGGAAAAGTACCTTTCTCATCTCTTCCATCCTTAGTATACAATGTGGTGCCTTTCAGAGGTGAAGTATGAATGGTGCATAGTTACAGGTCATAGTTCATCGAAATCTCCTGGTTTGGGTTTGGTTTCATGAAGTGAAGTAAGAATAAAGGAGTTCCTACCTAACTGTTCTAACTAAAAATAATCTATCAGGTTTATGTTTGTTTAATTTTGTTTTGTTTTGTAGCACTTCTACTAAATTGTCAGCAAGAATGGAAAACCATGAAGGATAATCTATATTCTATCATCGATGTTGATACTAAGAGGTATCAAAAATATTTTTTAAAGGGGGAAAGAAATGAAATAGTATGGCGAAGAATACTAATGGTTCACATTTCTGAAGGATATGTGTACTTTTCAAATCAACTTTGAATTTATTATTTCATCACCATTAGAGAATAAGTAACATATACATTTTTTTTTTAGCTCCAAAGGCAAGATTTTGAAGCACTGAAACTTACGTTTTAAAAATGTGTGCATGTGTTAACTACATATGTGCTAAAGTGTGAATGGATAGGCCTAGTCTAATGGCATAGATACAATATCTAGTGGAGCTATAGCAGGGACTCTGATGAGAAACTGACCATATAAAAATATACTGAATTAGGTCAATGGTTTATCCAACTGAAAGATTTTTGGTGGGAGGGCAGGTTATAGATATAAATAAGACATTGCTAATTTGCTTTCATATAGGCTTACTCTATAATGAATAATGAATTTAAAATTTATAAACATATCTCAATTTTTTTTGAATAAATTTATATTTTTGGCTTTTACTCCCACTGAAGGCTTACTCCCAGAGCAATTCTTCCTTTGGTGTCTTTAAAAATTACCTCTTTTTACATGCTCGCTTGGGCAGCACATATACTAAAAATTGCCTCTTTTCTGCATCCTGTGGCCAATGAACATGGCAGAGCAGTATCACCACAAACATGTGAGTAATGCGTTGTCCTGTGACATCACGATGGCTATGACATCACTAGGCAGTAGGAATTTTTCAGCTCCATGAAACTACTGTCGTATATGTGATCTATCCTTGACTGAAACATTGTGATGTGGCATATGATTGTTCTTTAAAAAGTATGCCTCAGAATTAGATAAACCTGGAGCATACTTGGCACCCAAGCCCAAAGGTGGGAAGAATGCTGTACTTGCTAACTGAACATACCTTGTCAAATAGAACATTTCTATGAGAGAATGTCTTTGAATTTACATTTGTTTGGTTTGCCACACCATACACAAGGGCCTGGTGGGAAGCCAGTTTGATGTGGAAGCCACAGCATGATTTCCCTCTGCACATGGGTGCCAGGGTGGGGGGCACCACCGTCCTCATCTACATCCTGCTAATTTCTACCTTTCTGACTCCGAAAAGTGCATTGAAATTCAGGGGTTGAACCAGATGACCTTCTAAAGGTCCCTTCCAACTCATGTATTTTATGATGACAGAGTAGGAAATACCAAGTCTTTTAACTCACTTGTAGAACAAGAAGGTATGAAGTCTACTTTTTAAGATCTATAAGTAAAACTATTCTATTAGGGACCAAGATTGAGAGAAAATCAGACTCCCATTTATGGTAAAACTTATCATGTTTATTTAGCTGTTTGTGTGTGTGTTTTGTTAATCTCTTGTATTACAAACACATTGTTGTTGATGATGCAAATACACTAAGGCACTGAGCTGAATTTTTTCCTGTGGGAGATTGTGTTGCTGACCTTAAGAACTCTGTTTCCTTTTCTCTGTATTGAATGAAAGAATAAACTATAAACAGTCTCTTCCTCAAACCCTCAAATCTCAGCAGTTAGGTATGCACTATTAAAAAAGAAGCCAAGGTCAAGAGATGGCTGAGAACCGGTTTCTGGCTTGACACTGTGAGGTGTTATTGACGATCTCAATCATCTGTGTTCCCTGGGATGCTCTGGGCTCCCTCTCTTACCTGAGGAGCCGGAGTTCTGCCAGCAGAGTGGGGTTTTGCTGCGCCTTCTCTGGAGTGGGCTGAGAAGCTTGTTCATGCTCTAGCCGCAGCCTCTGGATCTCCTGTAAGATTTCTCTTAGGAGAGAGGAAGGAAATAAGAAACCAGGGTCAGTTAACTTCCTGGGTATCCAGGATCTAACATCTGAGCAGATCAGAGCCACCAGAGCAAAGAAGGGGTCATCCTATGTTTCAAGCAGAACTGTCACTAGACAATCATGTTTATAAGGCGTTGGCTGTGGCTAGTTGGGTGCTGTGGCCTAGAGGATGCTGACTTGATCTCCATACACCCGAAGTGAAGATTCTGCAGTATCTCGCTGGAGCCTTCAAGATGACTGTTCTTCCCAGGACTGACTAATCTCTCTAGTAAGTAATATAATGCCGTGGTAATGTGTTCAGCTTTGAAAAGTACACTGCTTAAGAGACAAAAACGTCTTCCTATTATTTATGATCACAGTCTGACACCATAATGTAACTGCAGCTACCAAGTAAGAGGTGCTTGGAGGGAAAATAAGGATAAATGGTGCTTATTTCATAAAACTAAATAACCCCATTCTCTCACTAGGAATGAAATTCCTTCCACTGAATTTATCCGAGAAGGCTATGGTTAGACAAAATCCTTTCTCTTTTTTCTAAACATTTTCAGCCTTAAAAATGGATCTCATTGAAGGTAGCCTTAGAAGGAAAGTGCTTTTAAAAGGATTCACTATAATTGAGTCTGTGACCTAGGACTGCTCTTGGTGTGACCTCTGTCCGGGATGAGACACGTGAGTCTATTATTGATGTTGGGGTCTGGGCTGCCCTGCACTGAGGTGAACATTAGGGTGGCCATAAAGCATAGCTGACCTGTGAAAGGTAAATTATCCCTAAGTGAGTTAGAAGCCATTAAGCAAGGTTACAAGTCGTGTATTCTTGGGGGAGGGGTCAGTCTTCTACCCAACAAAATGCACAGGTGCCAATAAGACAGAACAAAGCACCAAGAATGAGAGGTGAACTTGGTGAATGGAGTGGATGGCTTTCCACTTAGAAGGATCATTTATAACTGCCCAGTTCACATCATCATCAAGAAGCTAATTACCAGTCACTACACATTTCATGAGTATGGTGAGAAGGGTGGATTATAATTCACTGTTTTCAACATTTTTTTTTTGTCCCCCTTGGTGTTTCATGGTAAAAATTTTCTTTAAAAGAAATTTTCCATGGAGACCCCATATGGCAAACAGTTAAGAGGGAGATGCTACAGTTAAAGATAGGATGGGCCCCTGTGCTCCTACCCCTTTCTCCCCTCTCTATGGAGTCCCCAGAGCCCCATAGAGCTCAGTCTGAAAATTAGTGTACTGGGATTTTGAAGAGCTCCTTCAGGGCTAACATCTTGATATTCTATGACTCCCATTAGTTCTCCCTATTGGTTCTAAGGACCGAACTATGACAGACCCACGAAGCCCAAGGAAGATGCTGCTCTGATAAAAAGAAAAAGAAAAAAAAGGTAAGATATGTAATGAGCACTGAGTGGTTAGTCTATGGTCACCTTCAAAGTATTACCCTTGGGAAGCTATGCACCAATGCCAGTGCCTTGCCTACTCTTCAAAGCAATTTGGAACTCTTTGTCTGGAATGGCCATCAGAGCTGTTGTCATATTACCCTTGATGTATTGAATGTCATCAAAATGTCTTCCTTTCAATATTTCTTTTATCTTTGAATAAAGAAAAAAGTCATTGGGGGCCAGATCAGTGAATAAGGAGGGTGTTCCAGTACAGTTATTTGTGTACTGGCTAAAAACCCCCTCACAGACAGTGCCCTGTGAGCTGGTGCATTGTTGTGATATAAGAACCGTGAATTGTTGGTGAAAAGTTCAGGTTGTTTTCATCTAACTTTTTCACACAGACTTTTCAGCACTTCCAAATAGTAAATTTGGTTGACTGTTTGTCTATTTGGTACAAATTCAGAATGAACAATCCCTCTCATAACAAAAAAGGTTTAGCAACATCGTTTTGACTCTTGATTCAGGCTGACGGAATTTTTTTGGTCGTGGAGAATTGGCTGACTTCCATTGTGCACTCTGATGCTTCATATTGGCACACCCATGTTTCATCACCAGTGAAAACACGGTCCAAAACATAGTCTTGCCTCTCCAGAAGGTCTTGGCAAACTTCAACTCTCCTTTGCTCTTGTTAATCGGTGAGCTCCTTTGGGACCATTTTGCACACAGCTTTCTCATGCCAAGATTTTCAGCTAAGATTTTCCTGTTTCTCTATCAATATTTACTTGGTCTGCTATGCTTCTCATAGTCAGTCAACCATTTTAAGGCACAATTTGGTGAATTTTTGCAATGTTTTAATCAGTTCTGCTCATTACTGGTCACTCTGACCTCTGTTCATCAGTGACACTTTCTCTCCCCTCAGAAAAGCATTTAATCCATTTGTGCACTGCTGTTTTCTCCATGACATTATCCCCATAAACTTGGAATAACATATTCCTGATTTCACTTCTACTCTTGCCAATGTAATGTTAGTTCATTGCTCTAATTCAAGCTCCGACATTCTCATGACAGCACACAAAAACACGTAAAAACAATAATGAACGCCACTCAGCAGGACACCACCACACACTGACAGGAACATAGCTGAGAGACCCAGATATGCCAAGGTTATGACACCTTACTGAGTTGTTTGTACAGTGCTGCCAATGTAAATGTATGGTAGCAAGTTCATGAACTTAATTGTCAGACCTTGTACACACACAGATGGGGCTGTAATAGAGACTGGTTCCTGGACTAGGAGTAGTGGGCAAGATTACACAGGTGGCCTTTTGCACTGAGAACTCAATCATGAGAAGGAGCCATCCATGCAGAGACCCTGAGGAGGAGCGTTCTAACCTGAGAGAACAATTAGTGTAAAAGCTGTAAAGCAAGAGAAAAGCAGGCGTACAACGAGCAAGGTGGGCTGAGTCTGGAAGAGTCGGCAGGAAGAGGGGCAGGTAAGACTCTGTGGACCATGCTAAAAGGGATGGGATTCAGTCACAGTGCAATGGAAACCCATCGGAGGGTTGTGGGCAGAAAAAAAATCACACATGATTTGTTTTGTAAAATGACAGGTTGGATGGAGTGGTCATGGTGGAGATGAAGTAGACAGTTTTGAGGATATGCTGTGGGGATGGACTGTGAATCGACCTGTGCTGAGTAAAAAGAGAGAAACTGCTGATGGGCTGGAAGTGGAGATGCTTAGCTTGAACACCTGGGTGATGGTAGTATCCGTGCAAAGGCCTCTTTTAGCCTGGGGTCCTTGCAGGGACCCCCCTTGGAAAGCCTTCTACTTGTCTCTAGGTGGCAGAGATAATCTCCTCATATTACTCAGGAAAGCCCTTCTGCATGAGACAGCTTCTTAACAAAATGAAGTGTGTCAGAAAAAGGGAAATGAGACTGTCTGGACTCCAGAGAGAAAACATTCATTTCACTGACATCTCAGAGCTAGATACATGAAGCTTCTGAAGATCGAAAATCTAAAGCCTGGCTTCTCAGAAGCCAGCATCACTGTTGTCTGGATGCTGACCCTTAAATATGCAGATAGGGGGAAAAACCTGGATATTTTAAAGCATGATTCTAGGGTATCCATGAATGCACACTGATTAAAAAGGCCATCTCGTATAAAAAAGTCGTACCTGTTCTTGTTTTCTAGTTCCGCGATCAGCTGCCTTTGTTGCTTGTTTGCATCCATGGTGAAGGAGATGTCAGGGGCACTTCTCTGCTGAGTCGGCTGCTAGAAAACATGTGGTTTACACGATTTAATACTGGCAGTGGGAACCCACACGCGTCTGAGAAGACAGGAATCATGACATGTGCTGAGAAGCAAGAAGAACCCATTTCTCTCCAAACAGCAAAAGACAAGCACATAGAATGAAATGGCCACCTGTCCCCTGAGGACCAGCTTTCCTGTGTGTCCAGAGCACCTCTGTGCGATGGGAAGCAGCCCAGAGTGCTTTGGCAGGCAAATACACAAAACACAGAAAATACCTGTGTGTTAGCTTTCGGATTTGAAGGCTTTGGGGACCTATTTCGTGATGCTGTCCCCACTATCCTCTCACTGCAGGTGAATATAAAATATACCTTACTGTTGAGATAACACTTTCTGTAAAATTACTGTTCAATTACTGTAATATGCAATGAAAAATTTATACTTTTAAGGTCACATTTATATATGATTACATGACTTTCTTTTCTTCTTTTAGTCAACATGCTTTTATCATTCCTTTATCATATATGTCATTTATCTCATGAAGTATACATATGTACATGTATTTCCTTTATGTTTATACTACACCACTTCATCGTTCTTGGTCATGCCACCAGCTTTAGCAACTGGTGCATGCGCAGCCGTCGCTTTCTCCATTCTTTTAAAATTATATATATGTATAGACATACACATAAAAATTGTCTTAACAAATTATATATAATAGATAAATTAGCCCTTGATTAAATACACATACACATATACATGTACAAATATGGTGTAGAATTTATGTCTGTAGGCACATATGTGAGGGCTGTCTAGAAAGTATCCAGCCACAAACTGTTCTTGTTATATTAACAATGCCTGGATTTTTTCCCAGACAGCCCTCATATACATGTATAGACACGTAATAATATACTGTTTTTATATATATTTATATATGTGTATGTGTATTTAGTTAAGGGTTAATTTGTCGTTGTTTCATAATAATAGAGTCTGGTTATATGTACTTCCTTGGCACTGATTACCTAAGCTCAAAGGCATGGAGAAACTCGGACTGTTTTTTAATATCCAGAAACATGACTGTAGAAAAGATTAAATGTGGTAAAGGTCTAGCTTTCATAAGGCTTTTTTATAATTTTTAATTAGCATTTCTTTTAACGGAGAAATGACCTGTGTTGCTAATGAAGTTTGAGCTCCTATGTTTTATATCCGAAATGACTTTCTACAGCTATTATAAGTCTGGCATTTGGCAGCTTTGACCTGTGACCCAGGCTTTTCCTCTGATTTCATCACATAATTTTCTCTTTCTTGTATATATTTTACATATTGATAAAAGTAGAAGCTTATCTGAGCCACTTGTGGATTTGAGTCATTGCTTTACTTTTTATATTAACTGATCAGGAATCATTCAGAGAAATCAGGTGTTAGGCTGGTTTAGCAATGTTGTAAAACAATTATCTCAAGCTATGATTTATGCTATACCAGAATGATAGCTGATAAGGAGAAAAAATAGAAGCAGTGGAAAGCCAGACTACGTTTAGGTCTTGCAGATACAGTAGCAACTCTTTAAGCTCTGCTGTTGTAACCCCAACTATAAAGACAGCAATGAGTATGATGATGTCCTCTCACTCAAACTACTTACAGACGAAGTAGACTCTGCTGCCAGCCTTGCTGCGTACCTGGCGATCAGCCTGTGCTCTTCATCCAGCCGGTTTGAACTCTCAAGCATACTATCGGACACAGAGCAAGGAGACTGTCAGGCAATGAGAAAGACTGATGCACTGACCTTATCACTAGGGGAGTTTGATATTTCAATTTTTTAGTGCAAATATTTCAAAGCTATTCAAATCCCTAGTAGGTTAATGATCTCAGACTTGGATTCATAAAATGATTTAATATGTGGCCAGGAAGGTCCTTCATAAATCCTGTCTTCAATCAATTTGATTGTCTTACTAGGAAAGCTCCAAAGAGGAGTGATTTTTCTGATCAACATTTCTGATAAAAGAATATTTCTCTTTAATTTTATTGCCTTGAACATATTTATTTCCTTATCACACAAGTAAAAAATGTGCAAAAATAGACATGCTAGAAAATATGAAAGCTAGACTGAAAGAAA
The DNA here is from genome assembly GCA_004026885.1 of Lyroderma lyra. Lineage (NCBI taxonomy): Eukaryota > Metazoa > Chordata > Mammalia > Chiroptera > Megadermatidae > Lyroderma > Lyroderma lyra. The sequence continues at coordinate 487,722 of PVJL010000031.1, forward strand.
AACAAAACAAAACAAAACAAAACAAAACAAAAAACAAAACCAACTGTGGTCATCCTGCAGTGATGCCCACCTCCTGGTATTCACAAATGTGTGTAATCCCCCCTGCCCTTTACTGTGGGCTGAATTTACTGACTTTCTTCTAATGAATAGAATATAGCAGAAGTAATGAAATGTCTCTTCCAATGTTAGGTTAGGTTACAGAAAGACCACAATTTCCATCTTGGGTATGTTTTCTCTCTCTTGAGTTCTTCTGGATTGCTTGCTCTGTGTAAAGCTAGCTGCCATGTCATAAGGTGGCCCGTGGCAAGACCCACGTGGTGAGGAACCAGAGCCAGCCAGCACCTTGTGAATGAATCCACATGGGCAGAGCCTTCAGATGAGATTGCAGCCCCAGCCAACAGCTTGATGGCAACCTCATGAAACTCCTTGAGACCCAAGCACTTAACTCAGCCAAACCTGGATCCCTGACCCTCTATGAGGTAATAAACATTGTTTTAAGCTGTTAAGTTTTCACACAATTTGTTATGCATCAATAGATAACCAACATAATTCTGATCAATAATGCTACTACTAGATGACTTGTTATTTTATATTTACTTCCAGAGAAGTGGAATTACAGTAGTGATTTCTAATGACACTAATGGGAATTCTTTAGTACCTCCTATAAATTTATAAAAATTGTTTATACTAGAATAAGGATGAACTAAGGCTCTAAAAAATATAATGCAAATAGAAGCAAAAAAATACCTAATTCATTAATGTAAATATTAACTCTCCCATATTTCAGAAAGCCCTTCACTCACGACTAAGTTTTGGGCACCATTAAAAATAATTCTATGTAACATATTAGTAACATTGATACTGTTAACAGACTAGTTGGTCATAGTTTGGTTTTTCAGTCATTATTGTACCAGGTCAGAAGAAGGAGCAGAAGCTAGATATAGGGTGATGGAGAAAGAAGTCACAATAGGTGGTGAAATTATTATATAACAGTTGACAATGCACTGTGGAATTGTACACCTGGAACCTATGTAATTCTTGCTAACAGATGTCACCCCAAAAAGTCTATCAATAAAAATGAATTTAAAACAACAACAACAACAAAAACCAAAAAACAAACAAATAAAATTAGAACTAGTTTCTCTTATCCCCAAATTTACTTATATTCTCCTCCATGGGACCTTATACTTAAGTCTGTTCCTTAAAGAAAAAAAATGAATACTCATGGTTATATATTAAAAATGGCACATTTCTATGCCAATTTAAGATTGTAAGAATTATCCATTGCAGAGTCTTGGATCTATACAAAGTAACATACATCTATATCATTTATATGTACATTCAAATACAAAGTAAACACGCAACATAGTCTTTTAACCTTTGTTCTAAAGTGAGAAGATGAGTGAAAATCATTATGTGCTTCCAGAGACATATTAGTTCTTCACTCCCGAATAGCTCTTCCCTGGTTGACTAAATTCATTACTGCAACATTTTTTCCTCTTGGAAGACATTCCTGCCTCCATTACCTCTAATCTAGTCTATACTCTTCATATATGTAAGCAATACCTGTTCGTATCTGAACACCTCCACTCAAGATTTAGCCCTTTTCTCCGGGCAGTGATAACTACCTACAATATTTCTCACTTTTTCCAGTTACTAAGTCACTTCTCCATCCTCAGAAAAACAGTCTTCTCTTTTTCTTTTGTCCAAATGTGAGAATGCATATAAAAATCATCAAGCTAGTATGATGCCTAGAACACGTTAAAAGCTCAAAAATATTAGTTAATACAGTGTTATTATTTTGCCTCTTCAGTAACGTGTTCAGATTCATTAATGATTCTTGTTTCCTTCAAAATACCATCTACCATCCAGCAACTATCTAGAGCAGGGTTTCTCAAACTTTAGTGCATACACCTGGGGATGGTGTGAAAATGCAGTTTCTGATTCTGCAGTGGTGGGGGGTGGGATAGGTTGGAGGGGATGGGACTCGAGAATCTGTATTTCTACCAAGCTTTCAAGATCCATTGATATTGCTGGTCCAAGGACAACATGTTGAGGAGCAAGGATCTAGAAGATCATGAAAATAAAATGGAAAATCTAGACACATGAAATGAACCTCAAGTGTAAACCACATAAAATAGGTCATTTTTCATGAGAATTTAAGAGATATCCATATAGTTTGTGTGCTACTTTACGAACATTCCCTTATAACAGAAAACTACAGACTTACCTATAAATAGTAACATTCCCTGTGGATTGAGATTTCAATCAACATACAAAAGACTTGGAGTAAGAAAGTAATTTTAATAGCAAAGAGAATTAGTTTTGGAAAACAGATCCTTTAAAGCAGATGTTTTTGTTTTTATAACAATATCTGCACTCTGCTGTGGTTAAGTTAAAAATAATAACTGAATTTCTTGTTGCAGCCTTAGATAAATTTATCCTGTCTTTTCTTTAAACATCAAACTACCCCACAAAAAAAAATTTAATTTGATTTTATCATTCTGGCTGGTATATTAGCCATTATAAGCCTATTCCAACACCATGTAGAGAACAGGGCCCATTGCTCCAAGCCCAAGACGATGACTTGTTTGACTGCCTGAAAGTGCCTTAACACTTGTGAGTGTTAAGATAAATAAATAATAAAAAAACTTCGATGGAAAAAAACCAAAAACCTCATGGTAAAAGTGTCTTCTATCATGAATGACCAGCAAGTATAAATAATACGAAGGTTACATTAAAAAAGGCCTTCTGAAAATCTAAGATGTGAAGTCATGATTCTGTCTAGCAAGCTGTAACTCATACTTCCATGCCTTGCCTTCCGCCAGCACCGACTGAGTGAGAGGTGGAGTGATGTATTACCCCTCCGTGCACACGAACGATTTATGAGTCCACATGTGCCATTTTAGTGTGTTCAAATTACACAGGGGTGAATGAGGCATTTCTCTGATGAATTCCATTATTTCAAGACTTCAATTACAAATAGTTGAAAATGAATGGCCAAGAATCCCTAAGTCACTAAAGAAATACTGATTCTAACACTTGCTTCATCCCTGGATATTCATTTCAAGACTTTATAATCAGTAATCGTGCTATAGGACGATGATGAATTAAGAAGTGGCTGTGGTGTAGACTGCATTTCGAGCAGGAAGATCTATTATTTCGAAAGCGCTCTGCTTTCTACCTTAAATACATGGCCACCGGCTCTTGCTACTTATGTCAAAATGGCATTCTAGGCAACTCGAGTGGCCCTAGCTGAGCTAGTGCTTACTAAATTCTGATTTGGCAAGGACTTCTGGGAACTCAGGGTTTATTCACGTTTTTACTGTTGTTGCTGTTGTTTCTCTGCTGGCCTGTTCTGACTTCTAGGATGGAAAAGTCAACCAAATAATGTTATCCCAAGGCCACCAGAAATACTTCTATGTTTTTCCCTAATATTTTTTCCATTTAGCTAAATGGTGATGGGAATTTTATCACCAGAGATTAATTTTTAAAGTCATTAGCCTTAGTATTACTCTTCTATTAAAATGCAAATTGCTAATAGGAGGATTACTTGCCTGAGAAGGCATTATTAGTTAATACTAAATGGAGGATTACTTTATGAGGTTCTTATGTCCTATTTTATACAGTTGGTTGAGAGCAAAATGCTATGGGATAGGGAGCCCTATTCAGGCCCTTAGGAGTCAGTGAGCAGAAGGGCCAGGGTAGAAAAGCATGAAGTGATACTGGGCCCCAAGAACTGATTTTATGGGACTGAGGGACAGGGACAGAGATGACTTAACTCTCAGAGCTTCACATGTTGGTTCTTTAATGACTGGTTTGAAAGGAAAAGATGAGAAATCATGAAGTGGCAGTCTTCATGGATAATAATAAAAAAATTAGCACAACAATGGCTTCTCTGATTTGAACAACCCCACTATGTTATAATTATCTACAAGGCCTAGTCTATGCATTCTATTTTCTACAAACTCTCAAATTCCTCCAGTTCCTTCTATTCCACCTGTCACTGATGTGCTCCTGGACACTGTCATTCTAGCCTGAATTTGTGTACAGTCCTCTCAATGGGTCACTCTGATTTTAAACTCACGAGGGCTGTCTGGAAAGTATCCAGCCTTGTAATATGAAAAATAGAGGCATTTATGGCTGCATTTTTTTCCGGACAGCCCTCGTATTCTTTCATCCAATTCATTTTCCATCCAGTAGTCAGTGAGTGATCTTTTAAAAATGAAATTGACTGTAACATTCCTATGCATAAAATCGTTCAATAGGTTCTCACGTTTGAAACTCCTAAATAAGACTTAAAGGGTTCTGGATAACCTAGCCTCCTCTTTCACCCGGTTCCTTGAGTAGTCTTACCAAACTGAAGATCCTCAGCTGGACCATGGTCTCTCTGTCCTGAACAACCTCTCTGCCTCTGCCACCCACATCCACCTGGCTAATTCCACTTCATCCCGCTGTTGGCTTTAGCTGCCATTTCCTACCCTCACCTCCAAACTCCAAATTCAGGTTCATTGCTTCTCATTTATTCCATAGCACTGTGCAGGGCAATGATCTTATTGTAGCTGTTTCCCTTTGCGTCTTAATTGCCTTTTCACTTGTCTTTATCCTTCACTAAACTATAACTTCTTTGAGGGCAGAATGGTTCAATCTTTTCACCATCACATCCTGAGTGTTTATTTAGCACAGTGCTGGGCACGCAGTAGGAACTACCTAAGAAGTAGTTGGACAAAAGCCTGAGCTCTCTTAGTGTCATGGTCTTTGGCTCACTTTTTCTTTGTCTCTCTTTGCTCTGCATGTATCCTCAATACTTTGAAAAAAAAATCAGAAGAATACAGATGCAATATTGTACTTTAAAATTAGCCATGCCATCTAAAATCAAACTGCAAAATATTCATTTTTGGCAGAGTTAAAAATAAAGACACACTCTGGCTGCATACAGATTCCTTATCTGCTTTATATAAGTGCTAAAGTTCATGGATATGTCATTATACACATTCATATTTATCAGATCTTCCCCACTCCTAATCATGGAAAATTCTTTTTTGGTTCCCATTTTGTTGTTTCAAAGATTAGGAAAGCAGATAGCATCTGAAAGGGGTACACTTCCACGCAGAAAGGTAGGGATGTTACAAAAGAATAGATGGGAAGTTGGGCTGGATCATTTGTGGATTCAAATCCCAGCCCACTAGCTGTGGGCCTCTAGGCAAGTTTTAACCAGGCTGTGCCTCAGTTTTCTCACCTATAAAACAAGGATACAGTGGAAACTTACCTCATGGCTTCTCAGGAAGGTACCATGTAATGTGCATAGAGCAGTATCAGGGCACATGGAAATACTATGCAGGCATTCTTTTTATTCTTACTTCTAAAAAGCAGGTAACACTGTCGTGGTATGATCCTTTTTGCATAATCACTTTGTTATCTATAAGTTAGCTTTTTGCTCAAGAAAATATGATTGGTTACTGGGGAGTATACTAAGGTACACCAAAAAAGAGGAAGATAGTTTAGTTGAATCAATGAAGGATTTTACAGAAACAATAGGTAGTCTTTGTATCTTTGATTTCCTAAACAAAGGGGGGAGTTAGCTTAACAGTGATAGCCTTCTCTTCATTCTCTTTGCTCCTCTATGCAAAGCTGCATACTGCTATCACTTTTTAACCAAATTGTCTTTTTTATACAATTTATCAGACCATGAGACTATGTCCCTTTCTGAATTCTTTACTTTAGTACATTTGAAGAAAGCATACTGTGAAGTTCATTCAACAATTTGATGGACATACATGAATTATAAGTTTATTTTTACCATATTATAATGGACAGTTTTGACAAAATATAATTTTAAAATCTAACTTTTTATATGGCTTCAGTCCTATTCAAAATTAAAGGAGGATCCACCATTGAGCTATCCCCATCTGCCCAGCACTATGCTAGCTAGTTCACATTCGCAACCTGATCAGACTGGTAGACTCACTCTTATTTTCTGTGGAAACTTAAAATATATTAGAATCTATAACAGGAAAGTGAATTCATCTTAAAATGAATGTATCATCTGATTATGATGAGAAAACCTCCATGGGTACAACACAGTCAATGCAGATATGTGCACTGGTATGTCACATTCTTCAGATTCATATTTTTAGGTTCCTAAGGAAATATCTTTCTCATAAGTCTACTTCTATAACTGAAGCTCCTCAACATTTTACTGAAGAAAAGCAGTATTGTTAACAATGAAATCTCATATAAAAAAGATACTGTCAGTTAAGTGTCGATAATTTTGTTTCTTTCAACAGGTTGCAATGAACCTATATTTTTCAAAACCAACAATACTTACTGAAAAGATCAGTCAAATCTTAGCTGACACATTAAAAATGTTAAAGGCACACAATTCAGTGGATACAGTGTTGAAGTATGTTATGGACTGAATTGTGCCTCTCCCCAAATTTATGTGTTGAAGACCTAACCCCAGTCCCGTAGAATAGGACTGTGTTTGGAGATTGGGCTTTTAAAGAGGTGATTAAGGTTAAATGAAGTCATTGGGTAGGGCCTTAATTCAATATGACTCGTGCCCTTATCAGAAGAGGAAGAGAACTAGGGATGTACATATACAGAGGAAAGGTCACATAAGGACAAAGTAAAGCAGCCATCTGCAGGTCAAGAAGAGCGATTCCAAGAGAAATCAACCTTGCCAGTACCTTGGTCTTGGACTTTTAGCCTCCAGAACAATAAGGAAATAAATTTCTATTGTTTAAACCACACCATTAGTGGTATTTTCTTACATTAGCCTCAGTGAACTAACAAAAAAACAGAAGAGACAAGAGAGCGTGAAAAATTGTTTTCAATTTTTGCCCATCAGTTGCTTTTCCCACATCAGTGAATCGCTGGTGCTCATCTTTATCCATGTTTACCACCTCTTTCTATGTCAAGATTAATACTTTAATTTTTCACCTATTTTATACTGTTACACTAAATATTCAATTTAAGGGCTAATTTATAATAGGTGATTTTTTAATAGTGAATATGCTAATTATATTAGTAAAAAAGATTGTTTTTTGAGGACTCCCAACAATTTTGCTTAGAGTGAAAGACAATTTTATATCTATAATATTATCAATATTCCACAACATCAACAGATGTCTCTTGGACACCTATAGTGTATCAGGCAGGCACTGTGCAAGGTTCCAAAGAAATGGTGGTGCAAATCAGAGAAGGTCCCTGCTCCACACAGGAGAAGATAGATAGTAAACCAACAGCCAACCAACCAACCAACCAGCCAACCAGCCAACCACCGAACCAACCAATGGTTGTAGTTAAGATACTAATACAGGAGACCTACCTGAGGAGGTGCCTTTACTCTGAGATTGGAAGCCAGAGAAGGAGCCAGTGCATGTGTGTGTGGAAGGAGATGGAAGGGGTAAAATGGGGAAGAATATTCTAGTTATAGGGTAGGACTAGTATATATGGTCTTGAGGCAGTTTTAGGAATTGTTTTAGAAACTGATCAAAAGCTGATGGGACTAAATACTGTGACTGAGTGGAAGAACCTTTGAACAGCTGAGGCTGAGAAACAGATGAATAAGCAAGGATTAGATCACACATAAGCTTCTAGGCCATTCTGAGGGGTCTGGGTTGCAAACTAAATGCAAGAGAATTCTATTCAAGGGTTTCAAGCAGAAAAGTCAATAAAAAACTTAGACCTCATATATGAAACTTAGAAATAGGTATAAAATGTACAATTTCTTGTACTTGAGAATAACATATAAGCAGAACAAATTTTAACCAGGTTATGTGAGATCAATGGTTTAAGTGACAGAAATTGCTCATGACATCAAAGTATAGCCTTTAATTGTACCCCTCCCTTACACAGGAGTCTTTTCATAGTTGAGAGAAATGTGCCAGAAGCTTCTGAATGGCAACTATCGAAGATGTAATTAAGGTCAGAGTCGCAAGTTCTGAGGTGGTTTCTGATCCTTTGATTTGCCTGCCACAGTCAGTCCTTATAAACCACTCGCAAGCCCTGGCACTTGCTAAGCTTTAAGGAAGGGCAGAAAAGCCCTCACTGTATCGAATTTCGAGACCTCTTCTGTCCCCTTGGAGAAGGTGCTTGAAAATCATTAAGGCTTTTAAAACTCCACTGGATTAGGAAGACAACAGAAATTCTCCCTTGAGCTACAGTTTATTTGGCTTCTCTGACATTAGATCCAACAATGACATAAGTTTTTCTTTAAATTAGCAGCAGACTACTTACAAATGAGTCAGGGTCTTATTGTGTTAAGCAGTTAATATGGGGTAGAAGGACCCCACACAGGGTTATCTAGGAGCACACATGAATAAGGACAAAAACAAACCTTTTAACTAGGAATTGTTGTTAGGTTCTGATTTATAGACCATTTCATGAAAGATGCACTAAACAGAGAGGCCAAGGAACTGACGTGGACAATAGATGAGGCCCAGTGTCAGAAGACCTATGTACAGACCCTTGCTGGTATGTGACCTTGGATAAGTTACTTAATGTCTCAGAGCTTGCATTTTCTTATCAGTGAAGTGGAAACAATAATATCCAAACTTATAGGGCTTTGGCAAACAAACTAAATAATGTGTGAAAGTGCACTGTAGTTTTTGAAGCCCTTTATAAATGTAAAATTTATTCACATTCTGACTGCTGTGATGAGATACAAGAGATTGAAGACAAACTTCTTGCCCCTTAGAAGCTTACAATCAAAATGAGGAATCATAATGCATAGAATGAAATACATAAATAGTAACTTATAAATAACCACCATTCCTATTACTAGGATGTGCTCCAAATATTTGTTAAAATGGAATAAAAATAATATGCCATTAGGATATGCCATTTCAGGAAATAGATATGTGGTGGATACAGTGTGGAGGAGTGCCCAGAAAAGCTTTCTGGAGGGCATGCATTTACATAGATTTTAGAAGAGGCCATGTAGCCTAGTGGTTATGAGCTTTGGCTTAGGTGGATAATGATCAAAATCCCTGCTCCACTGTTTAGTAGCCCTGTGACTGTCGGAGAGCCATGCAACTCTCTTAACGGGCACCTTTACTTATGTATAAAATGGGGATGACAATATTTACTTATGGGCTTACTACTCTAAAGTCTAGGGAGAATTATGTAAATAATTGTATAATTAATTTAGGTAGTTGTGAATTATGTAAATAATTTGTTATTATGTAAACTGTGCATTATTATGTAATATAATAAATAAAACTTTTAGCACAATCTTAGCATGGGACAAGTACTTTAAAAACACGGTAGTTCTTATAATTATTACATTATATATTTCACCATAGTTGAGTGAGGAGAAAGGTTATAGCTATAATGATGATAATACGGGTGAGAGATCACTGAATTACTTATACAATCATGGCAGGTATGGAGAACTGTCAGGATCTAATTAAACAGAAAGGAAAGAGAAGGAAAACAAGAAATTCAAAAGAGAACCTGGAAGTTTTTAAGGACAGAAAAAAGTGCTGAGAATGGAGGGCAGCAGCTATTCAAACAGAATCCACTTCATTGATGAGTCTTAAATTCTGCTTTGTTTTCAAAATACAAATCACACCTAGCTTTCATCAAGTACATGTAAGGTGTCTCTGCTGAGACAGTTTTATGGTCTTAAGTGACCATAAAGTCAATGTGATTAATCACTTGAGTAGGGAAGAGGACTACTAGTAGTAACAAACTCTGAGCATTCCTCTTTGGAGATTTCTTTAATTAAGAAAAGGTCAAAGAAAAGTGATAGAAATAACCAGAGTATGCTTAGAATTATGGGGGAGAGGACACAGTGTGAGATCACATCACTGCCTTTAGACATGATTAAATCTATATTGATTGCATTCTTCTTTAAAGATTACTCATACTTTTTTTTTTTTTTAATAATCCAGTATTTTCAGTTCTATTGATTTAGCCACCATATAACATTGTGGAACCAAACTCATTGGGAGTAAGATTAAAGCAATAACTCTTTCCACTTGTGTTTTTGGGAGGCTGAGATGTGAGAAGGAAGAGGAACTATTTGATCTACAAGCTTGGAAACATTTGAACAAAAAGATGGGCTTAGCAGAAAAGTCCATTTTTATTTCCTTAAAGAGTAGGATATAGTATAAAATTAAAATGGTATGCTAGTTATATAGTTTTTAAAAATACAAACTAAGATAAATATGTAACTATTAAAAAATGTTCATCAATGAATCCTAAGATCATGTCATGTACTAATCATGCAAGAAATAGTTCTAAGGTGTCAGAAGCAGGAATAGAAAGAACTTTGGAAAGAGTTAAGGGAGAAACAATCTAGAAACAAAGAAGTGGCTAACAATACCAAGTGATGAGGGTTATGAGCACCAAGTGTTTGAGGGGTTCTTTCTATGACAGTAGAGGAGAAGGGGACCAGCTATTTCAAAGCCAACTTAACCCTTTGCTTCACTTAATGGCCATAAATGCACAAAATCCATGGGCCCTTAGTTCAGAGAAAATTAGAGTTATTAAGCAAACTTGAAATATTTCTAAGGAGCTGGTTTTCTAAACATGTTGGTAAAACAGTTGTCTAAATTAGGCTGAAATGTATCATATATACTTGTGTATATTCTGTCCATTTATTTTCATTCAAATTGCAAATGTACATTTATTATTAAAGTGAAGTAACTAACCAATGGGAAGCACCTCCTATGTCACTATTAAAATAGAGACAAATTTTATGGATGCCTTTATCCTAATACAGAGGGCCATCTGAATCCACACATGTAACACAAAGTAAGCTTTGCATATTCTGGGACTTGAGCAGAGGCTTCATCAGAATGCCTTTCCAGAAATACTTGTAAAGGTTGAAAGGCAATTTCTACCACTGTAATTATTGTTAAGAAAATGATTTCCACGGTATGATCCCATGACATCAATTTTCCTCTATTTTACTTCTATCTTTAATGAATGAAGCATTGTTCTTCAAATCAGCAGAGACATACAGGTCCTTGGAATGAGACAAAATTTTGCATAGCCATCGTGTGGTGATTTGACATGGCACTTGTAATACAGAACTGACTGGTGGGACCCAGAGTTCTGCATCCACCTGAATGCCATGTTATCCCTTCAGCTAAGATATGCACAAGGATATGATTTCTACGGCATGTTAATGGGAACTATCCAAACTAACACTACAAAAGACGTTCTCATGGAATCAGTTTATAAAAACTGCCTTAGTGCCACTTCTGCCATCCTGTGCCTTTGCCTCTTGCTGGGACTGCTTGTCAGAAGATGAGACTGCTCCTCTTACTAAGGACAGTCAAGCAGCCAAACCTGCACTAACCATGATGGATTGCTCCGGAGCATGTTGACATACAACCCGATGAGAACATGTTCATCAGCTAGCCTGTCTGCCACATTCAGGCTGTATTGTATCCTGAAAGGGGGCAGGAGGAAAAGAAAGGGTGCTGTTAGCAGAGGTGAACAGAAATAAGCGGAGCAAGTAGGAGTGACGTGCGGTAGAAAAGATGTTTAGAAAACCAAGCCAGTAAGGGGAAAATAAGATACGTTCTGTGAAAACCACAAGAAAAATCCAAGCAAATGAAATTCACAATTGCATGTCACTAACTTTAAAAACAAAGATTTTCTTTTAGTAAAGTAACTTTTAAGATAACAGATTTGCATTCCTCAAACCGCTAAGGCCAAAAAATTCATTTGTCCAGTAAAGACATTGAAATGGATTGCAAGCAAAGATTAAGTAGCCTTTGGAGGGTCAAATCTGAAGCTTAGTCATGAAAAAAAAAAAGAAAATCAGAAAAAGTGAGTAACAACACAGATGTGTCTATGCAAAACAACTACTTGGTGCTGTTAATGGAGTTATAATGAAGCTGTTTTACCAAATCAAAGATGGGCTTTCAAACACAAGGCATATTGACAACAGAAATCTCCATTTTTAGTTTGGTTAATTCAAGTTTCCAGCACACTCTGGCTTTGACTTACCCTTTGCCCTTCAGAAAAGATGGAGCAGCCCTAGCCAGCAGTTTGTTCTGCTCTACTTCACTGTCCTTGGGAGGAGAGCTAGTTAATAAGATGGGAAAGCCAAGAAGAGCGTAAACACAGCAATGCATTCAAGAATAGAACTGGCAACAGAAACGCCCAACTCTAGGTCCAAGCTCCATTTGGACGACTCTCTTATTATTTTGAAATGTTCAAGATGTTTTCAGATTTCCAAAGAGTTGAACTAGGAATAGAAACCTGGCCTGAGAACCATAATAATTACAATTACCCAAGCCACCATGATCCCGGATTTGACCTCTGCTACTTGCTTAACAAATAGATTGCATGTGCAAACTAGACATAATGAAAATTTATTCAATATTCATTACAGCCAATCATGTAAACCACCTAATAGTTCGCTAAGCCCTTTCCGCCTTTAGATCTCACTCACGAAGTGTATTTCTCTAGCCTTCCCTATATTCTCCAACCCACTGTGTTGAATAGACTAGAAAATTACCTAATTAGAGATTGCTGTCATATTAGAAGCGCTTAACTACTTTAAGTACAAGTCACCTAACCTTGGCTGTGAGTTGCAAAGAAAACTTACAGAGAGACTGAGAAATAAACCTTGGAATCTCATAAGTACATATTCATATTTTTGTGTCAATAACTGGTGAACAGAGTTCTATCAGTGGAGTAAATTTTTATCATTTTAGATTCATATGAGAAACATTTATTTTATTTAGTAATTTAAACCACAGTTTTAAAAGTTTAAAATGTAGTTTTACTGAAGGACAGAAATATAAATAATAATGCCAAGACAAAGTCACCCAAGATCTACTATAATGAATATGCATGTTTCACTATGAAATATGGTATTGATTCTCAATATTACAAATGTGCTCCTAATGTGCTTAAGGAGAGTTTGCTCCTTTGTAGGTTAACAATTTGTCCTGTAACACTGGGTTACCTAAAACTACACACCCCCTTCATGGAGAATACAAAAATATACTGTCTGACTTTGTTGGAATACAAAGTCAGTTTTTAATTACTAGGATTGAAATTATGTGGTTTACCTTAAAATTCCCCAACTTTTCAAGAGGTTATAAATCATACAAATCATATATATAGAGCTTATAAAGTACCATATTTTGCTGTGTATAATGCACATCTTTTTGCTCAAATTTGTGAGGGAAAGATAAGGATGTGCATTATACATGGATAGCACTGAGTCTGTATCCATATAAATATTTTTAATTCTTTTCTTTATGCTTATGAGTTAAAAGTGTAACTCCAGAAATCAATAATGATATCCATAAGTAAAATAATAGCCTGGAATATTATAATTGCTTTTTTAATTGTTAAATTTATTGGGATGACATTGATTAGTAAAAATTACATTAAGTTCCAGGTGTACGATTCTACAGTACATTGACTATGTGTGGCATTATGTGCTCACCACCCAGAACCAGTTCTCCTCCCATCACCATATATGTGACTCCCCTCCCTCCTTCCCCACCCGCCTCCCCCCTTACCTTCAGGTAACCATTAAACTATTGACTGTGTCTGTGAGTTTTTGTTTCTTTGTTGCTTCCAGCTTTATATTCCATATATGAGTTATGTTAAAAAATAAATGCTAAATTTCCTTTATAATATAAAAAACAAGTATCTAAACATAAACAAATAAAACATTGAATTAAAAAAATTAAAATGAAAGACTTTTTTTCCCTGAAAGTTTGGGCCCAAAACGTGGTTGTGCATTATACATGACAGCACATTATACATGGCAAAATACAGTAGCTAAAACTTCAAAACTTTAATTACAAGTTTTAATGTCTCGCTACAAAACACCACTCTTTCATACCATGAAATACAAAAAACAGAAATTTATAAATGAATATCCAGTCAGAATTATGCATAGTATAACTGGATTTCTTGTTTTATAATAGTATACATATACTAAAAGATTCCTTAAATGGTAAAGTTTTTGGTAAATTTAAAATAAAATTTGATTTATAAAGAAAATGTCTAGTAGAGAGTAGACACTCATGTTTGTTAAATGTATGACTTCATTTAACTTTTCAACTGTACACAAACTAAACTGGCATTAACAATTAAATGATGAATGTTCCAGGAGAATTTACTTTCCTGATGAACGCAAAGATGTTTCGTTTCAGCACATTGATCTCCACCTTCTAAGACTATGAAACCTGTCCATCAGGGCCAAATGGCCACTTTAAACTGTCATACTTGGTGTTCTGCCATCATCCCACCAAAACAGCACCGCAAACTTTGTACGAAGCATATCCCTCTGTGGTAACTACAGACTCCCTGCTACCTACCCAATTACCTCCCACAATTTTCTTTTTTGTAACTCAAGATTGATGTAACCACGACATAATTTCAGATTCTTGCAAAACCACTCAAAACATGATATGATGTATTAGTGATTCTTCCCTTCAAATGGATCTATTTCCTTGCTATGCTATTAAAGCCCATTGACTTTCAGAAATTGTGGTGATAATTCCTAAATTAAAAGCTTAATCATAATTGCACAAGTACAACCTCCAATAATGAATGCACAAGAAGAAAGAAAGGGGCAGTAGGGAAAAGGAGGGTATATCAGAGGATGTGTTTGCTACAAATTACTCTGGTGAAGTCTTGTAGGAGAAAGGCGATGGGTGAATAAAGCCCCAGAAGTGCGATTTCACCACTTGTGCCACCGACAAGCATAAGCCCTGGGACAGCCCTACTGATACCAGTATGATGCAGGGGCTGGTGGCAGGAAGGGGGCAGTTGTTCAGATTTTCCTTTGCTGGACTTATTATTATTTCTTTTCCATCAATTCTTTGGGTCCCTCACTTCTTCCTCTGGTCCAAGCTTGCCTAACCTGTGGGATATGGGCTGCAGGCTGCATGTGGCCCAGGACCGCTTTGAATGTGGCCCAACACAAACTTGTGTGCTTTTTAAAAACATTATGAAAATTATGCATGGACCTTCTTTAGCTCATCAGCTATCATTAGTGTGAGTGTATTTTATGTGTGGCCCGTGACAGTTCTTCTTCTTCCAATGTGGCCCAGGGAAGCCAAAAGGTTGGTCACCCCTGTGTCCAATTGCCTATCTTCTCTTCTCTTTTCTTTCTTCCTTCTTCTACCCTATAGTCCTTCCCTCCCTCAAAGGGATGAGCAGATGTTCTAAGTATACAAATCTCTTTTCCTTTTGTTGTCATTTCCTTAGCATTGGCTCTTGCCAGTGTTGGTTCAAGTCCTTTCACGTTCCTTTCCATTCCCACATGAATTCTTGGGAAAACCGATTCTTGGAAAATAAGGGGATGAAATTATCTGCATTTATAAGTTCGTGGAAATCAACTATTTATTTGGTTTTGTTGCAGCTTTTGATTTCTAGTGCCAGGAGCACTTCTGAGTTTTGGTATTCATTGTCCACATAGTTTCTGTACTTCCTACAACTAGCCTTAAATTCTTTTCCTCCTCACTTATTTCTGGGAAGCCAAATACATGACCATGCATAGAGAAATCAAATGCATGACAAAAACAACAAAAAAGACTACTCTTTCAAAATGAAATGGATCTAGAACTTGAAGAGTTGATGGGGAGGCAGTTTTCACTTAAAACTTAGGTCTCATGAAGTATTTTCTGTAGAATTTCCTCTGCAACTCCCAAGGAGCTTGGAGAAAGGTGGCAAAGTGAAAAAAAATATTCTACTGAGTTCTTGTGACAGTAGACATAGTTTATTGTGAAGATACATATTTTATTAGGATCTCTTTAGAGTTATGTGCTCTCATGATATTTTATAGAGTGATTTAGATTTTTAAACTTTCATTTTGTAGCTCAGCAGTTTGCTTGGAGAAGTTAGGTGATATGCCAATTTATTGTGGGCTTTGGGATCAGGCACCCCGGAACCTATGTTCTTACCAAGACATGTGTGCTTCCGGTGTGTCAGTGTGTAAGAATGCAGTAGCTTTTGCATAAATCTAGCTCGAAAAGTTTCTACTTCTTTTACATGCTGTGTCTTCAAATTAAAATGCATTCTTCCTTTGAACTTCTGAAACTGGGTATTACTTGGGGCTCCTCCTTACCATGGGTAATAAATCATTTCTAATCTGAGTCCCAAGGAGAAGCAGAACTGCCATCCCTAAAATTGTATGTATACATATTTTTTTTCTTATTGTTGTCATTTTCGTTTCAGCGGGCCCTTGCCAATGTATAAGCATGTCCCTCTGCACATATTTATCATTGGTGGGTGTGGTAACAATCATACTCTGGAGGGTCTGATGAGGTAAATTTTAAAGTAGACTTCTGGAAAAATAGCATAAATCAAGATAAATGTTCTTCTTCCAAATATTTTCACACACACACACACACACACACACACACACGGACACAATGGTTCTAGAAGGATAGAACAATTAAAAATATTTCATATTTATTTATTTGTTTAAAATTACTCTTTAGTTTTTGAAGGGTGACAACTGATAGCCATAGTTTTGCTTAAGTCAAACATTTTCGGGGTGTTCTAAGATAGCACAATAACATACCAAAGCTCCCTGGAGTTTTGCTTACCACTGAAATGTATTTTTAAAAACCACTTCTGCTCATATTGGGTTACTATATTAGCCTTGGTCAAATTTTTTTCTTTTATTAAATATGAAAATAAAAAAACTTAAAAGTTCTGGATATAGTCTTACAGACCAATAGTATCATATAAATAAATTAGGTAATGTGTAGTTCTTATTATTATTACAATGGATAATAGAAAAATGATATTTGAACCATGGCAAATTAAGAACAAATATTTTCATTTTTATTGATTTTAAATAATTGATAAAGGTGGAGTTTGGACCTGTGAAGTATAACTTGTAAAGGTGGCTCCCTCCTTAAGTAATTATCAATGTGAATAAAATTTTGCTTCTCACTATAATCAACATAACCTATGTATAATATAAAAGGGCCCATAGTCAGTTTTGTAAGGAGATAATTTCTAGAAAAATTGTATTTCCTCTTTCTATTCTAGGTTTCAATATATTTGATTTGAAACACAAAATACCTGTTACATACAAATCAGCAAACAAGCATTAAAAAATAGCTTTTAGTGTCTTAGAAGGAAAATTAGTTATCACTTCAGGCTGACGGGAGTCAAACCATCTTAAACAGGTACCATGGAAGAAATAATAATTCTTAACTTATACTTGATTCACTACATTTACGATATTGTCCCCAGATATCATCCAGCCATATCAACTGCATTTTTTAAAAAATTTATTTTTATTGTTAGACTTATTGGTAAATTGTATTTTTGTCAAAAAAGCCTCTAGAAAAGTTTGCTGGGTACATACAGAGCATGCACAGACAACAAACAGAAGCAACTCTTAATAGAGAAGAAAGGTTATTGAAGAAGAGAGGTGATGGCAGTTTAATTATACACTAACGTTTTAGTATAGGAAACAGAATTGAGTGTTAAGACTGGTTTATTCCAAGTTTGAAAAAAATCTAGCATAGTAGTGGAGCTCTTGGGGCTACATGGAATAAATAAGTATCTGGAGAGAGTTATTATTTCAAATTTCATGGAATTTCAGACAAAATGCCCAGAAAGTGTGAAAAGACAAAGACAGCAGATACTCAGATGGGCAGTGCTGGGGCAGAGAAGGGAAGAAAGGGCCTTTGGGCCCTGGCTTTGTGTCAGAGCTTGCAATAATATTCCAAATAGTGACAGGCTGTATTTCAGAAGCTCAGATGAAGTTGCTGCCTCACCACACATAGTCCTTGGAGATCTAGTAGTGATGATAGATTCCCAATGATCCAGCCAATTTTCCCCTATAAATTCATGCATTTATAAGAAAACAATCTAGGTTTAGAGAGATAGTTATGATCAAGAAAATGAATGAGGTGAAGCTGTCCATGAATTATGTTATTTGATCCACATTCTACCTAATTGCTAACCAGCAATGAACATACATGTGTGCCCACCACTGCCTCCCCGGCCCCTGCCCTGCCCACACAGAGACTTCAAAGGACTGAGGAAGAGTGCCTTAGAGAATGCCCTCTTTTCTTTTAAATAAGGGAAAATTGAACCAACTATATAGCTAGAAATGGATGTAAGAAGAGGGGATGAGGCAGATGGTGTTGGTAACCAGAGTTATACACTTGTAAATCTGTGTGAGGGAGACAGATTACTAGGATGTCAAAAGACTTCAAAGATACACCCTAGTGCCCTTTGAAGATCAAAGTGGTATGCTTGTAAAGGACTCTAGGTGAGAAATGCCAGAAGTTTATAGAGGATTCTGGAGAGGGGATTTCTATTCATCCTCATTCTGCTTTATCTTTCTAAGGTCTGTCAGAAAAGCCTAAAATCTCAGTCTGAAATACCTGTGTGGCAAACTTCCCACTTCTTAATGTTGCCTTAACACTGACCAGCACCATTTTCCCCTTATTTAGGTTTTAGGTTTTAAAAGGGGCAGTTGGGGTGGAGTAGGAATGAGGGGAGGGCTCTAGGTCAGATTTACTTGGTTCAGTTCCAGTCATAGGAAGAATAGGACCTTTAGTTATGTCTCTATTTGGCATGATAGGTTTCCATCAATTTTAATCTATGGATTTGGTTAAGAAATAAACAGTGTTATATCCCACATTGAGTGAAGTCATATGGTTCTTGACTTTTTCTGTCTGGCTTATTTCACCAGAGAGTAAGGGGGAATAGGGGGTTGGGGAGGAGGGAAGGGACTCAAATATATGGTGATGGAAGGAGAACTGACTTTGGATTGTGAGCATGAAATGCAACGCATAGACAGTGTATTGCAGAATTGTACACCAGGAACCTATGTAATTTTACTAACCAATATCACTCCATAAATTTAATAAAAAGAAAAAAAGAGAGAAATAAAAAGTAAATCACCACCAGCATTACCAAGTGATAGAAATCAAGCACTAACAGTACGAAATCAATTTGGAATTGCTACTTCAATAGGAATCAGAGAGCTCTACCTTGGGCAAAAAAATGGCCCAGTCCTAGTGGGACCAAACAGCATAAGTCCTCAAGTCTTTTACTGCAAAAGGCTTCAACCATGTGACACTGTCCTGGCCTCACCCAGTGAGTGCTAAAGATCTTTCCTAGAGGTTTCTCTTATTCAAGAGTCTAAGAAATCACCATCTGGTGTCTTGCAAGCTGTACAAAAGCAGAGGCTCATCCAAAGAAGAAGGTCCACCTTGGTACTCTTCACAGATATGCGTCTCCTATATACTGGTATGAGGCCATGAAATCAATAAAATAAATGGAAAAAAGAGGAAAGAGCTGAGAAGTCCAGCTCAAGTTGAAAATTCTGAATGGAAACTCAGGGAACCCAAGAAGACCTCTATCTCCACTAAGACATACTACAAGAAGATTTTAGTGTTGGAGTAGGATAACTAGCAGTCTAGCTACGACACTACTACTACAATTAGTGATATAGGGCTGGGATACTGACCGTGCACTGTGGTCAAGCTGACTTACATACAGCTTTATGAGCGAATGCTCCTCAGCCACAGGGCTGGATGCACTTATCCCCTCAGGTAACCTGAGGAGTTCAAACAATGAGACTTCATTAAAACCTCCCATGGACAGAGCAAGGCCCACTCAGAGAGGAAGATGTTTAGTGTACACAGCTTTATTGAACAGCACCCTTAAAACAGAAACCAGAGGCCAATCTCTGTGGTGACAGGAAAAACTGAAAACTTTAAACAACGTGTCTGTGGTTCAGAGGGAACATTCCAAAAGGACAGAAAAGGGGAATAAAGGGAAATGATCATATTGTGAGTTAATGGGTACCATGAACCCTGGAGGAACCAGAACCGCTCAAAGTATTATAGGAATATTTTAGAGTAGAGGAAGCCATGTTATCCATCTAGACGCATCCACCATAAGCACCGTCCGAGCTGAAATGATATAAAATGACCTTCAGTAAGGATGGGGTCTATCTCTGCTTGTCATTTGTAGAATGCAGAGCTTCCTAATAAACGCAAAACATCTTTCTTAACATTATGCAAGATCTCCTCTAGATCGATGCACAGGCCCGTGTCTCTTACAGACTTTATCGTTTATAATTTCATTTGAGAAAAGATGGTTGAATTTGCTGTTGGTTCTGAAAACAACTGTTAAAAAGAACACACTGAGGGCCTAAGCCGTATTATTTTACTGTGAAGGTTCTGTCGTTCACTTAGGTCCTCATTTCAATTTGTTATAGAATTGCTTAATTTGTAGGAAGGAAACACCATGAACTGCCACATTCTGTTTATTCTGCTAATTATAATCACAGGGACATCTTCATCTCAGGTTCCTCTGATGGGCAAGTACAGGAACTCAGGGAAAAAAATCAGCAGTGTTCTGAGTCTCACATTCTTCAAATCCTCACTAGAACGTACCAGGATATTACAGGAAAATTGGTATCTCAGACACCGCTTCAGGGAAAAGACTGATAGCTCGTTTTGTGAAACGGGAGGCGTTGTGTTTTCTCTTACCAAAAGGCATTGGGAATCTTGTGTTTAATTGCTCACTCCAAGTTTTCCTTACCCTTACCTTTGTTTCTCCTTTCCTGTGAGCCTTCTCCATGTACTTATAATATAATTCTCTGGGGCTTTAATTGCGATATTTGATCAAATGCCTTGGAGCACCTCTTGACCTCTGCATATCTGTAATGCTAGCTCTCCAACAAGTTCTTGGCTCACAACGGGAGTGGATCTTGTTCACATATCCACCATTTTTTAAAGGGCTTGTTATTATCCATGAAATGATTTATATGAAAACTATATTTCCAAGTTTGGTCTTCAGCCTTTAGCCTCAGGAACTCCAGTGTTCATCAAGAAGAAGATTCTTTTATATTTGGAGCTTTAAATTAGGAGATGTTTGAGAATGTATATAATAATTCCCCATAGCAGCTTGAAATTCTGATTTTCGGGCTTAAATGGACCATCCTAAGTGCTATGAAAGTGACCTTCTCAGTGAAAGAAAATGCATGCAAGTATGTCAGTAGTAAAATGTAAACGTACCCCACATTCTTACTGTGGATGCACTGTAAATGCAAGTTTCCAGAAGGGACTTTAATCCCCAAAGCCATCCCATTCCTCCTTAAATGTATCCAAATGAACGAAATTAAAAACGTGTGACAGATATTTACATAACTGGTTTCTAACAATAATCTTTCACTAGAATATTTTTCTTGCCACAGAATCAAGGCTTATTACCAAAGAGAGGTCTTATTATATAATAGGGTTGGAACTTACCTCCTGGTAATAAAAGGACTTCCTGAGGAGGGGACAGAGTGGGAGAACAGGGTGTCATTCATGCTCGTGACAGGTCTGGGTGGCCTAAAACCAAGTACAGTATAGACGAAAAGTTAAAATGAGTAGAAGTCACAAGTTAAAAACTATCCACCATCCCTTGAGGAGAGGGGCTAGGGAGACCAGAGTTCTATCTTAACCAGGATCAACATGAGATTTTACATTTTCCAATTAAATTCTTTAAGTATTTTAAAGTTTCATTTTTTTGACAACACAGAATCTCAGTTAAATATTGTGAGGAAATCTCTGGACAACACAAGAGTTCTTATCCATGAACTTTGAGCTTTGGCCTGTCATTGAGGCACAGTCTCGAGTGTGAGGTAGCCTTCCATGTACTGCCTTCTAAAGGGGAAAGCTTGATGGTAATCAGAATCTACATCCTCTTGAAAAGACGAGGATTTCTGAAGCTTTGGAAACTTCCTCTTGCATTCCCCCTGACAATGACCCTCTCTCAATAAGCCCAGTCTGGATGGATCCGGCTGTAACATCATTATCAAGCAATTAAACACCACAAGTGTTTACTGAGTTTCTGTTATCTGGATGATCCATACAATAGGACACATTGTTAACTTCATTTATTTTTCATATACAAAAAGCAAATAGAGTTCAATAGTTCTCAGAATCGTCCATGTCTAAACACCAACTACATTACTACTGTCTTCTGTTTTATATTTTATTTGATCATGTCATTCTTTCCCTATCACTAACGTCTTAGTTCAGGTAAAAAGACACAGCTAAAATCTGTATCTCATTTCCAAGTAGTTTTCTGTCTCATTTTAGGCTCACCATAAAAAAATAATCCATCGTAAAATGAGATGGGATTTAGAGTTCAGACAATGGAGCATGAGGCAGAGCATCATTCTGAGTCACAAGAAATTCGGTTTCACTATCATTCTTTATCTGAGTTTGACAGTAAAGAATTTTTTGAAGATGAAGCATTCGTTACAGTAGCCTATAGAACCTACCCGTGTTGGCTTTGATCGAGAGCCAAATTTGAAATGGCTTAATTTTTATCTTAGGGAACCAGAGTTCGTTTGGATTCTACAATAAAGAGATTCTAGGAAAAAGGTAGACTTGTTTATCCCAATGTGCTTATGGGAATGAACATGATGCTATGTAGGTTTTAAAATGTCAGCACTACATGCGAAAATTCATTGAAATTTTGGTTCCCGGTACCTGGTGCTAAATTGTGTTCTAAGGTTTTTTTAAGACCTATTATTTGATGGATGAGGTCAAAACAGCAGGTTCACTGTATCATCTGGTATAAATATATTAGCAAAAGTTCTGAAAATGATCTTAGTGTTTTGCATTGCTTATCTAGGATGGATCTTTGATGCACAAGGCTAGTTTAAAACTAATTCTGCCTTGAACAGAACATTTTCACTTTACAAGATGGATGCTAATTTTATACAAATGTCCTCTATGAATTTTCCAGTTAGGTATATTAGATTTTAAAACAGTCAACGGAGTGAAATATCTTACATTGTATTTTTGCAAAGTGTTGAAAATAAATCAACTAGACTAACATTTCTGGTTGTTGTCTTTTAAAAAACATTCCCATTTTGCTCTATTGCTAGGCAATGAGAAAACAAGTAGATTTGGAATGTTTTTGAGGCAGGCTGGTAAATTTATTTTATTAAACCTGGTCACTGTGAAGCCAAGTTTGCAGTTTCTTAGTACAAGGTTTCATATTTAAGACTTATCATAAAAAAATTTGAACTCGGCACCAAATTCAACCAAGTTCAAAGGAACTGAAGTGCCTACTTCCTCCATAATCAAATGGCAAGTTACCTTATCTAATAAATAGGGCACATTGCAAAATTTAAATATATTTACTCTTACAAAAAAGAAATAGCTCCACAAGATAAAGTCACAGGGGTCTTAGTGCAAAATTTTCTTTCTGGACAAGACCTTCACAGAGGACATTTTTATAAAACTGGCATTCTTATAAACTCAAAGTGTTCAGCTCAAGGCAAATCACTTGTTTTTTGTGTCTCATATCCACTTATAATTACGATTGCTAGTCTTCATATATACATTGGGGACTACTGAATTACTTACCAAGTATCACTTTGGGCAGCAAAAAATTGAATAGAACAAAGACTGTTAATCATGGTAACACTTACAAGCAACACGATAGCTAAGAACAAATGCCAAGGTACCAAAATGTCATCACCTAAGTGGCCATTATGTGCCTATGACAATATAGAATAGCTAAATGGACAGCATATTTTAAAATTAGAGGTCTTAGGTATTCTTCAACTCTCACCCATTGCAAAAAAGAAAGTAGCAGAGATGACGTTTGTTCAAGGCACTCATATTTGAATAACAAATAGAGATAAAAATGTCTAAAGGCAAAATAGAAAAACAAATTCTGTTCTAATATAGACTGGACATTCTGCATCCAGAATTTCTTGTGTGTTATTTCAACATACAATATTTAAATATTTTTCACAATTTGAATTTTTAAATTAAGATACCCTGGAAAAATATATTAATAGCAAGTATAGATCAGTATTTTGATTCAAGGACTATTTTGAGAATCTGATTAAATATACGGAACTTTCACAGAAGAAAAGGAATATTTTGTGGAGAATTTAAAGGGAATCCTGAAACTCTTCATGAAACTCAAATTGTGTAGATACTGTCCTCAGTTCACCGAATAACACATTAGTTCATATTGATACTATAAATGAAAGTTAAAAATTTTTACTCAGTCACTTACACACACACACACACACACACACACACACACATACACCCCAATCCTGAGCCAACTAGTCAACTAGTACAGGACCCTGTGCTGGGTGATACTGCAATGTGACTGAGTGTGGAGCTGACGTTTATTTCACACAGCTTCATTTCCTTGAAATGGGAGGTAGCACCCTAATTCTGGTCTACTGCAAAACTGTTAGAGTCAGGCCATTCACATGCACTCTCTCTCTTCCTCACGAATGGGGTGAAACTCTGGGGGGATCTGGTAGAAAATAACTCTGCAGTAGAGCACAGAGAGCACAAACTTGCCCTCACTTCGTTTTGTTTGTTCATTAACAATTCAGTGATTGTGTCTGGCTACGGGGAGGAAAGTCACCACGTTAATAAAAACAGCTCACACGAGATCACTTTCTGAAAGTGGCTGGCCGTTTGGAACACTCCCCAGATTTATTCACCTCTGGTTTATTTTAAGGCTTATTTTTAGGAGCAAACTTTCCAAAAATAAGTTAACCACATTCTACAGAGTTGGTTTAATTGGTTTTTTGGATGCTTAGCCTATGCCAGCAACAGGAGCCTCCAGACTGTATATTGCTGAGGACAGTGAACACTCAAAGCCACTCAGGCACAAACCAAACAAAGCGCTGGGGTATTTATACAGAGCCCAGGGACAAGCCACGTAACACAAATCATGTGACAGAATTAGCTTCGGTCCATCAGAGGAAAGAGGGTCTCAGGACTACCACAGTGCTGCTTATGGGTCATGTTCTGAACTACCTGAAGCATAAACTTTGCATTGGTGAATTCCCAATGTCAGCAGGTCTCATTAGCTCACCCCTTGACGTCAAAATGTAAACATAAGCCTTGCGGTGTGGCAGGTCCTGCTGAACAGTGCAAAATGCAAGGCAGTTCATAAGGAAGGGGCACCAGCTATTCTGGAGGCTTTCCTAATTTACCTAGAAGCAGGTAATGAACCCTTTTCTTCATTTGAGCCTAAGATAATACCAAAGAAGAAATACCTTCTTCTACTTATGGCTACGCCTTTCCTGTTTCCTTGGCCGCCCAGGCCTGAGAGAGGCTCTAGGGCATGGAAGAGCAAGGACGGGTGGTAGCACTGTTCTCTGGTCCAACCCTCTCTGCCCACCACACTCACACATACTTTGGAGAAATATTTTTTAAAACTCCGTTTTGGGATGTTCTGATGAATTTTCCCACCAACCCCCACCTCTTCAATCTTCTCCTGCACATGATTCTTCTGAAGTTATGTAGCTTGGGATAACACAACAACAACAACAATTTTCAGGTTTGCCACCATCTATAAGATGATTGGCTTTGCAGAGAAATGAAACAAAGGGCTTTTATATTGGGGACTCAAAGTACATATGATATTAAGGTATAACGTGCTCTCAATTTTCTTACCCCAGTAATTCCATGGATAGTTAACTTCCGTATGTGTAAACTCCACTAACATCCATATTTCATTACTATGCTTTTTGAATATTTTCATCTCTAGGTAAATTAAATTCGTGTTGCACGCTTGATGTGCATAGCTGGGCAGCAGTACTGTATACCTCACAAACTTGTCCATCCCATGGCCTGCAGGCCGCAAGTGACCCAGGATGGCTTTGAATGTGGCCCAACACAAATTTGTAAACTTTCTTAGAACATTATGAGTATTTTTGCAATTTCTTTTTATTAGCTCATCAGCTATTGTTGGCATTAGTGTATTTTATGCGTGGCCCAAGACAATTCCTTTTCTTCTAATGTGGCCTAGGGAAGGCAAAAGATTGGACGCCCCTGCCCAAAAAAACATTAGAAAGACATGATGTTCATTCTTTTTTTTTTTTTAATTAAAATTTAAAACTTGGACCTTGAAAACGGACACAACGTTGCCTTTGTATGGATCCAGACATGTGCCAATGAAGAAAGATGTCTAAAAATCTAGAAGGCAGAAGTACTTACACGATGTGGGCCAAGTTGAGTGGCTTCTCTGGCTGGTCAGGGAACATGGGGTGCAAAGGTTCACGGCTGGAAGCACAGCTCAGAGACTTGCTTAATGCATTAGTTAGTTTCTTAGCGGGTGATTTCTGGGAAAAGAAAGAAAGAAAGAAGTGATAACAACTAATATTATGTAACATTTTATCAGATGATTTTCATTCACTCATTGATTCATTCATTCATTCAAGAAGTCCTCTTTAAGTGTCTAAGTCGGAGTTTGCTCAGGGCTAGAACAAGCCACCAGGGTACCTGCCTCCTGTTGTTTAGTGTCAGCTAATGTTGATAAATGGAAGTAGTCATTGTGCATGGGACACCAGAGCTGGGACTTAATAAACCAGCAGAAGTCCTTCTGACAAAAACTCAGGGGCCTGGGAAAGTAATTCCAGATGGAGGAAGTAGAGACCCCAGTCTGGAGAGGAAAGCAGGAGACAGATCATTACAGTTCTTTTATGTCACATCAAGGAATGTTGTCTTTATCTTGAATGCAGAGGGAGACAAGGAAGAGTTTAAATCATGAAGGTGATAGGATCAGACCTGATTCTAGCAGGACTGCTCCCA
Organism: Lyroderma lyra; assembly: GCA_004026885.1. Classification (NCBI taxonomy): domain Eukaryota; kingdom Metazoa; phylum Chordata; class Mammalia; order Chiroptera; family Megadermatidae; genus Lyroderma; species Lyroderma lyra. The sequence goes on from PVJL010000031.1 coordinate 514,280, forward strand.
TGTAGGAGGGCAGGAAGGAAGGAAAGAAGGAAAGAAGAAAGGAAGGAAGGAAGGAAGAAAAAGAAGAATACAGGTGCAAGACGTTTCAGGTGTGCCAGAATGCATCTAATTAAAAGTAAATGTGGAATTCAATCTGAGTCTTGAAAATTTAAAATTCATGTTCTTTTCAGAGCATCATGCTGCTTCTTTTTCATTTAGACTGGTGGAATTTTTATTTTAATATTTCCCAGCCAAAATTATAAAAAATAATTTACCGTTAAGTAATTTACCATATATACGGGATACATTATTTTTGATGTCACATATAATAACTCTTTACCCAAATTTTTCCTTTCCATGAGAAGCTATTTATAACTTTGTCATTTTCTTTTACACGTAGAGCCTATAATTGGCAAGATAACGCAGTGGCTTTTCTCCACATTATTTAAAAGCTAAGTAGAAGGAGCATTGTTGAGGAAGCCCCTTGTTGGCTTTTGCTAGGAGATGTAATTCTCAGAACACTTGAAACAGCAAGAATAGCTCTTCACCCCATGAACACTGGGGACCCTTTAATCTCTTGAGTCTAACTCTACTTTGTAAAGCTCTGCCATAATGGGGTCCACAACCTCTAAGAAACAGGCTCTTCATCTGGCATTAGCATTTACACAAAACAATAATTAAAGATGATTAGTTTTCAAACACCAACTGTCCAGGATATGAGATAGAACAAATATGAAAGTTGGCAATATGTTGACAATGAGAAAATAGAAAGTGTTTTCTCCTATCTTATTAACCAACAGTAAACGGTGGCATTTAAACTGGCACGAAGCCCTCAGTATGCCTCAGTGAAGAACTGTTTCTTGAATTTAGAATCTGACAGGTGATAAACAATTAATATATTTACACTGAATATTGGTTTCCAAAAATAATTTCTAGGAGAAATATTCTGATTTAAAATGTATATTGTGAAGATTAAAAAAAAAGAATAGTAAGTTACTCTTTAAGGAAAGACTATGTTGAATTGAAATATATTAAAATATATAAAACGTTTGCATTTTCTTGTGGAAGAACTATTTCAAGAGGGGTTGGCAGTACTGATGGTATATCCCACGAAAACCAATCTGTACAGAGAGCAGTATTTCAGAGAGGCACAATGACAATATCACAGGGACTGATCTTTGAGTTTAACTGAGAGAGAGGTCAGCAAAGTGTTAAACAGTGAACAGCAAGCTCATGGAGCCAAATTCCTCCCATAGACCCAGTGTTATGTGCTCCTGAGAATATATCCATCCCATGGACAGACATTCACAGGTCACCTTTAGCAAGTTGCTCGCTGGCACTATTTATAAAAAGATGATTTGCTAATAGAACTGCAATCTGTCCTGGCTCCAAAAAAGCAAAGTGGGACAGCATCATTAAGCCCAACACGCTCACACGTCTTTCCTTTATCTTCCAGTCACGCACTTAAGAGAACTCTAAAATGTAAGAAGAAAGAAACTAACAATCATTTTAAAGCAATTCCCACTGAAAAACAAAACAAAATTTGAAAGAACCTTAACTTACTGTGCAAGTGAGATTACATTCCAGAAGGTGCTTGCTGTTCAGTTGTTATCTGAATCAGTAGTGAATCACCAACATTTTAAGAAGGTTGTTTGAGTCTTACTGTATTCTAAGTCTCGGGAAGCTACACTGGGTTCATACATAATAAAGTGAGAGATCCCAGTAAGATGGGGGCTGGGAGGAAAGGAAAGTTAGACTACAAGGTAAGTTTGCCCCTTAATTCTGTCACAATTCTTGATATTTTCTTGCATTCCGGGTGACACTCACACATCCAAGTAGAAGTACTGTCTAGACCTTGCCTTACCCACGATGTGTACTCTTTCATTTGGTGCTGGTTGCTATGGGAACCACCGGCATGGCCCCTCCAGAAGCAGTCCTGACAGAGCTGGTAATTGTGACACTGTTGGCATCGGTAGCGAAATCCCATCATACTCTCATTGTGGCAGTAGGAACACTCAACCGGATGGAAGACTAAGGGGGCAGTAAGTAAAGAAAAAACAAAAACAAAGAAAAAACAAAGTATGAGCCAGCATAAGAAAAAAATACAGCCTAAAGGAAATTGTGTTTTTCCGCTGTGGACCCTGATTTCACGTGATAGTCCCTTTTGGCTGAGAGAAACATTATGTTTATTCCTGGAATCTCACTACCCTTTTCAAGCATGTATGTGGAGGTAGAAGAAGTGAAATGGGATGGAGGATAAATGTGCTTTTAACAACAAATCTCTGTAATGCCATTTGCTCTTTCTACTCCGATCTCTTACACTATAAGCATATAAATTACCCTAACTCACTCGCTTTTCCCCCAAATCGATCTGTCTCTAGGAAACCAGCACAGCTCCTTGGAAGATGCAGAAGCACAATGAATGAACACAGCTGACTATCATCTGCCCTTGTGGGTAGAGAGCAAATATTAGAGAAATGGACAACCAGCAGGAGAAAAAAGAAGGGAAATAGAAGGAGAGTACAAAAACTAGATGAGAGAAGAGAATTACTTTTGTAAGAAAATGGAGTAGCTAATGGGCTTATTTAATGAGGGACATTGCCTCTATTTAATAAACCTGATCCTTTTTCTTCTCTAAGAGGCAGATGAATATGGCCCAAAGAGACGTGTAAATGATCTGAATACAGTTTACATTCAGATAGTTCAAGAGACACTTAACTTTTCTTTGGCAGAAAATTTAAATTTTAAAGCAGGCAAGGTAAAATAGTTGAAATTTGAAGCTAAGTATGATAAAATCCAAGTAATTGTCTGCATGCTGTGAGCTAACGATAATGAACAACATTGCTTGCCTTCGGTCAGGTTAGTTCCTGGCGAAGAGCCACAGGAAAACAATGTAAATTAGAATAAATGAAGGTGACATGCAAATTATAGAAGCAAAGACACCACCAGCCCTGGATGCATTGTCTTCGGAAGAAGCATCACATCCTCTCTTCTTAGGCTCTTGGAAAAGGCTGACTGAGACCCGGATTTCGAGACAAGTGCTCTGGGACAGAGCCTAAAAAACTCATTTCCTGCAACAGGAAATACGAAGCTAGAGGAATGAAATGACAACTTTATGACTGGAAGATGACTGGGTTCTGGAACTGTGAACAGTAATATGAACTGGTGCCGCATGATCTGGCCCCTGATGGCTCTTTGCTTCTGCAGATGAGTATGAAGTATAAACAATAAGTATATGCTCGGTAGTCATTACAGAGAACCTAGTAAGGTCATTCTTTAAATCTTCATAAGCAGAACAGGCCAAATTTATAACTTTTAACTAAGAGAGATAAGAAGGGCAGATGCTATAAGTTCTGCATGGGAATTTAAAATGAAGCTAATTTTACCCTCAATGTATATTAAAGAAATATATAGAAATGATTCTAGTAAGAGGTATGGAATAAATTATTTTCTACTTAAGTCTGAAGAAATATCAGAGTTAAATTAAACAACAAATAAGAACATCTAAAGATTAGATGAAGGCACTGAATTGTTACATGTTTAAATTTCTTTAAATCTTGTTCTGAACTGTACTCCGTATCTAAATTTGTGTGTGTCAATATTAATTACTTTTATTCTAAAAATAAATGCTTATTTTTATAAAGAAAAGCATGTTAAAAACATTTATATTACTTTTCTCTTACATAATAGCAATCACTAGAAGCTTATAATTTGCAGCATATGACAAAAAATTATCCAATTTTTTTTTTTAATGTAGGTAGTTCCCTGGCTGGGAATTGCACCCAAGCTGCAGAGTTGACAGTGCCGAAGCCTTAGGCACTATACTACCAGGGAGCTCCAAATTATCCAAGTTTTTGCTACTCCTCCACCTATTCTGGCTTGAGTGCCTGGAAAGGAATATTCAATGCCAAGTATACCAACACTGGAAAGTCATACCTAACATAAATACTAGAAAATATCACATTACTATTGAGGTTCTTCTGTTGCATCAAGTCTTTAAGGCACACCTTACTTGTGAGAGGTACACAGCGAGATGACATTAGCTTTCAGAACTGACAGTCCTAATTTTGCAGTGCACCTGTAAGGCCCCACCAGTCAGGAAGGCTGGTTAGTTCCATCCTAAACAAAGCTCAGAACAACTACCTAGTGTCCTTAAAACAATGACCTTGGCTTAATAACTGTAGACTTGATGGCTTAATGTCAATGATTTTACAAATTGCCTTAGCTCCACTGGTAACTACTTACCATTTTCTACGTTTGCCAGTCGATGCAGAAGGGGTAGCCAGACCAGACACTGCGGGGGAGGATCTGACATGAGTGTGTCCAAGAAACCATTTAACGTGACCTTTTTCTGTATCAAAACAACAAACAAACAAACAAATGAAACAAAAAACAAAAAACAAAAAATAAAAAATACCCTCAAAAATTTAAGCCAGAGAATAATCTTAATTTAGCTGTTATGTAAATATCATTTGAGATGGAAAGAATAAGACATTCCATCAATTTCTAATACACTAAGAAACAGTACTTGAAACTAGTTCACAATTTAAAACACCGATTGTGTTTTATGCTTATACACAGGACTGGGTTATCTCCACTGAAGCTGAGTCAGTATTATCACAGAGAGAAAAATAATCCTGAGAGCATCACTTGCAAGTGTGAGGCCCAGTACGGAATGATGAGGAAAAGACATTCTCCATAAAGTTTTACCCAACAATGTGTCATGCCACACTTTGTAATTCCCATATGTTTTCTAAAGTTGTAGAATAACTAACTATGCTTTCAAACTTCCTCAATATCTGTAAGTACTAAATATTTTGTGATCAATTTGAATGGTTCTGCTATACAAGATTAGGAGGGAATCCTGTTAAGAGGAAGTGAGCCCTCCCTGTTAGGAGAGAAAAATCCACATTGAAAACAATTCTCTACACTCCTTTCTTTATATATTTCCTCTCAGTCTGCTTCTGTCTCATTACCCTGGTACCTTGTAATGTAGAAAATGAATATAACTTTCTATCAAAATGACAAAAATAAAAAGTTATATCAATACATGATATTGTAATAGAATAAATGACAAAAAATTTCATGTTTATAGGTAAAAAAAATCCCCATCTTATTTGAAATTTTGAATTAGAATATGAAATTGGATGGGATAGTTTTATTTTTTTAGGTAAGAAATCAGTCCTGAAGAGCTATAGTGTCTCTTCAATGGCTACACCTTCTACTGGTCCTTATAATTCACAAAACAACTGCTTTGGTACTCTTTAATTAATCTTTTTAAATCAGTAGATATTTAGAATTTTAATCTTTCCTTGTAATACTAAACACTTTAAGCTTTTTATGTAATTGACATTAACATCATTATTAAAAGGTAAATTATGTAAAGATGTAAGTCACAAAACAGGACCTTTTTGAAAGCGACCACAATTTATATATCTAAAATAATTCCATCTTTCAAAATAAACACGTGGGTGCTTATTCTTTTTCCAAAAGAGCAATTAAAACCATTTGGACTTTCATCATTCAAACTGCTGTCACAGCCAGTTTAAAAAGCACAAAAATCAACAGATATTATTTTTTATTGTGTTGCCTCTTTTTGTACTTCAAATGATCTTACTTATTTTTGCTCATTCATCATACTGGCTATAAATCACTCCTGGGAGTCAAAAATTATTTTTATGATTTTAACATATATAAATGTCTCATCATTAGAGATATATAAAAGATTATATATTTCTCTATATAATGTGACAGGCTATAGGATATTTCAAAAGAAATTTTGAGTAATGACAACATCCTGTATAATTTTTTTTTAATATATAGGTTCTAATAAATTAAATAAAGTACTATTATTCTAGTTAGTTTTATTGTGAAATATTTTGAAGCATTAGTATATTTATTGAGGATTCTATAGCGCAATACTACCTAAGGTCAAGAACTATACAAACAAACAAATAAATTCAGAGGCAAAGAGATCAGTCTGGAGCTTTATGTAAATAGGAGAGGCAACAGATGATGATGAAGGAAGAGATCGAGAAAGTTTTAGAAGGTAAAATCAGCAGGACTTTGTGAATGGATCCATTCTGATGTCACCGACTCAAAAGGGAAATATAAAGAGGACCACAGATCCATTCACCTAAGCCTCTTTCTGTACAACTTCATAGCCCAGAACTTCTCATCAGTCACGGAATCCTGCTGGGAGCAGATATCCTGGGTGAGATGCCACAGGAGAAGAGTTAGCACGTCCTGTATCAAAGCACCCCTTCCCTTATTGAGCGTGTGGATTTGTTTGATTCCACACTAATCCATGACTGCAGGAATGCCTGAGGCACTTTTGACCTCTTAGAGCCCCAACTAAACAGATGAAGTATACCAGCGGGACAGTAAATGCAGCTTTGCAGTGGCTGCCATGCACTCATTTCTTATTTAAGGGATCCTTTTAGAGGACAAACTTGGTTAGTTTGGAATTTAAAAAAATTGTGAATAAACCTGCAATGTATGGATTGTAAACTACCACTGCGGTTTGCCAGAGAAGGGTGCTAGACGTGGGGACTTGCCACGTGACTGGAGACATATAAATGTGGCGTGCCCCCAAAACTAAGCAGCTTCCCAGGGATAACTTGTACCATCCCCAGTGAAAACATGTCACTCTGAGCCCCAAATGATCTTGTCGTGGAACAATTACATAGCCATACCTATCATATTTTAGTGTGACATGTCACATGCCACACCCTTTTTTGTCTCCTTGGCTAAATACTGCTGAAACGGTGCTGTGTCAGACTTGTGTTTCAGATGGGGCTGAGTGACGATTCAGCCCTTTTGACAGTGCAGTGGTAATAATTATGCTGAGACTATAGGGTTGTAAGGATTAAATGAGACAATATAAGTAAAGAACTGAGCATGATGCCTAGTCAGGTCATATAAACATTGCCTATTATTGTCATCCAGGCGTGTCAAGATTAGTTACTGACTCAGCCATTTGTCAGAGGCTGGAAGATACCCTGCTTATAAAAAAAAAGAACTTGCTTAAGTAGTGATGTGGAAAGACATACAGAAGGAGAGGACCAGTGTTTGATACTTCCTTCAACACGTTCTTTCCTACCTGTTGAGAGAAACAGGATCTAGCTGACTGTTCTGTGTAACCAAATGAAGGACCTTCAAAAACTGCTGTGGGTAGTTTGAGAACTTCCCGCAAGAACTGATCGTATCGTCCATAAACCATCACCCCACTGGAGTCAGAAATCATTGAGAAAATATCTGGTGGAAGGAAAAGGAAAGATACTTATTCATCATGTAAAAATTACCCACTGTTTCAATTCAATATATTTACTGCAAATAACTAAATCTGTGGCAGAATAATAATATTTATGAAAGTATAATATAAAAGCTAATTTTTATGCTGAAATATTCCTGGTATGGTGTTTTCTTTGGTATCTGTAGATAATTCTGGCACTTAAAACTAGCATATTTTGATAAGACAGAGAATATCACATTGCTATTTGAGGTCAATTATCAACTCACATATAACTCATTGAGAGGACTTTTTGTGTATGTGAGAAATAAGCTAACCTCATTTGAAATGCACAGTGAAGATTTTACTACATTGGAGTATATGTGTATCTAGCTAGTAAGCTATTTGCTCATCTATAGTATCACTAAAACTTTTGGGCTTTAGTTTAAGATATTGAAAAATGAAAGATGCAATGGTGATAAGGATGTAACAAAAACACTTGATTAACTCCCCACAGAAGCAGAAGACTTTCTATAAATTGGTATTCTGGGTGGAAGGCATTTGATTTACAGGGAAAGGTCTTTTGACTCATGCAGTCAAGAGAAAGCCTGGTCATGTGGATGATCAATGAGGTAAAGTCAGGGTCTGAATATTACTCTCAGTGGAGGCTGTATGACTTCATTGAACCTCTATTCTTCAGTTTCTGCCACTATGTGCCCTTAATGAATATTAATGGCATAATTTCCCAAGGCGCTTTATAATTCCCCTGTGGAAATCACTATTGGAATGAAGGGGTTTGCTGTCATAGTTTGTCACCATGCTAAATTGTAACTAGGCCAGCACAGCTGCTGGGATAAACTGATGTAAATTCAATGTGCTTTCTCTGCTCATTTTGGGCTTAATTTTTCAAGGTTAAACTGTAATCTGGAGACACTGTTTTTACACTATAGTTAGATGTTAAGCATTTTATGTGCATTTCTTAAATTTTGTTTTGAGGAGGTGAATTGACTCTTATTTTCTTTAAACACTCCGGTTATAAAAGATTTGTACAGTGTTTCAAATAGTTTATCAACTACGAGGCTATAGATATTCTACCTGAGCAACAAAATCAGTGTTGTTCTCATCCACCTTCACAATATTGTTTATTTAGTGAATTTTATCTCTTTTGTTTTATTAGTCAAAAAATATTTGGCAAAGGCAAAAAACTCATACTACAGCAAAAAACTTTTTATGGAAACTCAAGAATTCCAGTGAAAAGGGACAAAAGGAAACCTACGAAAGGTAACAGACTTGCTTATTAGAGCTGCCATTTTGCTGGTTTTTATGCAGGTCGATGAACTATAATTGGGCCATCCTGATGGTCTAGGCTTGGATTTTCTGGGCCAGAGCACATTTTGAAAAGCAGACTAGGCCTTTCAAATCTCCCACTGAGAGAATTTGGACATCTCTAACTAGAGTAACAGCAGCAGGAGTACCAACAGTGATCTTTCACAAACGTGGAGCTAATGTCAGACTCAATTATGTCGATGAAGTTTTGTTAAGCAATAGTCAAACTGGGGATAGGTCACTGGGATTAAAGGTAATTGACTGTTAATGTCATTCATGTTTTTAAAAAGAAATGAGGGGACTGTAAGAAAGCTATCAAAATATATGTTTGTTCCTTCATTCTAGGTCTTCTGCTTTACATATATTATATTATAGTTATGCGCATACATGTGTAATATGCTTATAATATGTAATATATGTGTATGTATATCAAATAGAGGGCTATGTCAAGGATTACATTAGTTAATAGGTAAAAGGCACACAAATGAAAAGCACTCAGAATAGTGCTTGAAACCTAGTACTCAGTAAATGTTAGCTACTTTTATTATTAAATTCAAATCGTATTTTTCTGTTATTTACTTCATATATTTAGTCTTTGCCTCCCCATTGGGATTGTTCTATAATGTTCCAAATTATACTATAAACCAGCATTGTATTTTCTATAGCACCATACAGTGAGAGATACTATATGAGAGGGGACCCAAAATAACCTGAAATTATCTTCTGGTGGGCAGGCTTGTGGCACAGGCTTCCCCCACTAGGTAAGTACAAGCTTGGACAATTAATGTCACAAACTCATCCTAGAAAAAGTGCTACATAATTCATTGCTGAATATCACTATGGTCACTTTCGAAGTATTCTCCTTGCGAAGCTATGCACCGATGCCAGTGCCTAGTCTACTCTTTGAAGCAGTTTTGGAACTTACGTTGGCAGCACTGTACAAAAACTCAGAATGTAAGGGCACCGTGGCAAGTTGGCGGACTTAACTGTTAGATTTTGGGCATGATGACATTTGATGGCCATTCCAGAAGAAGACTTCTAAAACTGCTTCGAAGAGTAGACTAGGCACTGGCATCGGTGCATAGCTTCCCAAGGGGAGTGCTGTGAAGGTGACCATAGTGACATTCAGCAATGAGGTATGTAGCACTTTTTCTAGGATGAGTTTGTGAAATTAATTGTCTGACCTTGTATTCTAGGAACCCATCTGCATCAGTATACCAGCTGGCGTTGTTGTAAAAGGCTGTGTTTGGCTTCAGTGAATTTTTTTTTTTGGAGAGTCTTTCGATGCATTTGCCCATTTCACGACGGGTGATTTATACAAACAATGTGTGGCATGACAACGTACCTGCCACACAGGGCTGAGTGTTCAGCAGTTTGTGACCAAAAAAGAAATGGTATGACCTCCATGCTCCACCCTCTCTATTCACCTGATCTTGCCCCGAGCGATCTTTTTTTGTTTCCTCAGATGAAAAAAGTCGTCAAAGGTAAATGTTTTGCCAATGTGGAAGACAAGAGGTGAAACAAAAAATGGGAGAAGCACTAAAAGGCACCAAAATCGACATGTTAAAAACTGTGTTGAGCAGTGGAAAAAGCATCTCGGTAAGTGTATTGCATCAAACAGAGAGTACTTTTTAGGTGACTGAAGTTTAAACATTAAGAATAAATACACAACTTCAGTTGTTTTTATTTTTTAATTTGGTCCCATTTCATAGAAGACTTTACTTTCATTGATTCATTCAACTAAAATTACGTAGCACACACTAAAAATGTGAGGTTGTGCTAAGCAGTAAGTATACAGAAAAACCAGGTGGTCCCAGTCTTGCTCTCTGGGATGCCAGAGACATGCTTACATGATGCATCGTATCATGCATTGCAAAGTGGTGGTGTGACTATGTGAACAGTTGGGTTTGCAGGATGCAGCAAGAGCTCAAGAAAGGGTTTCCAGTGGGAGGAGGGGGTCAGTGAAGATTTTATTATAGAGGTGACTTGTAGGCTAAGTACAAAGGACAATTAGGGGCTAGTCAGGCATTAGAAAACTGGATCAGAGGCATGCTCAATCGAGATGCACTCAAGGACCTTTAAGTAGTTCATTCCTGTGCCAGGGCTGGGGTACACATAAAGCATTGTGGGAGGTGAGGTGGAGATACAAGAACCTTCAAAATCTCTACTAAGGATTTCAGATTGTGTCCAGAAGATGTTGGCGGAGATACTGAAGAATTTAAGGCAGGCCTGTGAGTTAGAAATATTACTCTGGAGGTAGGTGTGGTGGCAGAACAACCAGTTCAATAGTAGAGACTCAATATTATAAACACACGGAATTTGTTAAAATGCTAATCTTTTCAACAACACAAAACAAGCCTTCCCCAGAAGCTTTAGAACAGTGCCTGGCATTCCAGGCTTACAGCATTGGATTTAGAATTCCTTAGGATCCTTAGGACTACCCAGGAGCCCTGAGGCAGAAGTTCCATCTCATTAAAACAACAGGTTGTAATCAGACCAAGAACAATTTGACAGAAAGAGTGTATTAGGTCAGTTTATGTTTAGGATGCTGAGTCCTATGACGACTTCAGTGCATGCCCTCATATTCTAGGCTGTTTGGAGGTACATGATGAACACCCTGAATAACGGCTCCTTGTGGCTCTGAGTATTGGGAATTGTGGTGCAATGTGGGGTGATCTTCCCTTTTAATGCATTTTAAAACAGTTTTAGATGCTCAGCTTTCAATTTTCTGTTGTTTTCTACATTTTTTTGCTTTAAACATTTTCTAATTTATTTCCAGCCAATTACTCTTACTCTGTGCTCTCCAATATCAAGGGCCTAGTTGGAACAAACAAAATCTTTCATCCCTATGCACAAAAATAGAGAAATTGCCAAACAAGCACAGCTGGCATATTGGCTTAAAGTGAATTAGAATTTAAAGAAGGGAAAACACAACTCCCAAATCTTGAGAAATTTCATATTCTTTCATTTTACTTTTTCTTATTGCAAAAGCAATGCAGAAAATCATTACTTTGCCTGTTCTATTATTAAATGCAAGCCAGCATAGAAGACTAGAAAAAGCACCCACAATCCCACTCATCAAGAGTCAGCCACTTTTGTCTGTAGGCAGATATGCTCATATTTGCTCATTCAGTCAATAATCATCACTGGTGACTAAGGATATTCATTTTTGACTAATTAACGTTGTGGAAAGTTTCTTTCGGCCAAACTGCTTCCAGCTAAATTGTTTGCTTTCAACTGACTTACCTGGAAACCACTAACACCACCTTCTGGGGATTAATTCTACTAAGAATGAGTCCTCAGTCAGAGAACTGGGGACACATTAGGCTGTGAATCGGGTCCACAGTTCTGGGAGAGGACGACGTGACATATCATAATCTTACTGTCTGTTTCTACAGAATTTGTGACACTGTGAAGCTTATTTCTGCAGACTGGAGACCGTAGTTTACTTCTAACAAGACTCAAGTATTTGTCACTTCTTTCACTGTACTGAAGAGAGGATTTGACAACCAGATAGCATGCTTTGCTCACCAACTGTGGGTTTTTTTGGTGGGTGATGGAATGGGGTGAAGAAAAAGCATTGTAGCATTACATTGTTTGCTCGGAATTCCTGGATTTGCAGAACTGTAAGAGTTTTGATAACTGGTGAAGAGCTGTAACAAAGATCTAATTATATCTTGAGCTTTGTAACTGCAGACCTTATTTGTTGCTTACCTTCATCTTTAGTGACCCCAAATTTCTTCCTAGGCTAAGAAAAGCAGTGGCCCTTCCCAGGCTAGGAGGTGAACATAGATTATGCCATGAGAGCCAAGGTCATTCCTTTCCCGTTATCGGTAACTGGTGTAGTAACTGGCCCGAGATGCTTTGCTGGGCAATGAGACTTAAGGGCTGGGAGGCCTCTGGAGTGAGATACGACTCCTGAAACTACTGTACCCGCTTTTGCCCCAGGAGGAGGATTAAATCTGACACCGAGGAAAGCTGAGTAGAAAGATGAAAAGCACCTGGGTCTTGGATGGCACACAATTAACTTGGTTCATGAAAGGCTCTGAGGAGTTCTGAAGCGCAGAGAACTGGTTCTCCTGGAGCTTATGTTAATACGGGATCCTTTTATCCAAGTACTGAGTGCTTTAACATTGAATAAGTATTTGGAAATTTTTGTTTGCAGAATTTTGTTTTTAAAACATTTATCTGAGGTCCTAGGCATAAATGGCCAATTGTGACATGAGGTCAGCAGTCAAGTCCCTCCTGGGTCTCGTCCCCTGCACTGGCTCATTTGGCTGAACTTTCTCTTCCCAGCCTACACCTGAAGGAAATACCTCGTGGATTACGCTGGAGCTGTTGTTTAAAAAAACAGCACTGGTTCTGCTACCTCCCCATTTAGCTATTATCCTCCATCAAGCACTGACGTAGCTAGTTTTTAATTTTCCAAATCTTTCAAGCTAACTAAAGAGAAACTACACTGACCCTTGTAAGATTGGTCTGGGCTTCTCTGAAGTCTGACTGCATTTGGCCATTTCATGCAAAGGAGGCTCCTGGAAGTGAGGGAAGATGTGCAGTTCTGTGGGGCTTCCGCATACCTTCCGCGTACCTACTGGTCCAGTGACAGAGCTCTGCCTTGGAGCAAGTCTGGGGAAGCTCCAAAGGAATACAAATTCTTTTTCTGTATCTTCCTTCGTTCTTCCCCTCTGTGAGTCACAGATGATTACATCTAGGAGGGACCCCAAGGGTATCTAACAAAACCCCAAAATTTTGGATGGACAAGGAAGTTGAGGACGAAAGAAGGAAAATAACTCCCACAGGATGACTCAGCAAAGTAGTCACACAGTTGGGCTTGCAACCTGGGACTCCTAGTTCTCACGATGGTGCTCTTTCTCACACAGCCTTATAACTCCAAGTCATAATATTTGGGGTAAGAGAGGGTTAAGTGGAAATTTTTCTTTTAAACAGCAGCATATACATCATTGTAAATTAGCTGGGAATGAAAATTCTTGTCCCCTGCTGCTACCCTAGGCCTAATGAATCTAAAATTCTGGGAGTGGGACCCAGAAATGGATGTTTTAAAGAGCCCTCCAGGTGATTCTATACATACTAAGTTTAAGAACCACTGGTATAGGGGAAAAACTCAGGATTCCCAACCTGGTAACATCTTAGCTATGTGATTTACTTTAACTCTCTGAATCTCAGCTGCTTTATCTAAATCAAACCAACGAACCAACCAACCAATCAAAACATTCCCATTGTTTTGTTGGTTAAAAATTCTGCCATATTGAGTGAAAAAAGGTCCATTAAAGACACATAATCACTCAGTGTACTGTGGTTATCGTGTTTTTCTTGGCACCCAGTCAATTCTCAGTCTGTAGTGTATCTATGCAGTTAATTATGCCTGCACCCTGGCCATGTTTACTTTGGAATGGTTGAAGTTCCTAGTGATTTGAAGAGCATTGCCTGAGAAGAATGAAGAAATGTGCTTCAAGGTTGGGCTTTAAATTACTTTAAAAAAGAAGGTGGCCCAACAAGGCCTTCATGTGCTCATGACGATGGATTTATGTCTGTAGGACAGTGCAGCGCATGAACTTGAAAGAATGTGTATCTTACTTTAATATCACAGAATGTGTATCTTACTTTAAAATCACAGTGTAGTTGGTGATACTTGAACAGTTTATAAATAATAATAACCTGTAAGTAGAAGGATAACATTGATTTCATGAACTTATGTACTATGAAAATATTTCTATAACAAAATTCAAAGCTCAGTGAAGATCAATAAAGATCATATTTCAAACATTTCCCACAGAATAAGGAAAGTCACAAGTGGGCAGGGGGATGTGGCGGGAACGAGGGAGGGGGAAATGTGGGTTGTAGGAGGGATAAGCAAAGAGGGACACAAAGAGTAACTTACATCTTAATTTGTCCATGATCTTCCCTCCACATAATGTGGCTAAAGCCATTTTGACAGCAAATACCGAAATTTTGCCATGACCTTCCCTGTTTAATGATAACAGAAAAAAAAAAGATGTCATTTGGAGAACTTTCAATAACAAGGTTTGACATTTTCCATTCTGTAGAATTCATAGGATACTATAGTTTCATGTATTATGTGAACAAATCCATTGGAAAAAAGGTTGTGAATACACATTTCAAAACAACTGTCTAATCAATGTTTTCTTTTTTTTTCAACAGATAGCAGACTCTTCAAGTTATTCTTTGTACATATCAAATTTCTCAAAGCATGGACTGGTAGCCAGAGGGATATGTGTCATTTAACTGTGGATTAAAATGACAAAGCATGCTTTTTTCACTCTGGATTTCATAAAATACTTTTATGCATGATGATTTCACAAAATACTTTTATGCATGATGATTTCACTGTTTCTGTAATTTATTTAAAAAAAACTTCATATTTATTTTTGTCAGAATTCTTGAATTTTGTTAGGGTAACTATGAGGACTTTTTCATCACACACACATTTTTAAAATAATCATTTCTTTCCCATAAGCCAACTGTACTTATATGATAAATTTACTTTACAAAGGGAATCAGTATTTTAAAGGGGTAAAAGTAAGAGCCCTGTTTGAATAGTTCTTCTTCTACCTAAATGGTACTACAGCTGTCAGATCGTCACTGATTTACGAAGTATAACTATTAATAGCTTGCCCCTCACAAAATGTGCTAAAAAGGACATAATGAAAGAACAATAATATTTCAGGTAAATAATTTTCCAGCTGGAGTAAACTGTTTATTTTTGTATCCTTGGAATCAGAAAGTGTGTCATATTAATATTTCATTGCTTTGATAGTTGCTACTCCTAAGAATTGTCAAAAGAGTTAAAAATAATAATGTGAAAGGTAAGTAAATTTTATATTTATAAGGCTTTAGTATATAGAATAAATCATGTATATGAATAAGATTCATATAGTTGACATATTAGAAGAATAAGATATGATAAATAGTTATGTTTTAGTTCCTTACTAGAATTCAGAAAGAAATTGTTATTCATCTTTGTTGCTGTCATTGTTAGTATTGTACCTGAAAAACACCTAGCCAGAACGTAAAACTGACTGTGCCCTATGCTAGTGGCTCTCCCACTTGCTTATATTTAAGACTTATTTATTGAAAATTTTCACTTGGATAATCAAGTGTTTTCAAAACAGAACTCACTGTCTTCACAAAGCTCTCCTGCAATACTCGAGCCAATCCTATTACTAACATGCTCTTCTTCCTACTACCTTCCTGCTTCTGGCTGTTATAGAGTCACCATGTACCCAATTACCCAAAAGTGAATCCTGGGGTAGGGGGTCACCCTTGACTACTTGCTCATCCTCAATTCACTACCACCCCGAACAACTGTTTGAGGGATTCAAATATACCTCTTAGCTGTCTATTGAACTCATTTCCTTCTTTCCATTTCCATGGCCATTTCTTCCTTCAGCTCTTGCTTTAACGCTGTGGTGACCTCTTAACTGTTCTCTTTGCTTGTATGTTGATATGACAAATTTGACCACGTTAAAACCCTTATTGCTTCTGTTTACCTACAGGATATACGAGGGCTGTCAGGGAAAATATCCAGCTATAAATTCCTCTATTTTTCACATTACATGGCTGGATACTTTCTGGACAGCCCTTGTAGTTCTAGCTTTATCTGTCTTTTCCAGTCTCATCTGGTTCCATTTCTGTTGCACTCCACACCACAGTCCTGCTGTTTAATGCCCCTGCCTTACCCAGCAGTCTGCCCAGGACTGTCCCACCCATTCATTAAAACAAAGCTCAATAGCATCATTCACTCGAGCCCCCACTCCACCTGCCTTGGATGTGGAGGCAATTGCTCTCCCCTTCACCTTTACCTATTAGGTGGCACCTATCACATCATGTGACTTTGATTTGTTTATTTACATTATGCGTGTGACTCCACACTGAGAGAGCCTTGTGTTACTGTGGGCAGGAAGAATAGGGCCACAGGGAGTGAGAGGGAGAAGGGAAGAAGGGGAGGGGAGACAAAGGAGGGAGGAGATGAGATCATGCTTCAGAAAAAGTGCAGCTACGAGATCAGCCAGAACTAGAGTTCGAGGGATGAGAGCAAACCCAGGGTGCGTTCTTTCCCCTCAAGGTAAACTTTAGCTAATTATAATGGATTATAACATTATTAGCATTGCAGTTAGGGAAAATCTCCACCTACCTGTGTCACCATGACAGTTCTTACTGAGTCACATAAGGACAAAAAGCACTCTTCCCAATGGGAAGGAGTGGTCAGCAGGGGCCTGCCGAAGAATGCCTATAACGACACCCCTAAGTCTTGAATATTTCATGCCTTCAGTTTTAGTAAAATAAATTCCAGCTGCTCTTCTCTAGGCCTGCCTGCTCTTGCCATTTTGAGAGGGTACTGTCCATTTTTAATAAATCTGCTGCTTGTGTGGCTTATTAGATACATACTTGAAGTCTTTTTGTGGCGTGTACCTAGAACCCATTTTCTGGCAACACCTGGGGCCAGAGACCCATCTTCTGAGTTACTTAAATTTCAGTGTCTTTCACTTAGTCTCACACACAGTTATAGTGAACAATAAATTTCTTGTATTAATTAATGACTATTAATTCTTATGATAGGTGCCCCTAGAATTCTGAATGACTATTCACTAAGTTATTTACTAATTTTAGAGCAAGCAGCTATAAAACCACCTCACTGAAAATTATTCTATGTCCCCTTCCTTCTCATTGCATGAATAACCGAAAGGATCAAAAATTGTATTTTAGGAAATAATTAGCTTCTTTTCCTAAGCGAAACATGGTTCAAAGGATGAGAACAGGAAAATCTACAAGGTGTGGAAGCATAGGAGTACTATAGCGATAATGTGTCATCAAAATGCAAAGAAATTGAGGAATATTATTGATGAGACTTCAAGAGCACTACAAGTTTCTTTCAATGATTCAGAGAGAAGAATTTAACTCAGGAAAGAGAACAGACCACAGATGATATTAGAACACAGTCTTCTTCTCCAAAAGATGAAATGACAATAGCTCACGAGTGAATTCTTAAACCTTAGCTTTTCATGAAGAAAAATCATAGGGAGAATGCCAGTCCAGTATTGTTCCTGGAAAATGCAAGATTAATGCTATTAAATCCAACGATGGTTGTGTCAGAGCTATTATGCCAAATTGACATAATAAATCTAGATAAATCACCAAGTGGAGGGCAGCTCAATGAGAGTTTTGCAGGAACTCAAGGGTGAAATTAGGCCACTGGAGCATATTGTTATGCAAGTTACTGTGCCAGATTGCAAATGTGACCCCTGTCAGGAAAAAGGATTCAGGGCGATACAGGAGTGTAGATCATGGTAAGCACACCAACAGTGGGTGAGTTCAGACTTCGCTCAGCTCTGGATTTGATAAACCTTTAATAAGATTAAGGAATGAGTGGAGATCACTGACTCCACAATGGAAAATGGTGGCACCAAAGACTTAAATACAAATGGATCTTTATTTTAGAACATTTTCAGTACCTAGAACAGAATGAAGGAAAGGGAGGCGGGAAAGAGAAAGATTTTCTAAAGGCCTCAGACGAGATTCCATAACAAAGGCTATTACTTAAACAAAGTCACCTCGGCTCATTTCATTAACAAAAGAAGCAAGAAGTTGGGAGAAGTTGGTACAACCCAAACGGAGCTACTTGCATTAGGAATTGTTCTTAGTGGGGGTAGTTTGATTCCTGAACAGTCAGTGAAACCCCTTAAGTGTGAGGAAGTGGGAGGTCAAGCTCACCAGAATGAGTAACAAGAAGCACCCAGGAGTCTTGTGCAAAGGGACAGGAAAGTGACATTTTTCAAAGTGAGTCTCTGTACATACAAGTCTTCTAGGCATAAATCAGTACGACCACACACATGGAACGTTGGCTGTTGGCCACAACACAGGAAGCAAACCTGCCATACTGTACTGAGGATGAAAACCATAGATTGTCTCTAATGCCACAGGCCACACAGCCTCAGTTAAATGGGCACCACCAGGAGGGCATTAGAAAACAGCGATGCTCTTTTCTGCCTTATGTGAGAAGCTATGGTAGCACATCTTTGACTTCATGACAGTCCTGATGGCCATCTCAAGAAAGATGGAACAGCCAGGTTTGTTTGAGAGTACTGTGTATGATATAGTGTATCCATCTAGAACGGGGGTTCCCAACCTATTTTCACTTGTGTACCCCTTTTAAATTCTATAAATTGTACCCCTTGTTTCTAAGACAGCTGTTTTTAAATGCTGACATGTTTGTTCAGTGCTTATCTTATGTAAAATAGTGGAAAAGAAGTATTAAGTTAGGAAAGAAAAATTACTACACTAAAAGTACAAAACACAGATTTAATTTTACAATATTTGTAACATAGTATTTAACAAACTTTTAATTTATTATTTATAATAATATTTATTTGTTATTTAAAAAGTCTATAATAATTGTTATGTACATCATTAGCTGATTAAAACATTGTTCGTGAGATTGTTGAGCTTGCTTTGATGCACTTAGTTTCTTGAAATCAGGCTCAAAAAATGCAAGATACAGTGTTAAATCTGGACTTATTAAGCTTGTTGCCCTACTTATTTTTTATGAAGGTGTAAGAAGAAAAAGCTCTCTCCACTAGTTCAGTATTAGTAAATGGCAAGATTTGAGTGCCTTCTCACTGAGCTGTTCATATTCCTCCCTGATATTTTCCCAGAAGGGAATAAGATGCTTTCTTTTCAAATCAGAATTTAAAGAAGAATCGTTTGAAAGTTCGATTAACTGTTCTTTTCCATTGATTGATAGTTTAGATTATTTGAAGAAGTCTTCATTGAAGGGATCTGCAATCCAGTTGCTTTGTTTTTCACATTGAGGGATGTGCTTATAAAAGGACATTTTAAGGCCTTCCAAGTGAATTACAATACTCTCTTTCATGTTTTGGGATAGGTGCACATCATTCTCAGATAACAAGTTGTACAGAGTTTCAAAAACTTCAGGCTGACCTCATTCAATACACGCTTTCCAAAAGTCCAGTTTTTAATTGACTCAATTTTGTTGGTTACTTTGAATATAGTGACTGAGTTGTTTTGAAGTCCCAAGTTGAATTTTTTTATTTCTAGAAAAATATCTGATAAATGTGCAAGACTTTGAAGTCAGTCACTGTCCTGAGACTTTGGAGCAAGAGGGAAATGATGGTCTTCAAAAAAACCCAGGATTTCATGTCTAATTTCAAACATCTGTGTAAGTACTTCACCACAACATAGGTGCCTTATCTCTTTATGCAAAATCAATGTGCTGTGAATGCTGTTCATTTCTTCACACAGCGCTTTAAATAATCAGGAATTCTGTGGTTGTGACTTAATAAAATTTACAACTTTCACAGCCTCATCAAGAACATCTTTTATTTCGCTAGAAAGAGGCTTGGATGCAAGACTTTGTCTATGAATGCAGCAGTGACTCCATGGTACATGGGGAGCTACTTCTTTAATTCAGCCGCATAGGCCTATAAAACAGCCTGACATAGGCTGGCCTCCATCCGTGCATACACCGCAACAGTTCAACCAACTGATGTCCTTTTCAATAAAATAATCATTGATTGTATTAAAATGATCTTCACCTGTGGTACACTCTGTCAGTGGGTAACAAAGCAGCAGGTTTTCCTCAATGTCATTTCCTACCAAGCACCTCATGAAGATGAGCAAAATAAATAAATCAGCAACAGCTACACTTTCATCGACCTGGATGGAAAAAAATGTACTTTTTCTAATTCTATCTACTACTACAGCTTCAACACCATCAGACATTTCCTGAATTTGTCGAGGCATTGTATTGCTTGAAAAAAAGATAGTATTGATTTTGCGAACACGTTCTTCCCCAAACGTACAAACAATGGTATCCATAATACAAGGAGAAATTAAATCTTCAACTACGATTTGGTTTTTATCACATTTAGCTATGTGATAAGCTATATGGTATGAAGCCTCAGCTGCATTCTCATTGTCTTTCTTTCCTGACATCATGTATGAAGTAACAGTTGGACACTTTTCTAAGCACCAAAAATAATGTATTTCTTTGGTGTTTTACAAAGGATGTTTAGTTTATAAAGGTTGCATTGCTAGGGAGGGTTTCATGCAACTGTTGGATAATATTTCCCCACACACAACATGCAAAGGCTTAGGACAGTCATCATCCTCTACAAATGAAAACCCGTATTTAATATACTCTGTAGAGTATTTCCTTTTCTTCTGTGTAGTACCTGAGGCATGCACCTTTTCACTATCTCCTGGTGTGGGTGTACTTGTAGCTGCAGATATGTGTTGAGAAGTACTTGGCAACGTGTTATAATCCACATCAAGTTTTGGTTTTTTAACCATTCCTGTTTTCAACCACTGATCCATAACTGACATGCTTAAAAATCACTGACAATAACAACTGAAACTATGTTAAACGTTAAATAAAAACACTACTTGAAAAGAATCATAATTAAAGACAATGCACTTAGTTTTACTCAGTCAATAACTAAATCAAACAGTCTGACTATGGATGCTTTGTATGTGTGGGGAAGTTCTAGAAATGTCAAAAATGGATTGTTCTGAAACTGTGCATAATGATTGGTAGAGGAGCAGTTTGGGGGAAGGGTTCATAGCCACGCCCTCACCAATCATCATTCCCTAATGTGATCTAATTTTGAAGTGTCTCCATGAACAGTGATTTAAACTTGACATTGATTGTTCCATAACTATTGTTTTGCCTTTTTTTACTTTACT
This sequence comes from Lyroderma lyra, assembly GCA_004026885.1. Taxonomy (NCBI): domain Eukaryota; kingdom Metazoa; phylum Chordata; class Mammalia; order Chiroptera; family Megadermatidae; genus Lyroderma; species Lyroderma lyra. The sequence continues at coordinate 535,557 of PVJL010000031.1, forward strand.
TGTTTTTTCACCATTACTGCTTATTTTCCACATACCCCTGAACATCCCAGCACGTACCAGCAGGGGTACATGTACCACTGCTTGGGAACCAATGATCTAGAATTATTGACTTTAGGGGTAGCCTTAGAATCGGTCATCAATGACATGACTATATGAGCCTTTCCTTGTGAATAAAAGCTGCTAGTGCCACCGATTTTTTAATAGTGTAAAAGATGCAGCAAAAAGCTTTCAAAAGATACTTACCATTAGCCTATCATTTTTAATTAAAGATTAATTTTATTTTCAATGTAAACATTTTACTTGTTTTAGTATTTTCCCTTTCAATATCAAGCAAGGACACAATGGATAATGTGTACTTTACTCTTTTTTCCCTATTATTTATTTTTTGGCATAATGGAATACGAGGGCTGTCTGGAAAGCATCCAGCCACAAATGCCTCTATTTTTCAGAGTACGTGGCTGGATACTTTCCAGACAGCACTCATATATTCCATTTATAAGCCAGTTACCCTGAAGCTTTTGTGCCTATGCAAACTTTACTTTCCTAGTCTAGCTTGATGTTAAAAAATACCCAATTAAATTGCTGTATTGGTATTTAAGTAATACCTAAAAGGGAACTTAAGAGAACTAGCAAATTATCAAAGGTACACACTGAAATTGCTTCATAAACCAATCTTTCTTTAAATCTTTTATTTCCATTTATACTTTGTTTTCTCTGAAAAAAATTTTTTTAAATTCATTTTTATTGTTAGACTTATTGGGGTGACATCTGTTAGCAAGTATTACATAGGTGTCAGGCATACAATTCTACAGTGCATTGTCAACTTGATGTATAATAAGTTCACCACCTAATGTGACTTCTCTTTCCATCACCTTATATTTAGCTTCCCCCCCTCCTCTCCCACCCCCTCCCCTTTCTCCCCTTCTCTGAAAATTTTTAAGTTTTTCTGAGGGACAACTGATTGAAGAGGGAAACAGGAAATAATTTATCCTTTGGTTATAATACATAGAGCTTTTTAGAGGGTCTGTGTTAAAAACAAGGATTACTTCGAAGTTTGACTCATCATAATAAAAGTAAGTACATCACGCTAGACTGAATTTTTCATGACTTTACAAAAACAAAAAAAAGACAAACTGATTTCTTTTAACTAAGAAGATACTACTTTTAGGGGAAACTTGTCTGGGAGGAAAAATCTGCTTTTGACAAGCAGGAAAAACAACAAATAGATGTGGACTGGAATGCCAGTCTGAACTCGGGACAGATTGTCCATTTTCTCCAAATTGCCAAGAGAGGTTCCTGTTGGAAATGAAAGAATCCCATGATGAATTTCAAGTCCTTGAAAGCGAAACTTGAATTCTGACTGATCTTTTTGCTTTTTGGTATGTGGGTAGCTCCCTGGCTGGGAATCGAACCCAGGCCACAGCGCTGACAGCGTCAGCGCCGAAGCCTTAAGCCACTACACCATCAGGGAACTCCTGACTGATCTTTTTGTGAACAGGCTAGAGGAATTATTTCTCTATTTAAGAATACTAAAGCCAAAAGCTCTTTCTTTCACCAACATATTTTACAAAAACATTTGGAAAGCGTTTGTGATAAGCAAAGGCCTAGCACTCAAACTGCTCTTTCTCACACATTTTGGCAGCTTAATTAACTGAGAGAATTGCTTCCTCCTCTGGCTTCTTCATCCGGGAATTACGTTGTTCATATGGATCACCCATTCAGTAACCCAGTGGATATGGACTGGCAAAGCTTAAGTGATTGGGGATATTTACTCATAGTCCATTGGCAAGAAAAATAAAAACCAGTTAATTTTATACAACACATTTTTACGAAGGGCAGGGACCTAATCTCATTCGTCTGTCACCCCCAGCCTATCGCAGCACCTGGCACATAGCAAGCTTTTAACATATAGCTTAGTTAAATTAATGCACAAGTGCAAAGAAACTTTCTGATTTGCCACTTAAGTTTTATACTGAGAAATACTAAGTGTTCAAGGAAATTGCAAAGATTGACTTAAATGGTCCTTAATATTAGATTGCACAGTCATACGATACCTTGAATTTAGAAGTGATCACATACATATGATTACTCTTGCTTCTGGAATGGTGACATTAACATGTGAACAAATAGAAGCCCCTTATTTGGCCCTGGCACCTGGCATCCCTTTGGGCGGTCCAGAATGTAAGCAAAACATCTGGGGAAAGAATTTCTCATGGTCCCGGGCCAGGTGAGTTGGCCAGGAGTTTCTTCAGAATGGAAGGGGCCAGTACTGTTGACCCAGCGTCTGCCAGTCATTCTGGATGACAGTAAGATGAGTGACATGAAGGATGTTCAACTAATCTACAACTGTGAAAACTCTTCAGAAGAGATTCCATTTCAGCAATGTGTAGAGCTCTTGGGACAAAATATCTTCTACCACAACAAAATTGTGGTGACTAGAGAATGTTCTATGGAAAAATCACCAAGTCAAGTAAGCACTATTATAGTTTTAGCTCTATAGATAATAAAAAAAAAAAAAGAGAGAGAAGAACATTTGGTTTCATATGAGTTCTCTATTGTCTTTGTTCTTACGCATCCACGTAGCCTCAGAAGTGAACAATCCATTTTGTTGCTGCCCGGAGAAATGGCCATGTACTTTGCAGTACATCTTGCATTAAACATCAGAATCATTTTTAAAATTCAAAATGCAGAATGATTTTGGCAGAGTTCCAGGATTATTTCATACCCATCCATTTAAAATAGTGCTGCAGTCTTTCATGGCAGAGGTGGGGGTGGCCTCAGCAGTGGGAATGGGTGTTCAAATAGCTCGGTGAGGGGCGGTATGTGAAACGGGGAAGAAAATACCAGGATTTCATATTCTCTATGAAAGACTATTTATACAATGGATTTGGAGTTCTGGTGGCTGTCCTAAAACTGACTCTAAATCACAATGCAAAATATGTTAAGTCCAAATATTTCTTTCACATATACTCTGTGAAATATGTCTAAACATCACAAATTGAAAAGGTTAAGAATAACGTAAGGGTAATAATAATATCCTATAAGAAGCAGGGTAAGCCTGAGGGGGGAAAACAATTCTCATTAAAAAAAAAAAGGAACAGAAAACATTAGTACAGCTGAACTTAAAGTGATTCCTGAAACAAATGTTTTTTTTTTCTCTACTCGGCTCATGTAGCATGAAGCAGTGTGACCTGCAAATTATTTATTCTCTCTGTCTCATTTTCATCACTTACTCAACTTGGTAAATTATAGTAACAGTGCCAAACCAGTAAGATTGGTGGCACAGAGTAAACGATGAGAACATCTTAGCTATTATTACACTATTATCATTAGTGAGTTGGCATTAAGAATGTAGCTTGAGTCCCCAAAATAAGAAAAAAAGTCAGTTACTTTTAATATTTATCATTACCTTACTATGAGTTTGATTAGCAAATAAAGGAAAATAGTATTTGCTAAAAACAGAGCCATAATCACGTAATCTACTTTGGGAGGTACTGTCCTAAGAAGAAAGATTCTCCTGAAATGTAATGAGATTAAGTCAACAGACTAAAGTTGATGTTAGTATTTCCTAGGGAAGTAGGAGGAGAGCAAGAGAAGCAGATTGAAGTCTTTGTGACATAGGATGATGCATATTAGCAAGCATGAACCTCTGGTTTTCTTTGTGGAGCAGAAGTAAACCTAGAGGGTATGAAAGTGGGTGACAGAGCAAACAAACTCACTAGTCTTAGTAAGATATTGGAGATTAAGGACGACTTAATCTCAGAAAAAATGAAAATTAGTGTGAAAAGAGCTAAGAAAACTCAACCTTTGACTTTCCTTCATTCATTCACTCAGTGATTCATTAGTAGTTGGGTATTGTCTCAGGTGCTATGCATACAAAGAAGACATGGTCCCACTCTCAGGCAGCTTGTGGGAGGCAGTCAGACAAGCAGTAAGACATGCACTATGAGAGAACAGCAGGATCATGTGAAAGGAACAGTGGGACCTGGGGAAAGGTGATCACCTTGGCTATGACAGGTGAGGGGCTTCACTAGGTATCAGATTTTGTGACCTTACCTCTGCAAAAGGCCATACATTATAGATTTTTAAGAATTATTTTCAAGGTACAATTACACCTCAATAAAGCTCCTTAAAAATAATAATTTTCATCTTGTAACTTTTGGCCGTATTGTTTTTCTTTTGTTACTTCCAACGTCCTAAAGAGTAATAGTAGTAAAAGTCATTAGAACACTTCACAAAGACACCCACCCACCCACCACCAGGATATGGATAAGAGGTGAGAGAAAAAGCTGCTGCCTGTTTGTTAGTGGATCTCGAAGGGGAGAATCTCAGGGGAAAAGCTCCCAGCAGCAAACAAGGGAAGGAGACAGGCTGGTTCTTGAAATGAGCACCTTTCACTACCTCATATGTATAAGTTATATATTCAAACATTTATTATCAGTTTGCAATAAAGGTATTTCATACCCCTAAAGTAAAGAAAGAGATTTTGAGATTTTTAAATGTTGTTTATATTAATAAAATTCAATGTCATGAAAAAAAAAAAAAAGAAATGAGCAGAAGGAATGAGACAAGAGGAGGAGACGGGCTGAAGACTCTGCCTGCTTCCTAATATTCTCCCCTGGCCTTCAGCCCCTGCTCCCCTTTCTGCCACCCTTTCCTGTCTTTCCCAGTAGGTCCTGCCCTAGAAACCCCAGAGAAGTTGGCTTCTGGGTGTGGAAAGGGTCAACTTAGAAGTTGGTTGGTAATATCACTGAGTGACCCCCTTCTAGGAATATTTTTAGAAGGAAAGTTGGGAAGAAGAAAATTTTTCCAGATTTGAAAGATTGCCTAGTCAGTGACAGAATGGCGAGCATGGCCATAGGACACTGGGGTCAAACACTAGGTCCTAACATTCTAGTAATCCTCCTCTGTGCATAGCTATGTACTGTATCTCCCAGGAGGTCGAACTAGCCAAGGAATAGGGAAACCAGGAAACGGATCATGGTCTGCAGGAGGCATGACTGCACGAGATCAGGTGTCTCTTTTGGAGAGAAAATGGGGAAGTGCTATGCTTGGGGAACCGGGGTTGGGCGAAGGTGAGTCTGATTCTCAGGGACACCCTCAAGTGAAGCAGGCGTTGGTCCTCCTTTCAGACCATTTTCTTCGCAGAGTCCAACTGAATGGATGTGGTGAATAAGGCACCACCAAGATAGTGACTGTTTCTTTGAATGCAAGTTCTTATTCTTTATGAGTTTAGATTGCTATACTCTTTCCTTTTTTTTTTTTTTTTTTTTTTTAAATTGTCTCTTTAGAGTCCAGGTTCTTAAGAGATCTCTAATTTTTATTTTGGGTTCTTTTCTGTGTTTTTTTCTTTTTTAAATATGGTCATCTAAAATATAGCAAATAAAGGAAAATCTCCTAAATGTTTCATTGATTCTATAATAGCAGTAGCATATCCTTGATCTACTAATATCAGGCTCATTCATGTCTACTAAGATGTAGAAGGCTTCCTTAAACACGTGCATTCTGTCATTCTATCATGGGATAGGTGGTGGTAAGTGACCTCAGATTTCCATACTGCATCTCATTTGGATAAACAAGAATTTACTATTATAGACGTAGAACTGAACATGCATTTTATTCTTGTTTCTCTTCTTATATTCACTTTTAAAAGTTATATTTTCAGGTATCAGTACTTTCTGATGGCTTATATCTCCCATTGTCTAAAATTTGAAAAGCCATCAGATGGAAAATTTGAGTATGTGAAGAACTACCTAGACTCATTTGCTATGTCAAAGGACAGAAGGCAGAAGTATCTGCAGACTGAGACCTCTATGTGGACTTGTCGCTACATCTCTACAATGACATTTCTCTATGTGGGTGTGTTTACAAATCTACTACCACGAGACTACTGAAAGTATATATTAGTGGCCTTCCGATCGACACGAAGAGTAGGAACCAAAGAAACATTTCTTCTGAACATGTGTGTGGACTGCTCCTTACCTTGGCATAGTCCTTAAATTAGCATTCAGCAATCTTGAAATCATTCGGCCATATTATCATAGTTATTTAGAGAACAATTACAGCTCTATTTTTGAAATGATCCTCCCAGTATTTTTAAACAAAAGTGAAAAACCTAACCCAATCAGTGTAAGTCCCATTTTTTTATAAATTCTCCTTTCCTTATTGTTAGTCTGTATTTATAGAGTGGGTCTAAATGATTTTTTAGCTTGAATCTTTATGAATCAATATCCAAGATTTAGCAGGAGATTATATTTCTCTTTTTACATTTTCCATTGTTACACTTACAACAAATAAGTTCCCTGAAGACTTGAGTGGCAAGTCTGAAAGCTGCCATGCTCTTGTTAAGGGGACAGGACAGAAATGGTGTTATTGAAATTCCATGGCCTGGTTCCAATCTGCTACCTGTCATGTGGAACCACAGCCTCCCTACCTACCCAGCTCTGTTACCATAGTGATTAGTCCAAAGCAGTACATTAGTTTTGAAGTCTGCACAGACTAAGCATGGAATCTATCATGCTGGACTGCTTGTTTTAAAATTGTTTATTTCAACTTGTGACTTTCTCAAAATATAAACATCACGGAGACAATAATGTATACTGGTTAAACTGAACGCAAACAATTCTGTTACCACTCTAGGTTGCAAAGTGACAGCTGGTGACTTGTTAGTGAGTGGTATAATAACATTAGCCTGGCTGGAACATCTCCAGCACCAAGCTTAAATATTCCCAAGCATTGGCCAGACAATGAGACTGAGAAAAATCTTCTGAGGGTCTTAAAATGTGATTGTTAAAAGGTCAAGTTAGTAATTTTCCTTTTTAATATTCAAAACCAGGAGTTGATATGATATTTAGACCAGGGGCTATCAGTGAAAGCCCTTTTGGAATTTTAGGCTGATAATGTAATTCAGGGGAGTCTTTACGTTTCACAAGGCTGCCTTGGAAAAGAAACCTTAGCTGGATACCCAAGTCACCACTCTGATATGCTGAGAGGCACTGGACAAGTGACAATCACTTCGTGTTTCAGTTCTTTCATCTGTAAAATGAAAGATTTGGAAGAAAAGTCTTAAAGATCTCAGCCAGCCGTGAAATTCTTTGATTTTATGAGGGGAAATTATAAGACAATGAGCTGAGTTTCAATTGCAGTGTGTTTTATGTGGCACACTGTTGACCAGTCCATTTGACACAAGTCATGGCTACTTTCACTGGGCTGATCAAGAAACCCTTTTCAATCTCACTATTTGCTCTAGGGTCTTGTAATGTCACCTCAGAAACACTGTAATGTAAGGTTCGAAATGAGCAATTTGCCGAGAGGAGAGTTAAAAACATCCTCCCACTTCATGCTTCATTAAATCCCTTCACAGGCATGCCCTCACACAACAATTTCAAACCTCCACAGCTTCTAGAAAGCGTGGGATGAGTTAAGTAAAGGTCAGCACATACAATGCAATTATACCCAATTTCCGTGGCACTACTTTACTGTCCAGCCTTTTCCATAGCATTTAAAATTTATGTTATAGACACCTAGAAACTTTATTGAGATAAGTATCTGATCAAGCAAAGAGAGTCAGTAGGTTCCTCTAGAAAATTATTTGAAATAAAGACCAAGGACAAGAGGATGAGGAGACGAAACACATAGAAAGTAATGGACGTTCGAGCAGGCACTTACGGATCAAAGGCTGCCAGCAGGAAGTTAAGCAGGAGGCTGATGGACTGCTCTACAAGGATCTGGTGAGTCGTTGGCATCCGTTTGTTGAGCTGATAAAAAATGGTGGAGAGCACAGCCTCCAGGCGGGCCACATTGAGTTCTATGTTTGGGTCCAGGTTGTTCAGAGCGTTTTCCCGCAATGCTTCAATGACGTTCCAAATGTCCACCAGGTGCACTACATACAATTAGAGCAGAGTGAACCCATCAGCCCGAAGTACACGGAAAGGTGAATTTATAATTTATTATGTACCAACTGTCCTGTTTTGTCAAGGCGCCTTGGGCTTCACTATGAGTTCGACGATTGTAAGGGTCGACGCAAGTACGTGCACACAGTGCATGATTGCAAAGACTTAGTGTACAATGTTCAATAGCAAATAAATGACTTACTGAACACTGCAGTACATAGTTCTTTCTAATCTTCACAATGACTTTTGAAATACAGCTATAATCCCAACATTAGGAAACAAGATCAGGAAAGTTAACTGATAAAACTCAAAGGTCCAAGTCTGGTCAACAGCACAATAGGCATTCAAGCCCCGGTAAGGCTGGCTTCTTTAAAAAAATGGACATATAATTGTCATGTAACATTGTGTAATTTGAAGGTGTATAATGTGCTGATTTGAAATATTTTACGTTACAATATGATTACGACGGTAGTGTTAGGGAACACCTCCGTCATGTCTCGTAATTATCGTTTTCTTCGTGTGGTGAGAACATTTAGGTCCTAGCTTCTCAGCAACTTGGAAGTAGATACTATTAATACTTGTGTTTATGGTTAATAAGTCTATCTGGCTTTAAAGCATTTTCCCATTGTACATGCTAACCCCTAAGAAAAAGAGAGAAAAACAGCATTTAAGTTCTTAGATTTTGGTATTTGGAGGGATATCAAAACTGCATTTGAGACTTTAAAATACTTTCATTTATACATATTTAGTATGTAAGGTCTGAAAGAAAAATAAAAGGAAATTAAGATGAGGGCAGGGGAGGAAAAGTCACTGCTGTATGCAGCAGCAGAACTGAGTCACAGGTCTGCCGACTACACTGGTCAAGAACAGTTTCTCGGCTACATTAGTGACTAGCTCATCTAACGTAAGTTGTTATTTTCATTAGGATAGTCAAGAAATCCATCTGCATTGCTGTTTGCCCTGAGGTCTTGTCATGACATCCCAGAAGCCATCCCCACAATACAGATAATGAACACGTCCATCACCTTCCAAAGTTTCCTTATGCTCCTTTGTAATCTATCCCACTCCCCGCCCCAGGCAACCACAGATCTGCTTTCTGTCATGATTTTCTAGAATTCTATATAGCTGGGATCATCCAGTGTGTACTTTCTTTTTCTTTTGGTCTAAATTCTTTTACTTAGTGTTAACTATTTTGAGAGTCACCCAGATAGGAACTAATAATATGAACAAATAAATGACCTAGAAATCATATGAAAGTTACTACAAATAACTACATTCTGTATTTGTGTTTCCACACGTTTAGGTCTCAGTATAAGGACCAATAAAATACTAGTTCTGGCTGTGAGACTAGGTAATTATAAACGACTTAAATGAAACTAGCTTTCATAATTATGTGCAAGGCACTGTGGTAGGGCCTGGGGACTCAATGGCAAACAATGCAGGTGTGACTCCTGCCGCAGGGAGCTAACAGTCCGAGGGGGATACAGACATGACAGCCACACACACAGATACTCAGAAGTTATGACTCACTGTGATATACAAGGTGCTAGCTACGAAACTGGGCTATGTTATGATTGTGAAGGAGCCAGAAGCACAAGATAAGGCTGGGGGGAGCACAGTAGGCATGAGAGGGCTTTTGATGTTTGTGCTGACAGTGTGAAGACATACATTTCAAAAAGGAGGGGGACATGATCAGAAATGTAAAAATATAATAGTTTGACTGTAAGGGGAGAAAGGAATGGAGATAGACAGGCATGCATGGGAAAGTACCTGCAGCTGATTGCTCCAGTGCAAGTGAGAGACGGAGACATTTTTGTGTAGGGGGTACCAGTACACAGTGACACTGTAATCATGTACATTATCCGTGCTGAGTACATAGAGACACCGTAATCATGCACATCAACTGCACTTATTCTCCAGGAGTGTCAAAGTGGAAAGAGTACAGATTTTGCAATCACAGACATTGAGGTTTTACTCCTGGCTCCACTAATAACTGTAAAATTGTGGGAAAGTTGTTTCACCTTATAAATCATAGTATTTCTGTTTAGACATGAGGAAATTATTAATAATACCATCCAGAAGGAGTTATAGTGAGGATAAAAGAGAAAAAGTATATACAAGTGCTGAGCACAGGGCTTGGCACATAAGAGGTGTTCAACAAATGATAGCTACTAGTGTTAAAATAATTAAACACACTCTGATGATCTACAGTTGTGTTACGCTATTATTAATTTACAAGAGCTATGAATCCAAACCTAAGTTTTAGCCCAGTCCTCCAAATTCAGTAAGCTAATCAACATATTTTGAGCATATATTATGTAAGAGCTAGAAAAGAAGCACCAAACACATCCTAGCCACAATAGAAGACATTTGTTCAGTTCAGTTGTCATCAATTCTGAGTTAGTTTAGTCTGAGTTGATTTTACTGTATTTGATAATTAGAAACCAGGTGACAAAGGCCCTCTTTCATAAAGGTTTCTTGACAAGTTTATTGCAAGTTACAGTGTAGAATAGTGGAGATTCATAGGCAGTCAGTTGGGTTTGGACTCGCTTCCCCTACTAATTCTGACTTTGGGCAAGTCACTTCACCTCCCTAAGTTTCAGTGTCCTCTCTGTAAAATGGGGACAATAATAGTTACTCCAATATGGGGTTATTTTGAAGATCAAATGAGATAATCCACGTAAGGCGCTTCACATACTGCTTAGTGCGTAATAAGCATTCAATACCCATTAATTATTATCGAGGGAGGTTAAGTATCACAGTTCTTTTGCTTAGTTAAATAGCAACACTAAGAAATGTGCTAAGATGAGCATCAGGTCTGTTTTAAAAGTCTGACAGTTGTATAAATATGTTGCTTACTGTTGAGCTATCAAATTATTTTAGAAAGTGACATTTAGGTTTGTAATAACAAGGACAGACCACTAGATGGCACTGGGAACATTTTACTTAACAGTCCCCCAGCTGTAACTGTCCATCCTAGAGCGCCTGCCGTTAGGTACAGGCAATAGATGGTTTCCTCATCCATGTAACGGCATACGTTTTGTACTCATACATAGAAAAGGCAACAGTTTTCATAGTAAAAATATTTAGTTAACATTACTTATATCAAGAGTAAACAAAATTTGTTCTTAAAAGTTTAATTTAGTACTTCACAGAATAGTAAAAATAATGTGTTCATTTCAGATAGCAAATATTACTACCTCACAGTGGATTGTCTTTGTAAGCAAATAGAAATAGACAAAGTTCCAAGTTTGCTTTAAATCCAAGAAACATCAGGTTGAAAGGCCCAGGTTGTGGGTGGGAGAGGGGTTGGGGCAGTGTTTCCACGTGGGTAGAGAAGAGTTTGCAGATCGCAAGCAATGTTTCTTAGCTGTTTGCTGCTGTCTTACCCTAATTTAATAGGCGATGAATTCTTAGTCCATAGTGAGAGATGCCTTAAATCCAAGTACCCCTGGGAAAATAGCAAAAATGCCAAACTCACTTCTAATAGAAATGACTAGAAGCAGGAGAATTGTGTAAGTCGGTGCAATATGGAAGGGAGCGTACAGAATGTACAGGGATATCAAATGTCCACTTCAGGGCTTAGTCTACCTCGTGATTAGTTCAGGACCAGCCTTCCGGGGCCACATCATGGAGACTGGGTTCAGGTTAGTGATCTAAGCATGCTGTCCTTTTTCTAAAGCACTTGGAGATCTCCTCAAAATTCCCAAGCCCAGCTTCTATAACTTACTGCTTTGAAACTTTAGGAAGGTGGGAAAGGGTTTGGACACAGCTCTCCAGGTGATTCTGACCATCAGTCATTTAATAAACCTTTAGAAGGATCTCAGAGGGGTTGCAGCTAGGGAAGGTTCCTAAACAATCATGTTACAGGAATTTCACTTCAGTCACTTTGGAGGAGTGGTTCTCAATCGGGGTGGCACATTGGAATCACCTACAGGTCGGGAAACGGGTCCCCGGGAATGCTGCTGCAGCTGGTCTAGACCATACTTAGAGTTGCAAGGCACGAGGCTTGTTAGAAATCAGACTCTCATGTTTCCCATCACCTCCAGACCTAGAGAATCAGAATCAGTGTTTTAACAACAGCCCGAGTTTGTATTTACATTAAAGTATGAGAAATGCTGTTTGAAGCTAGTAGTTTTCAGTCCCTTTGCATCAAGACCTCCTGCTTTGTCCTAGTAGGTTGTGAGATGTGTTGCAAGAAGCTAGTAATTACAAATTAATTTAAACAGTTTAAGAATGATTTATATAATTATGTATACACATTGTTTTACAGGGATCTGAGATTTACATCTATAAGGTTGCATATTGCCTTATGATGTACTTTCTTAATTCTGAGGAAAGGAAATTACAGTTAGGCTGAGAATTGAAGGCAATGTGCTGATATGCCACAGGGCTGCTTGTACAACCCACGGCTCGTGGGCTGCATGTGGCTCAGGATGACTTTGAATGTGGCCCAACACAAATTCATAAACTTTCTTAAAACATTACGAAAATTATGCGTGGACCTTTTTTTAGCTCATCAGCTATTATTAGTGTGAATGTACTTTATGTGTGGCCCAAGACAATTCTTCTTCTTCCAATGTGGCTCAGGGAAGCCAAAAGATTGGACATGTGGTTGGGAATATATGAGGGCTGTCTGGAAAGTATCCAGCCATCTAATATGAAAAATAGAGGCATTTATGGCTGAATTTTTTCCTGACAGCCCTTGTGTATCCTCTAGTGTGTACAATGTGTGTGTGGTATATGTATGTGGTATGTGTGTGCATCCATCCATGCACATGCACTCTTAAGCCCCACCCACCCTTGCTACCCAAGCTTAAAGTGATGGTGGCTTGTGTCTGAATCTTTATATGACTTACTCTCTCATTTCTGAAACAGACAGGTAAATGCAGATTTCTGCTGTGGACTTACTTATCAAACCCCATAGCAAAGGACATAACTTTTCTCTCCTGAGAACTCATTCATTTCTCTCTTCCCTAGACCTAGGTTTCTTGACCTTCAATGAAGTATCCCCAGCATGATTTTCTAGAATATAAGAACCAAGGTCAGGTGGGATTTCTGCTTACTTTATGCTATGGGTTTGAAATACTAAACTGTTCACATAGCAGATCCTTAAAATATGTTTTTTGGCTTGCAGAAAAGTTAATTATGGACAATTCTTTTATTATCCAATAATGTTCTGATGTCCTTAGTACTGAAAGATGAACACATAAATAAGCACTGTCTTTTTCCTATGACAATTCTCAAATGGAAATTCCGTTCAGTATTTTAAATGCCAACTAGACTTTAAGTAAAAATGTTTTTGAGGAGTTTCACATGTGGGTCAGGCAGCCACAGGAATGGGGTGTGAGTAGGTAAGGGGAGGAACCTATCCCCTTTGCATGTGGCAGAAATGACTCTAGGTTTCTCTAGTCTTCTTTCTTAGTCTTCTACTCCAGAGATTAAAATCTTCATTCATACAATAAGTATTTTATTTAGCCCTTATTATGTGGCAGCACTGTGTTCTAGAAGTAGAGTGAACGAGATAGGCAGGTCTCTGACCACCCAGAACTTGTAAGTGGTGAGGAACAGAGACAGAGTAGACTCTCAGTTAACTGGCACCCATGGGGATTAGTAGATACTGAATAAATGTAAGCAGGCTCTCCATTAACTGGAACTCAAACAATGGCACTCTCAAGTTCCGGTTAATGGAGAGTCTACTTACATTTATCTGGCATCTACCAATCCCCATGGGTGCTAGTTAACTGAGAGTCTTCTGTATTATAAATACACAAGAGACTGTATCACAGTGATGATTATTTTAGTTCACTTTCAGATCAAATGCTTATCTTGAAATTCAGAGAGCCTTAGCTTAGGAGAAAAAAAGAATATTTCAATGTATCATTACTCACCACACATCTATTGCACATATAGGCATTAACATATGGTGAAAGGCTGCCATATGCTTCTACGTACAGAGTTGGGAAAGGAAGCAAGAAATGAGATTCTAAAATATTTTTGAAAGAAATGAAATCCAACCAGTAATTTTGAAGACTCTACAATACATTATTCTTGATGTTCCAGGTGATTTAACAAAATATAAGAGCCTGGCCATAAAAGAGGTTGTCATTTTCATTCAGATGGCCTAAGTGAAGATCAGGACAAGACACTACATTATTAAAAGACCACATTCATAGTGCAGATTGAAAAAACAAAACAAAACACTGCACCTTAAAATACAGGGGTGCTATTGTGGGCTAGAACTTTGGAAAGGTTTGGAGGAGGAGGAGGAGGTAGGGTTCAAGTTGGTTCCTGAATCACAGCAGGATATGAATACATGTTGAGGAGGAGGGAAGATACTTTAGGAAGAAAATCGAGTGATCAGAGTAATGAATAAAGATCAGATCTTGTATTGACCTAACTTGGCCAGAGGAATTTCCGCAGGGACTTACTGGAAAGCAAGGTCTGTAACTAAGAAAACTTTTCTATTGCCAATTATTTCACACTTGCCCAATTTTTCAGTAAGTTAACGGAAGGATTGAGAATTTGTAACCTATAAAGTTTAATGCTTAGTTTCTTTTTCAAACCATCATGTCAGCTTGGGCTTCATGGGAAAGGAGGATCTCTGAAATGATGAAATTATGTTACGGGTCATGTGTGTTTTCAGGGGAAAGGGCCAGTGGTTTTCATCAGATTCTCCCAAAGATACACGAGAAGAGAAGCTTAAGAACCACAGCAGTAAATTATGAGCAACATGAAGACATGGATTATGTCTTGTTCATCTTTGTAGTCCTCAGGGCTACTTGTATAATGTCTTGTTCAAACCAGATGTCCAGTAATGCTTAGGGAATGCAACAGAGTAGAGTGCCTACTGTTCGCCAGGCACTACACATAATCCCTAGAAGCTTTCTCTTTGCCTCAGTGTGTTAAGACAGCTCAATGGGACATACTGAGCATGGTTTCCTACAGTACCTTTATTGTTCCTTGCATACCATGACTTGAGCAGATGGCCAGGATCTTAGATGCCAGAGGTCACATTTTAAGAGAAAGAGCATCCCCTGGGCTAGCAACCATGAGGCCCGTTTTCTACTTCTCCTTTGTAGTCATTGATCTCAGTGACCCTGCAGCATGTGCCCACATGGCTAACATGAACACTAATAGACAATGTATGCAGGGACACTGAAGAGTGGCAATCAGCTCGGAAGTGTTACTTTTTTTTTGCATTCCCTTGTTGTGTCTATACACACATACACACACACACAGAGTTAATTGTCTTTGTGCAATGAGAGTAAATAATGGGATAGAATATAGAAAATGCATTTCCTTCACCCACTCAGAAAATAGCTATGGCTCAGTTTCCTGGTGCATAGAAAATTGTTTTGGAGTGGGGCTAGCATTTACGATGATGACCAGGAGGTCCCCTTGGCCAATACAGGGCAGAGCAACTGGATTAGTACCTCCTCCTTTTGTCCCTGGGTGGACAGTTCTGGGGTGCTTTTCACAAGTTGCCTTAGAAATTCCTGCATTGCATTTCCTTTCTTGCTCCAGTGCTGCTCTGGGTTCAGTCTCCAAATGAGCTGCTTCCACACAAGACTTGTCGTGGAGTCAGCTTTTGGGAGAAACACAAGCTAAAGCACTGATTCTAACCAAGTCCCTGTCTATCACTGACCGAACACTCCTAGAATCATAAATGAGAAGAAAATGGTGATTATGACCGTGTTCAGAGTAGAATCAGATTCTATTTGGTGACATAAATTTTTCTCAACTTATCCTTCTTCATCATATACTATCACTGTCCTATTCAGCAGTGTTGAATTTGAAAAATAAAATGGATCATACCTGATCTTCCACTGAAGTTCATTATTTTTCTGATACACTAAGCTACTTAGGGTGGGTACCATGATGATCAGCTTGGCAGCAGGCTCGACATGCCTGCCTTTTGAAGACAAGGCTTGTCAGCCACTGTAGGGCTGTGACTCTGTTTACCATGGCAATTGGCTAATATTTGGAAGTTAGACGTTGAGTTCCCAACTTTAAGTAAACCCATGGCACAAGCATCAGGATTTTAAAATTATAGCTTTTTTCCTATCAGAAGTCTGCTCTGATTAAGCCACTTAACATCTCTAGTGCTAAGGTCTCCTCACCTGGAACAAACAGAATGTTTCAATTCTTGATTGAGAAGGAGGGAAAGCAGAAGTCCTGGCCCAACACCACGAATGAATAAAAATAGCTACGGACTTAATTTATTTACTTGATTTCTTTTAAACATCATACTTAAAAATAATATATTGTTTTCTTCAGAAAATGACAGCTTGCTCAAGGGATAAATTTATATAGCAACGTTTTAGGGTATAGTTACCAATTACAAAAAAATTAGAAGATTTATACTGGAACACATTTATTAGATTCTGAACTTGAGGTTATTTTAATACTAAATTTCTACACTAAGATGCTACCACATTTCCCCCATCCCCCACCATGGGCTAGCAAAATACTTGGGACGCAGGAAATCCCAGTTCATATCTGAACGGTAAATAAATGAGTGATTGCTAATAATAACAAAATGCTAATAATATCAAAGCCTGAAGGAAGAGTAAATGAAGGTGGCATTAGGAATAAATTTCTCGCAGTATTACAGGTGTGGTCATGTGGCAGCGGCCATTGTCCCACCCCTGCTCTCCTGTCTCCTGTTTTCTCTCAGTGTTCACCAGAGCCCCGAGGTCCTGGGAGCCAGGCTGTGGGACAGACCCTCTGGATATCCCTTGGTTGCCCTGCTGACCGGCTCTGGACTGATGGGCAGGCTCCCAGAAACAGAGCTTGGCAGACCACTCAGGGAAGGTCATTGAATCTTGCTTTGGCACCTGTCCGATGGGGTTGGAAAGCTTGAAAGGCATCCCTCTGTACCCATCACTATTTCCTAACTGACTGGGGCATTTAAAGATGATCTACTTTCCTAAATTGTGAGTGTAAAAGTGCTTCATTGGCATAGCTTCCTGTTATAATGGAGAAACAGGAGAAAGGGCCGGAAGCTGACTGATGTTATATCCCGATGCCTGGAAACAAGACTAGAGGTGTCAGCTTTCTTCACAGGTTGGGAAGTGGCAAGAGTTTGGTCATACAAAGCTTCTGGCACTTTCTAAAAATAAAAGTACTAATAAGAAAACAAAACCCTGAATCTTTAAGATAAAAATAGAAGCCATGAAAGTGAAAAACAACTTTAAGTAAATCCGTATCACAAGCATCAAGATTTTAAAATTATAGCTTTTGTCGATCAGAAGTTTGCTCTGATTAAGGGGAAACAATTTTGCTACAGGTGTAGGGAACCCAGAGAAAAGTGGGCTTTCCCCTGCCATGTGGCACAGCCATCTTTAATGGGTTTATGTTCTGCTGCCACCAACAACATCTCCATAGGGAATTTCTGGGAATGTTGTATTCTAGCAATAAACTTTTCCTTATTCCAAATAAGTGTCTAGAGCAGTGGTTCTCAACCTTCCTAATGCCGCAGCCCTTTAATACCGTTCCAAGGGGTTGCGACCCACAGGTTGAGAACCGCTGGTCTAGAGTGATTCAACATCAGGAATGAGAATGTGTATCGAAAACATTGGGAGCAATACAAACAAAGATAATCATGCTCCAAGGGTTTGTCGCCGGCTACTTTATTTCCCTAACTAAATATTCCTGCTCTTTGTCTGATTCTTGGACTGGAGAGATTCCTTCTATCTTTCTCTTTTACATACATCTCCTTTTGGGGATCTAGTTCTCTGACAGAGTTTTTACTTTAAACTTCATATATATTTTTTCATCCGATGTTCTCTATGTCATCATCTGGAAAATTGAAAAGTTTATATTCTTGGGCAATGCAATGGACAGAATCCCCAAATGCCCCCTATCCCCTGAGATGCTTGGCCCACAGTGCTCACGTATCTTTCCTCAGCTAGTCAATCAATCCAGGGACTGCTGTGAAAGGATTTTGCAGATATAATTAAGGTCCCAAATCAGTTGATCTTAAAACAGGGAGATTATCTGGGTGGGCCTGATCTAATCACATGAGTCTTTTAGAATTAGACAGTTTTCGCTGGCTGGTCACAGAGGAGGGAGTCAGAGAAACACTGTGGCTGACCCAGACTAAGAAGTTAACATCAATCTCTGAATGGTGCATGGGGCCATGTGGCAAGAAATGCTGGTGGCCTGGAGAAACTGAGAGTCGTCCCTTGACTGTCAGCAAGGACCTCGTCCTTCAACCATGAGGAAATTAATTCTAGCAACACCAGTTCTTTTGGAAGAGGCTCAGATGAGAACCCAGGCAGCATTCTGATTTCAGTCCCGTGAAACCGCGGGTGGAGAACCCCACTACGCGGTGCTGGATTTCTGACGTACAGAAACTGTGAGATCATAAATGTGCGCTGTTGTAGGCTAATAAGTGTGTGGGAATTTGTGATGCAATGTTAAAAAAGATATACAGGCAGACAAATACCCACATATTTAAAAATGATGCAAAGTGGGTAGGGAGTTTCTTTTTGGGGTAAAGAAAGGGTTAGAAAACTGAATGTTGTGATGCTTATGTGATTCTGTGACTATCGTAAAAACCATGGAATTATACAGTTTAAAAAGATGAATTTTATGGTATGTAAATGATATCTCAATAAAAAAGAAGAAAAGTATATAACAAAAAAATGAGGCAGAAGGAAGGAATAAGCTGGAACACCAGCTTGAAGAAAAATGAGTGGGCTATTAGCATTTATTGTTAAAAAATACCTAAAGGCTACTTCTGCTGCATAAGAATAGTCACCTGGCCGGTGAAAAATAAATCTAAATCTAATGCAGCATATTCTTTCATTCATAGAAGAATTCTTTATTCAGGACCTAGTACCTGCGTAGCACTTATTTGGGTTAATTTTGCAGCGATAAAGCTTTAGGTAAACAGGTATCTGAAATTTTTGGTTCATGAGAAATCCTGAAAGAAGTTAAGATCTATCAAAAACAAAAGCATTTGTTCTAATGTTAAATTAGAACCCGGATGAAGGATACTTTTAAAAAATGCTTTATTTAGTAAAGGAAAGATATTTGAAACTCTGAAAGTTCAAATGCAAATATGTAACTTTTTTGTCTCTTGCCTTTTAAACAAAATTTTAACTAAATTTCAATGGACACAAATGATAGAAAGAAAATTCAAATTGTGACCAGAATAATTAAAAAGATGGTGCAATGTCAGCTGTGGGAGTGGGGGACAGTACCCCCTTGCTTTCTTACTTTTATCTCACTACTAAACAGAAGGGATTTGAAATTTCTGATTTATTTCTCTTGTTGACTTTTGTTCATAAACCCAAGGCTGCGTTCCATTGACTTCAAAGTAATTTCTGAAAAAGACATTATAGGGTGTCCGGATCATTAACCATGTCAATGCTGACCAAGGAAATAATGTGCTAGCAGAAAACAGTTATTTGTTTAAACTAAAGGCTGTAATGTTGCCATTTGTATACATGCTTACAAATGCTATATGGGATATTTATTTTTCTGGAAAGTTACCAGGAAATCTGAAAGCCAATGAGAAGCCTATTGATTAGAAATAAGTATTAGAAATATTATTTGTATTCTTCATTCTGTGCCATTTTTGCTAGAAAATAAAATAGCCAATTGTTGTCCCCTAATTTGTAGAGACATTCATTTCTTCATTCTATTAGTGAACGTGACAATCATGGCATGGGGAGGGAGTATAACAGGGAAGAAACTGATTTGGAAAATAAATTCTATGGAGAAAAGTTGAAGGAATTTTTTTGCCTTAAAAAATGGGCTTCCTACAACTCTTCTTTTATAGCAGAGGTCAGAACTGAGAGGAACAACTACATTGTGGATTATTATTATGCAGATATTATGTTGGCATATCTATATCTATATCTGTATATCTATATATCTATATATAGAGATATACATATAGAGAGAGACAGAGAGAGAGAAAACAAATTTCCACATTTTTGCTAATGAAATTAAAAATATAATAATTGAGTACAAGTTTTTTTTCTTTTTTTTTTTTTCTTAATGCTGGTCTATCAATGAGAAGATTGGAATTCCTTTTGGGAGAAGAACATTTGGCTCAGTTGGGGTTACAAGTTAGTGTCCCTCTTTTCAAACCAGTTACACACATTCAGCTGAAAAACTATTTTTAGTTCACAGTCCATACAAAAATAGGTGCTGGCCCCATTTAATCCATGGGCCATCGTTTTCTGGCCCCTTACGTGGAGTCTCGTTAGAACACTGGGAAGCAGTTATTCTCAGCATCCATCAGGAATTGCATTACAGGAAATGAACATGAATGACAGTGACAGGAATCGACGCTCTATATGGGAAATCATAAACAGAGTAGGCAAGGGCTGCGGGGAAGGAAATATGGGGAATTAACTAATGGTTCTGATCTTTAAATTTAGATAAAAAGGAAATGGCCTGAAAATCTATACACTCCATGCTATACATCCAGCCAATATTAATATTTTTCTAGGTGATGACTTTATAAGTGTCAGTTTTATGGTTTTTCCCTCCTCCATTATGTAGTTTTTAAGTTTAGTTCTGATAATACACAAAATATATTTTACCGATGAATAAACCAAAAATAAACAAACTGTTCTCAGTTAAGGTCCACCAATTTCTATGAAGTAAATACTACATAAGAATTTCCAATAAAACAACGCACTTACAGATACACTACTTGGGTTTTTTCTTATTTCTTTTATTGTAGAGTGAAACTTGATTATAAGGTATCATAATTTATTGTGGGCTAGGTTGTATTGCAAACAAAAATTATCTTTCTCTAATACAGGGGTGTATATTCAATATTGATGAATATTTTGACACATAAACACCAGGGCTCTGGCTATCTTCCTGAAAGAAAGGCTCTAACTTTGATTAAAATAAGCCAGTCTCAATTGCGTTAGCATTTTCCCAGTACCTTACCATCACAACTCTCATATTTACTGTCAGAAAGGAAGACTCAGCAAATACATATAGCACTTGCATTTAACACTTTGGATCAAGGTAGGAGCAATTTGAAAAAGAAGCTTAATTTTAGCAGAGCATTCAACATAGGCTTGATTTTCTTCCTTGAGCCTTAGTTTTGTGTAGTTTGTATAGAATGCAATATCTTTTCTCATCCTAAAACTTAAGAAATTTCTAAAGCAAATAGCACTTCTTTGCTTAGTGTCTACTAATTCTTTAAGACTCAGCCCAGATACCTGCCTCCTCTCAGAGGCCCCCACACCCAGGGTAGAGCACTGCCTCCTTGGTGCTCCCACGACATATTCCTGTCATTACACTTTGTAAGTCTGTTTACAAGTCCATCTACCTACCCACTTACACTTGGGTGAGGTACTTACACTTGGGGCAATTTCAAGTAGAAACTGCATCTTATTCACCATTTCTCTATCCTTGATACCTAGCGCAGTGCCAAATATATAGCAGGAGTTGGTTATAAGTTTACTAAATTAAAAGATAAGTGAATGGATGCACTGAGGGTAATTGGGCCGGTGTGAAGGTTTTCTTTTCACTCAGAGATGGGCTATTACTGCTTTCCCCACTGTTTTCTAAGGCCAGTGTGATGCCATGACTCTGGAGGTAGGGTAAGGATGAGGGGCAGAAAAGGACAGGAAATGGAAAAAGAGATGCCCAAGGAGGAGAATGGGCCTTTATTAAAGAGCAGAGGGGATGGAATATGGCCTGTGGGTTGCTGGATTCAGTTAGGGCCAACATAGTGTGTGACCTTATTAACGCTGGTGCAGGTTGACAAGCCAGTCTTTTCCCATCCCTCTCTCACTCCCTGCCTCCCTCCGTCCCTTCCTTCTTCCCTTTCCTCCTTTTATCCTTTATTTATTTATTATTTATTTATTATTTATTTCATCCTTACCATTTTGTAATTTTTTTTTTAAAATTCCCCTTTTCTACCGAAAGTACCCTAAGGAAGGCTCCACCTGGCATTTCTTTAAAGAGACAGAACTCCTATCCCTACGCCTCCCCTCCCTCTATTTCAAGGGCCATTGGTAATAAGGTGAGAAAATGGGAAGATCCTATCACTTCTTCATTGCTGGATTAAATACCAATGGTAGGGTTGGCTAGGAGGGAAAGGGTATTCCTTGCCCTTTAACATCAGTCCTGGAAAGAGTTTTTATTAACCCATCAATACCCAGGATTGTAAGGACAACCAAGATTCCTTTCCACATTTGTAGTGCTTTGCTTTTCTCACTGTTGTGTTGTTTGTTTGTTTGTTTCTTTTTTGTATTTTTTGTTGTTGTTGTTATTTTTGTTTTGAGTGAGGGCATTGGTTTAGCGTCCTGTAAGGAGTCAAGTCATGTCTTTGATGTTGGACCAACCTATGTTCTTGCCCCAAACTTCAGCCTCATTTCTAGCCATTGGGGCCACAGAATAAGCTGCAGGTGAGTGACTTGAAGAGTAGATGCACACCACCCCTCCCCAGAGTCGTGATGAGCTGTAAGCCTAGCAGCCTGGGGCTGGGGGAGGCCCACCCAGTGCCCCAAGAAACACCTGCTGGAGACTCTGGGAGAGTAGAGATGCAGACATGGCTGGTCTCCATGTTCGCCAAGCATCTCTCTAATCTCCATGGCAGCTATTCAAGAACTATAGTTTTCATTTTTTAATTTCTCCACTACTAATTAGAGAAGCGTTATTAATTTTTTATAGCAGCTTTTTAAAAAAATTTAATTTTTTCCCTCAAGAGATAATAAATGTGGTAATATGATAAAAACATTGACCCGGCACCAAATGTAAATCTGCTCGGTGATTAGGGATGTAGCTTGCTGCTTACATTCTAAAACTTGGGGAGAAGCTGAAGCAAGTTCCTTTGCTTCTTTAGGTATTGCTGTTGCTATGGTCTGCTGCAGACAAATATAGTGAATACTCTCTTACAAGGGAGGAATTTTCTAATTTCAGAAAGAAACTTGATTGTTTTCCAGACGCTTATAAACATTTTCCTATATTTGTGAAGGAAATACAAATGAGAAAGACTTCACGTTGGATATTTTATAAAGCGCTTAGAAAACATTTTGACGGCACTGCATTTATAATACCAAGGCTCGAGAAAAGAAGAAAAACATCCATCCAGGTTGAAGCCATTCCAATGGCAGGATGGAACATTTCAGCAGTTTAGAGTCATTAAATCTTCAGAGTTACTTAGGGGTAGTCCCTCTGCCATTTATGTATCATACTCCTCTTTTTTATTGTTGTGTAAACATAGTTTTATCAATATTTGCAAAAAACCTCAGATTTAATAAACTAAATAACAAATGTAAACTATAGGATTCATGAGGGTAATTAGTCCAAACAACTGGCATACTTACAATTGCATTTCTTCTGAACAAACCTAAGCTTGCACGCTGTTCTGTAGGTGGAGAGTCGGATACGGTCCAGATCTTGAGCTCCTGGTGGGGAAAAACATGCACATATGGTATGCCATGTGTGTGGAAAGGAATTTACATGTTTACAGATAAAACAACCAAACATATAACCCATACACTTAATTTTGTTTTTATTAGAATATAAACATAATTTTAAGACTTGAAAAGGTCTATCCCATATCCCTCAGATTCTAGGGGAGGAAGGCATATGGAATCAACAATGGACATCAGGTTGTCAATCATGTTCAAGGGCCAAGGAACCCAACCTCAGCCCTGTGGTGTCTGCCACTTCAAAGAACAATCCACTCAAGCTGTGACTTAAACAGCTAGGTGAGATCAGGTAGCAATATAATCAAATAATCCTTTTCAAATGTACTGTGGTCATTAGAACAAGGCTGTGAGGGTATCACATGCTGAATGATGGACATCTTTTCTGCCTGACCTTAGGCCAATTGTTTTTAGAAATCTCAGTTTCCTCATCTGGGAGATGGGGATGGTGATCATACTTCTACTTATTCATAGGTTGTTGTAGAATAAATGAGTGACCATACCTAAAGCATGGAGAACACTGCCTGGCACGCAGGGAGTGCTATGGGAGTATTTGTTATTATGACTACTATCTTTCCTGCAAGCTTTCCTGTCAACCTCTGAGAAGACTCCTTTCTAAAAGCAACCACTACCCTTACATTGTGGCTTCCAGTTTCTTCCTAACATGGAGGAATGTGCTTCCTATATTCTTGAACTAGCTTTTCCTCTTCCACTCAGGAATCCAGCACAGTTTGTGATGTCCACAGCACCAGGTCTGAATGTTTTGCTCAGAATCCAAGCCCCTCTCCAGGCTCTTTCATCCTATCTACCCAAATCTATTTCCCACTACTCTCCCCACAGAACCTCCCTTAAGCTTGGGCTGGTCTCCTCACAATCTCCTATGATGGCTGCTTGTTACGTAGCCCCTGAGTTCCTAAGGATCCTCCCACCATCCACTGAATGAGGTAATTTTGAGAATGTATTTAGAACACAGGAGACTTTCAACAAACGTCCGTTCTCTACTTCTAAAAATCCGGCTTTCTTTAAGCCCATGTGTATGGTCCATATCCAATATAAAGGCACATAGGTATATTTTGACATATATTGAATGTTTTCTTCACCAGGAACAGTGGTATATAAGTGCTTCATAATATAATAGTTAGGGTAGCAAGTAAATGAGCTGGCCTGAAAGTAATTATAGAAAGCAATTATTACCACCTTTGATGACGACATTTACTAATGAATTTTTTTTATAAATGATTTATTCTTTGGGCTCTTATTAAGCCTGCAGTTCATTAACTATCTAGTGTAAAAAAATCACATATACTTATATGAAATCAAACCTTTTCTGTTTTCTATTTAAATGCTTATTTGGGGGCTAAAGGTGGGACTTCATAGGTATCTGGTTTTAGGTTCTTTTAATTTTTAGCTCATGATTCTAATCTTTCTACATTTTAAAAGAGCCTCTCAGTTTCATGTTCTCTGTAAGTCAGAAAGGCTCACGTAGAAAATGAACACTTTGGGATCCTGGATAACAGACAGAGCAGCTACCAGAAATACCTGAATGCTAAATCTTCCTTTTCCCCTGGATGAGGATGCTGAGATTGGCTTGGGAATCAGGAGAGTCTAAATATCTGTAAATAATCCTTTCAAAGAAGACGTTAGGGACACAGATTATTTGTGCAAATTCTTCAAGAATAATTTAAGCCTAAAAGGCCTGTGAAACAGTCCACAATTAAGTTTCTTAGTTCCAACAAGATCTTATTCTCTGAGAAGCCCTGGCTCCTCTGCACTTGCCTTTCACAGAGGTCTGAGGGGCAACTTGGCAAAGGTGTACCTCTCTGGGATCAAATAAAGAGGGGAGGAGAGATGATGGTTGGGGACAGGAGTGCACTGACCACTCACCTGCCCTATTATAATGTGGACTTAACTGACCCTCTATTGTATTTAAAAATCAGGAAGGGATCCGGAGTTCTGTCAATGTTTCCTATTTGTTCTTCCTGGCTGAGGATGTAAGCTCTGAATATTAAAGGGATGTGGTGAGCAATGAAATGCAGCTTTTCAGATATAGTAGCACACTACCTTGCACAGACAATGTAAGTGACAAAAGGATCCATAATGGGTTCTGGAGCCAAAATAACTGACCAACCAACCAACCAACCAACCAACCAAACAAAAAATTGACCTAAAACATGGTGTGCGGGCACTTCCTCAATTTATAAACCTTGTTAAAATAAAATTCTTTTTTGTGTCTGCCCCTACAAACCATGAATTTGATTCAGTTTTACATGTGTGATCTCTTCTTGAAAGTGTATAAATTCAGAGCCTCCCTGGGAATAGCTGCATGTCTTCTGTGTCAAGGGTATTACTTAAGGCTGCGGCTCTCAACAGGGCCACAGTCTTCCAGTACAGTACTGAAGCCATATTCCAAGATAACTGACACACTACTTTTCCTCCTGACATGGTCACTTTACAAATCTACCCAATTGTATGCTGATCCAGCTCACGTTTCTCCAACCCCTGTACAACCTAAGAGACTTTGCCAGTATCTTGAGGCAATTAAAGTTGCTAGGCAACCTTCCAAGTTCTGAAAGAGTGTTTTCCAATTACTTTCCTTTCATTAAAACCTACCTATTTATTCTGTACCCTGGGGGCTTTTAAACCAACATTGATTCCGCATCTAAGGTGAAAGGATTTGAAGGAAAAGGTCTGGGGTCTGTCCCTAAGGAGAAGTTCACCATTATGAGGTGCATGAACAAGTTCACAAGTAAGTGTCATATAAGGCAGAGTAAATGTGCTCTGAGAGCAGGAAAACAGAGAAGAAGGTGAGTTTAATACCAAGAACAAACTATGTATTTATTCTGCCAAAAGCCAGTGTGACAAATTTGTTTGAGCTACTGCTAAACTATTTGGCCAGAAAGGCCAAGGTGAGGATGACATTTACATTTAACTAGTCTTTTCAGCTTTAATCTAAGGTACTAGATAAACTGCTAATTAGGGCTTTATAATGAAGGAACTTTTTGGTTAAGGGCAATGTATCCAAAATTTTTTTAATCAAAGTAGGTGGCCATGGCATTGTTGTTGTTTATATATAAGGCTGGTCTTTTTTGCTTATTTGAGTCTAGGCTATTCTTAATTTCATTTCTTAGCCATTTCTTTCTGCTTTCTGCTTTGTGGTTATGAGGTCAGAGTAGGTGTTTAACACAAATATTCTGTAATCACTTGAATTTTCCAAAATTTCTAGTCAATTGTTCTTCCTATTAATTGGTATTGTCTGTCCCCTGTTCTCGACCTTTGTAAGGGCAAGATGCCTTAATGTTCCCCTCAGCTCGACTAAACTTTAGTCAGGCTTCTGACCGCCTTTTTCTTAGAGCATTTACTTTATAAAACTTTCCATTGTAAATTCTTTGTTTGTCCCATTGACATATAAGTCTCCCAGCTTTTTGCCAATTTTACAACCCAGGAATATCCTCCTCAAGGACGGGGACCCATCTCTTCAAAATGCAATGATTGAAGGACATATCTCCCAGTCTCTGTGGGAGGGTAGAAGCCTAATTTCCTAATTGTGACAATTAGCAAACACAATTGACCAATTTACCCACTGATATCCTTCAGTACTTTTAAACTAGCTCACTCCAGTGCTTAAAAACCCTCCTGCCTTTTGTTCCAGTGAAGTTGAGTTCAATCTCTCTCTCCTTTTGCAATAGACTTGAATAAAGTCTTCCTTGACTTCTTAACTTCGTCATAGGCATTTTTTTGTTGTTTGCCATGTGTAATTTCTAAAACAAAGAATCTTTTTTGGCAATTTCTTTTGCTAATAAAAAATATTTCTAGATAATACTTAGCTGACTAGATTTACAAGTTTTTTTTTTCACCTTCCTATCTAGGCATCATAGATTCCTAGAAGTTATTTTCCAAGTCTCTGTGTCACTTTCTGTGATAGAAGTTTCCTTGTCTTCCTTTGGTGTCCTGCTAATAGAGCTGTGGTATAACCCATACATTCTTCAGGCATTTCTTGAGATTGCTTTTCTCTTTTGTGCGACAGTCCACCTATTAAAATCAATTTGTCCTTTTGAAATCAGTCAATTGTATTATCTGGCAAAATCCCACTTACTGTGAACATAGCCTACTACTTAGTGTTGATCTAAACATGACGTTCACTAAGGGACTGTTAAGGTCAGATGTGTTTACCTGTTTTTGGCCAACACCTGAGTCTATTATTTAGCATACCCAAAGTAGAAAAATACATATTTGTGTGGCTTGTTTAATTATTTTGACCATTAATCAGGAGAACTCATAAAATGATTTAATAAAGTGCATGAAAACTCTGTAAAGTTTCTATAAAAGACAAAGTTAATGCAATTTGGGTAATTAATGCACAATTTTCCTATGTCTTGCTCACTTGAAAAATTTAGAGCTTTTCTCTTTCTATGGTTTTAAAATTTAAGTTAAGAGGGTTCCTTGGTGGTGTAGTGGCTAGGCTTTGGTGCTCTCAACTCCATAACCTGGGTTCAATTCCCAGCCAGGGAGTTACCCCAAAAATAAATAAATAAAAGAAAATTTAAGTTGATTTTTCTTTGAGTTAGACCACTTTAATTCAAAACACGTGTGACATACATACACCTGTGCCAGGCACTGCACTGGTACAGAAGGAATTGAGATAATGTACTTAAATTCAGATAAGTCTTAAAAACATCATTACACAAGCACACTTTTGAATTCTTAGAGTGTGTTGACTGATACAGTCTTTAATGTAACAATGATAAATTCAAAGATTTCCCGCAAGAGTTTACTACTTTTTAATGTTAAGCATTACTATTTTTTTATTTTTCTGTCAAAACACTGGCCCATGATGTACATGGCTCTTGCCTTTTCAGTCTAAGAACCAATTATATGAGAGGATATCTGTGCTGCTTTGGATTTTGTTTAGATGGTCATGGAGTAACCAGGTTCCTTGCTCTGTTAGATTTGTAGCAAAAGGGTCATAATTCCAGGCGACTGGCAATACCACAAGTAAAGATACAGTACCAAACAGGAACTAGGAAATTGGAAGGTCATGACTGAAACACTCACAGGCACTTTAGACATGTTTCTGAAAGTGGAAAAAGCAAGGAATAAGATTGAGATTCTCCACATCAATTTAATTTTCTTTCCTCTTTGTTAGTTTAACACTGTCTTGGTGCGACCAGATTATTGGAAAATGATAAAGGAAAATATAAATCTTATTATCTGGGACTTTCCTTTATCTTTGCCGACTCTCATTCTTGCTGATCAGTTCCAGTCTTTAGTAGAAACCTAATTTTGTCTACTGCTTTCTCAGGGAAAAAAGCTACGACTCACTTCTGCTCATACTCATTCCTTATGCAGGGAAAGAGAGATAAAAAGAAAATAAGAGAATTGATCTTTTTTCTTTAAAACATTTAATTTGAGATGTGTGTTCTTTCCCAATGTCCAGTTTTTCTTCCTTATGAATAAGAAACGTGGTCTATAAGGACGATACTACCAAACAATTATAGCAACCACAAATTTACATAGACCAGTAGCCTTTAATTAATGGGTTTTCCACTGGAGTCACTAAATATTTTTGGGGTTTGGTTTCCCTTATATAGCAGATCACCTCCAAGCTCTTTCTAACTTTTGTTTTCCTTTTCACTTTTTAGAAACTGGTTGTTTGGACAGATTTTCCACACTGCATGAACTCTAAATGACAGCTTATCGGTTGGCTGGTAATCATAGCTGACTCCTCTTTCCCATATGAACAAATATCATTTTGTAGGTAAGACATTCAAGGCTTCATTTCACAAATGTAATCTAACATCTACAATATGCTGGACACTGAGATAGTGGAAAGATGAACACAGACTTTAAAGTTTAGTGGATTGTATTAATGCCAACACTAAATAGTGTTTATCAAATCTTTGTGTGTGTGTGTGTGTGTGTGTGTGTGTGTTTAGGTCCATCAAACTTTTTCTTTCATATAAAATATATAGTATAGTAACAAATTATGATGATTCACTGACTAATTTAATTTTTACCTAATAGGAGGTAAAAATGCCAAAATATACATTTAGGACTTTAAGGAAAAGTACATGTCATAAAGATTAAGTGTTTATTTTCAGTCTTCCCATGAGTATTCAATGGAAATTGGAGGATCTTCCTTAAACGTTCCATACTTACTCATCTCTGCAAATAGCTGTCTTCTTTCTGCCATGGTATTTCCTCTTTTCCCACTATCTTCAATCATTCTACAAGACAAAATGGTTATAATATGTATTATCCTCATGCTAATGAGGCAAACCGCTATTTCTGTGTAAGTGCATTTGCTGTAGTTATGCCACAAACACAGAGACAAACTATTTAAAATTGTGTATTTTAAAAGTATAGTTTTACTTCTACTAACTTAAATTGCTGTACATATTTTTCCATATATAATGTTGTTGTTATTGGAGAGGGTATAAAATTTTTATTTCCTAATATACGATAACTACAATAGCAGATGACATTGTGCTATAACTGAATACCACCATCTACAATCAGTTAGGTGATTCATTTCACATATTGCTTCTCTTTCAATTTTGGGAATACCTACGAACAATATAACAGATATTATGAACTCTATTAAACAAATTATGAGATTGAGAGTCTCATAAACTTAGTGAAGTGAATGGCACAGAGAGATGATCAGACTCCAAGACTGGAATGTCTTCCACTACACTCTGTTGCAATTTGTCTCTTGTGCAACTCCAAACTTCGTTTTAGAAGCTGGTGATTTTCTGAATCCATAATTTCTATCCATAATTTAATAGAAGGTGGCTGGGTTTAAGTCTCTCTATTTAAATAAACATACTATTTTCTGCAGTGGGCCTATTTTTAAAAATGCCAACAGAACAGAGAAGGAAAAAAGATACAAAAATGTTAAAATTTGACTTGAGGAAGAAAAATAATGAGAAAGTTAATAGAAATGCTATTTAGTCAGATTGTGGGTTTTATAGGTTGATGAAGTTAATTTTTTATATCTAATTAAACTTAAAAAATGAAGTTTCCTCTCTCATTCACAGACACATGCATATATTTATATGTACACCACTATGTTTTGATTCTCAGGCATGGTAAATATAAGGCATAGCTGATCTTTTTGCTTGTTCTTTCTCAAATACGGGTCTTTGTCCATGCTATTTTTTTTTTTTTTTGTCTGGATTGCCCTCTCTCTATGCCCAGCTAAGTTGCAGTTACACTTTAGGTCTCAATTTAAGTGTATCTTCCTTTGAAGTCCTCCTTAACTCTTTATGATTGGGTGGCTTTGATGCCTTTCTTCTGAGCCTCCATAGTCTGCTATGCCTTTCTCTCAGTGCTGCGCTTAAGAATCATTAGTGAGTGCCTTCTATACTCCAGATACCAAAAGAAGTTCTGGGTATACAACAGTGATCAAGGTACAGCTGCCCTCAAGGTGCTTACACTCCAGTGGGGGAGAGAGAAAGGCATAAAAGCCATGAAACCAATGAGGTAATTATAGCTGTAGAAGTGGAAAGAAAGATATTTGTGAGAGGTTGAGTAACTGGGGGTAAATTTAACACAACTGCTTGCAGAAGACTGCTCAAGAGGTAACAGTGCTGCGTACAAAGTGACTCAGTCCAGGGTAAAAGGAAAAATTGGTGGTGGAACATTGTGATGCCAGTCAAACTGGTCAAAGAGTCTTATCAGTTGCTGTTATGAGTCAAGGATTATTTGCTTATTGCCAGGAAGAGAAAGAAGGGAATGGATCAGCCTTGGTTAATGAAATTAAGGCAAGTATGTGTCCATTCATAATGGGTGATAATATAACCAGGGTCAGGTTAAATAATAATCGAAAAGAAGCAGAGTTTATAATGCAGCTTTGGTAACAATTCACTGCCAAACACGATGAAATACTCTCCTTCCTGTAACATTTTAAATATATAGGTATGGTTAATATATAGACATTTGAAGAAAAACATGCCCTGACTCACCTAACCCCACCTCCTTTACTCCAGGGGAAGTTAGGTAGATGAGAATCTGACATTCAGAAAATATCTGGATATAGTTTCCAATTTTTATTTCAAGAGATCAGAAGTACAGCTGAGTCAAAAGAAAGAAAGGGGATAGAAGCAGTGATATGTTCCTGTGTCTGTCTGTATGTTGGAACAAGATGGGGAAAAAACCCATTAAAAATAAATCAGAAAGGATGGCAGACTGGAAAGCTCTGATTGAAAATGTCAGGGAGGTAAAAGACTGTCAACAGAACTCCCAGCACTTACTGCCTGTGCTACTCATGTTGTACTGTTGTGGCATCTCTTTTCCAGTTAACTTTCTGTGTGAAGCTCTGTAAGGTTTTTGAGGGTAGCAATGTTGAAAATTTTAAATTCTTTACAGTGCTTAGCAGAATCCAGTCAACAAATGCTATGGATACTTATTGTATTAAAAAAAATTAAGCAGAAAATAAAACAGGAATAAAAAATAAGAGATAAATCTGCTTTCCATGAAATGAACCTCAATTATATTTCCAAAAACTGACTCAGAGAAGAGTAAAATTCAAATTGTACTAGTTTCAGAGATAATTATTTGAAATGAGAGAAACTAATTTATTAATGTATCTATTATAATCTAGGAGCATACCTTTTAAAGCAAAATCTTCTTGTATGAAACAGAAATTGAAATAGATGCAAACTATGTTGCTGTCACCTTTTGGTCTATTCATCACCTTTTTTGTTGTTGTTAATTAATTTTCATAAAAGCGCCATCATTAGTTACATAATAGGTATTAATTCTCACTTCTAAGTAAAATATATACCATATGAGGAAAAGAAGGAAAAACTCAGTGGTATGAAATAATAGAATGAATGGAATCTTATTATAAATACAAAAGGAAAAATTGCACACTTCTCCAAGGTTCCTGGAAACGCAATTATTAGATAAAATTGAGAATATTCATTTATTACCCACAGATGACAGTTATAAATAGCGAAAAAGGGAGTGGGGTTAGTTTACAGCGGACACTGATTTAATAGCATGACTTGTAGACAAAGTAAGCGCAGGAATTCAATAGGCAAGGAGCGTCACTCTGGGGACCTGAGTTTCCAATTGAACTTTGATCAGTAGGCCTGAGACTCGTAATGCCTGACCACAGTCTCGTGGCTTTAGAATGAGAGAAGAGTAATATTTTCAGGAGGGGAAGGGGAAGGAGAGGGTGCTTTTAGAGAGCAATTTTGCTTCTGAAGTTGTCAAGCTCAGCTTTTTATGAATTTCAGTATAACTGCAGCTGCCCAAAGTCACATGGAGGAGATGGGGAAAATAACCCATCTGTGATAACACAATGGCACAAAGTGCATGGCTCCCCAACAGGACGAATTTGGTCAGTTTGTGTTGCTCCTTCATGTAGACAAGATGCTTATAACCTTAGTATATAAATGTCAAAAGAGCAAAAAAGAACTAACAGTGATAAATAAGTGATGAGCCCTGTCAGGCACTCTGCTAAGTTTCTCAAGATCCAAAGATTATAAAGACAGAGACTTGACCTTAAAAAGCTCAGTCTAGAAGGGGAAACGTGGTTTTTCTAACAAATAATTTTAATTTGGTGTAATATGTACAATAATGAAATTATATACTGCTAGATATAGCAGTTTATTTCTAGAAAGATCTGAAAGAGGTATCGAAGAAAGAGTTACTCTGGATTAGAGTTTTAAAGGATGAATAGAAACTTTCCAGACAGAAAAGAGGGAAGGAAGGGCAATTATAGTTGGAGGGAATCATAAAAAAGCGTGGAGCTTTAAAAAGGGTACACAGTGAATTTGGGAATGGGGATAGTTCGGCATTGCTGAGTGCAAACATGCGTGGACATGTTGGAGAGGTGAACGGACATCACTAGAGAGCCTCACTCGTCATGTCTAGACAGCACAGGGTTTTCCTATAGGAGACAGGGTGCCACCCAAGGTTTAAGTGGGGAATTGATGTGTAGAGATTTAGGGTTT
Organism: Lyroderma lyra; assembly: GCA_004026885.1. NCBI lineage: Eukaryota > Metazoa > Chordata > Mammalia > Chiroptera > Megadermatidae > Lyroderma > Lyroderma lyra. The sequence continues at coordinate 568,833 of PVJL010000031.1, forward strand.
TGTTAAGAATTCTCCAGATTGTATAGGCAACAGGGTGAGTGTATAAGTAAGGGGAGTCCAGTTAGCAGGATACTTCTGTGATTCAGGAATGAGAACATTGTGTTTTATGCTAAAAGATGGATTTGAAAAAAGTTTAGAACATGTTTAACAGGACTTGGTGATTGGCAGGTCTCATGGAGAAGAGCAGAGGTGAGGACCTCAGCTTTTGCTCTCCACAGCACTTCACACATAGTAGGAAACATCTGTGGCACTCCTGGTGATGAGTTCACTAAGTCACCCTGGTTCCAGCATCGTCATTAAAAGAGGGCTGAAAATTGGACAGGGAGAGTTCCAACTCTTTGCCCCTAGAGATGCGGGAGGAATGAAATAACAGAGTAGGACAGTGTGGGAAACAGCAAGATATAAAAAGTGTTAGAAAAATAGAGTGATAATAAATTCACATTGAAAAATTACATCCCCGAGTTACTTCCTTCACTTTTTTAATCCAGTATCATCCATAATATACATATATTTCTATTACATGTGACATAGAAGATGGCATTTTTTTTTTACTTTGATTCATTTTTATTGTTAGACTTATTGGGGTGACATCTGTTAGTAAGGATTACTAGGTTTCAGGCATACAATTCTAGAATGCACTGTCAACTTGTTGTATAAGTTCACCACCTAAGATGACATTTTAAAGGCGAAGCTTAACCTAATGGTGTCATAACATTTGTATAAGTTTTAGAGGATTATAGCATGCTTTTCTCTATAATCCTGAGGAAATGGGGAGATAGTATTATTCCCAGGTTATAGTTGAAAAACTTAAGACTCAGGCAGGTAAAGTAGATGCTCAAACACGGTATTTACTGGCAGGGCAGAAAATTCAATTCATTCTTATTTATTGCTTTTAATTTTAAAATTATGCTAGTATGAATTCCAATTGCCAGTAATCTTATGCCTGTTGCCACTGATCCACACAAATTAAGATTTTTATGAAACTGGCAACCTGAAAAAAAGTTGATAGAAGTCGGTGATGAACAGGCCGAGAGGAAAGCAGAGAGGGGAAGCTTCACACTGCTCTCAGCTTTCACTGAGAAATTTCTTTGCGTGACACTTCTTAATGGAATCCTCCTATTTTAAAACATTGTTATACTGGAAATAATCAGGGTGATTAAAATAATTCCCCGCATCCAGATTTATGTAAACCCAGACACACAGAAACACAGCAACTCACACAGCGCTTCACACTCTCAGTTTTGGGCCCCCAAAGCCGACAATGTTTGGAGAAACGTCTGGCTCTGCTCTGCTTTTGCTCCACTTCAGCAAACATGTAAGATGTGCAGACTTTGTGTTTAGTGTGGTGAGAATGGTTCCGTGCTTTATTTTTCTCCATTTGGCCCCAGGTGGATGACAAGAAGATGCAGGGTTCAGCAGTCACCAACTGCTGCACTCTCTGAAGTTCATAACTGCAATAAAGGCCATTTCAAGCTCCTTTCCTCCTTTAATTGATTTATTGGTAGCATATAAATGCCCGTTTCCATTTCTGTGAATGAAAGAGGCCTTTGATATGACTTTCTCCGATTTACATTGTAGGCCTAATGCTTGGCAATATAATAAAAATGTATTCAGAGCTCCTTCCTGAGGCAGACTGTAATTGCATTTGCTTTTACTTCCTAGTTCTTTCCTGAGATGAGACTTTGTAAGTAGGAAAATGCTGTTACTAAAAAATTGTCTATAACAGGTTTCTGAACTTTGTCTGTACTTTGAATGTCATCTGCTTTTGAAATTTGGGTCTTTTTTTGGGGGGTGGGGGGTGGGAAAGAGGCATGAGTTCAACATTTTAGTGTCACGACCACCTGGATATGTTGTCAGGGATTTGATCTCCTCTGGGGTGTACCTGCCATAGTACTTCTCAGACATGGCTTCCCATCACACTGGAATGGAGGCTGTACCAAAAATGTAAATACCTGGATTTCCTGGATTGGGGGTTGGAGCAGAGCATTTATACTTCGTAAAGACACCGCAGGTGCTCCTGATGCACAGCCAGGTGTGAGCTAGAAAGTATGATGCTCCAAGGAGTTGAGCTTGATCATGAACTTATTTGCATAACATTAGGTTGGAATTCTTATGTTGCTGTGTAATGTTTCTCTTGCTTGTAATACACACTACAAAATGTACTTTGAGTCAAAGGAGAGGATAATTAATTCTTTGGGGAATGTAATATACATATACATACACTGATATAAGTACCCAATGAGGCAAACTTTAAGAAGTAGAAAATGTCATTAAAAAATGAGAAAACCATTTTTATTCTGGGAAAAAACTACTCTCAGTGGTACTTTCAAGTCAAGAAGGAACCTGCTGTTCTGGGGTAACAGTGTACATGACGTTTAAGGACATTTGGTTTCATTTGGCTTCATTTGATTTCATTTGACTTGGAACGAAGAGAGGACTCCTGCTCGATAGCAGCTGGTATCCCTCTCACCTCTCTCTTACTATTAGTAAGGGCTTAAAGATGGCAGAGTGAAGATGGGAGCAACTTGGCATGGGTAAAAAGGAACCTTTTGGAAAGAAAATGATAAAAATTCAGACTCTGTCATGTGAGGTTCAAAGTTATAAGAGTGTCTCTGAGGGAGTAGAGAGCCTGCCACCAAGAGCTTGGTCCAAAGGACCCAAGGGTCCCTAGAGGAGACTACAATGAGGAGGGCATCCTCTATTGGCTGCAGTGTACTGGACCTAAGCTTTTTTAGAGAACCATGTTTTATCCAATACGATGTGCCTTTGGGGCAATGGCTCTATGCATGCATGTATGCGTGTGCACCTGCATGTGTGCACATCTGTATTTCTCAAGAGCAGTAATGTTATGCACATAGGCCCACATGGTCTTGGTGAAACTATGGCTGACCCTAACACTGGAGTAGAAATCACCCCTCCTTTCCCACTGGGATTGCAGGGTTCTTTAGTTCTTAACTTCTGTGGGGTGGATATTAGGAAATGACTTGGAACATTCTCAATTCTGTCTAACATGGCACTATCTGTTTCTTTTTCCTAAATATCTAATAAATGAAAACCAATAAGTGAAAATTCCCTTGCTTTCCATAGTTAGATTATTTTTTCATGAATCTTGCAATAAGACAACTCCAAATTTTATAATTAAAATTTTGAGCCCCCACTTATCTCATTACAGTGGGATTATTACAAACAAATTCACACACACACACACACACACACACACACACACAGGGTGCCAAAAATGTATACACATTTTAAGAAAGGAAAAAACTGTACTAAAATTGTAATACTCAATATATACTGATAATAAGTGAGCACTTTGGTCAATGTTGCTCAAGCAGTAGTTTGCTGTTATCAGAAGTGTCTGGACACTGATGGCAACCACTTTGAGCACCTCTTATAATTGCAGAAGTCAAGGGTGACTTGTATTCATTTTTTGTTATTAGTATATATTTATAAAAGTAAAATATTTGGAAAACTTTAAAGATTATAATTTCATTTTTTTTTCAAGTGACTGAGTTAAGTTTGTCTTCTCGTGAAAGACTATGACAAGACAGAAGGTATTAGGTGACTAAGCAGTGCAAAGCTGTCTAGTCTATAATTTCTTTTAAGGTTTAGACCCTTTTAATGATTTGATAGAAGGGATGGACTTGCATTCCCACCAAAATGTTCATGTCCATGGATACACAAACAAAGAAATTACAGTTCTCTGCATGGGCTGGTTTAGGGGAAGAAGGCCAGGATTTGGTGAGAAACAAAGGTAGCTTTATTTCATTAAGCACCAATGCTTAGTGAAAAGGAGCAGCCAGTCTCAATGGATGCATCTAAAGAACAACTATCCAGGGGGCATGGAGGCTGGCAGTGGCCTCACAAAGCCAGGGAAAGAGGAGACACATCGTGGTGGAGCAGTGATGATGGGACAAGGCAGGGATGGGCTCCTCACCTAGTAGAAACCTGGACATACAAACACAGTATTCACATGTTAGGCAACAGCTCCCCTCTGGGAAAATCCAAATTGCATTAGGACAATACCAGCATGGCTCCCAGTGCTTGAAAGGATTCTACTTTAGCTTTTGTTTTGCAAGAACTTAGAAAGAGTAGTGGAGAGAAGTAGCTTCTTCCCTGGTCAACTTTCATGTGTTCAGATAAACAACAATTAGGGCAGCTACTGACCAAGGAGTGATTGTTATCTTGACTTCCAGGAGTGGCATTTCCACGAGAACTAAGAAAAGGAGAGTGACAATAAAAGTGCATGAAGAACACTGAACATCAAGATGTTGGCCACAGAGGCTTGTGTGCTTTAAAATTTCCATTTGTTTTTTATTTTTTAGAGTCAGGGAGTGCTGAGTTTGGAGAAGTGGAAAAGGCACAGGCAGGTAACTCTATTATTTTCTGCAACAGGACAAGTTTCCCACAATAGTACAAGGAAATCTACTTTTCCTGGGAGAAGAAATAGTAATAATAAGAACAGAAATAAGAATAATTGCCACAACACAATTTAAAACAATTATAATTTTACATAAAAAAGCTTACTGTGTACCACGCACTACGCAGCAGTGTTCTCATTTATGTTCTTATAACAATACCATAATGTTGGTATTATTATTCCCATTTTACTGATGTGGAAATTGAGCTTCAGAGAGATTAAGTAATTGCCCAACTGACCACTTTAGGCAATCACTTAATTTTCAGGTCTGATTATAGAGCCCATTGGGCCTCTTAAGGAAGACCAAAGTGGCATTGTGTGAAATAAGGCTCAAGGGAATGGTTCTCTTTTTCCTAAGGACAGTGTGGGTAGGACATTGCCCACACATACACACACTGAATTGGGCTAAAGCATAGTTTAAGATCTGCATTAGTGGATGTGAAGGGGAGCTAGGCAGGATGGAATTAATGAGTTATACAATGCCACAGTGTCACTCAGGAGAGAGGCCTGCCAGTCAGGAGGTGCCTGTATCCTCTGTATTCTCCCTTTGTTTTCTTGCACCTCTCCTTTTAATTTTACTCCATTTCTCCAATCCAGCCTTCTCTTCTTGCTCTACCTTTTATCTCCTTAACTCAGCTCCTTTATTCATTTCTATGTGTATTAGAGAATATGACTCAAACTAATGAAACAGACAGTTCTCAGCTGGAGAAAGACAGACCAGGTGAGTATACATGGGAAAAGAAAGAAGAAAGGTTTACGATCAATCAGTTCCGAGGCTCTAATTTGTGAATAGTGTGGTGACTGTAGTTAATAATACTGTATTTTAAACTTGACATTTGCTAACAGAGATCTTAAATGTTTTCATCAAAAATAAAAAATTTAAAAATTTAAAGAAGATCACTAGTGAGGTGATGGATGTGTTAATTAACTTGTCTGAGGGAATAATTTCACAATGTATAGGTATATGAAATCCTCATGTTGTACACTTTAACTACATTACAACTTTATGTGTCAATTATACTTCAAAAAAGTTAGAAAAAATTAACTGTATGCCCTTAAAGATGCAAATTTCCCTCAGAGAGTTAGAAACTTCACCTTTGTGTAATTAACTTAGTTGCTTTCTTTTTTAATACCTGGCTGAGATAAATGCAGTGAAGACGTGGCAACCGTGATTGACTGCAAAAAGGAAATAATCGTGCATCTGAAGTGCTTCCTGGAGAGGTCAGGTTTGGAAGACGGGCTCCAGAGGTCACAAGAGCAAATGGTTTTTTGTGATAAGGGAGGCGGGAGGGGTAAATGGTGGCACAGGGCTAAGGTAAACAGGTGGGAAGATATCTGTGTGACCATTATTATGTATTTATGGATTCAGAACCAATAACAAAGTGTAAGAAGAACACAGAGGTCCAAATGCAGTCCATGATGGGTATAAAACGATCGTAGGGAATGTCCACTAAATTAAAAAAAAATTCCTTTCATCCCTACCAATTCTTCTATATGTGTCTGAAAACTTATTTGTGCCAGAACAAGTTTTTTAAAAGGTAAATCTCAAGAATTCTACATTGTAGAAGGAGCTATTTGGTTCTCATTCAAAATGAGGGGACGTAAGGGAACCTATAGTTAACCACTTTTCAATCTAGTTTAATGCCTCAGTAAAAAGTGGAGTAGAGACCAACCCATAGTTAAATATTAAATTAATATCATGCAATGTTTTTCCGTTTCTCCACTCACCATCATCTCCATGGAGAATATCTCAGGCTGATACAATATAAAAACAACTTAGAAAACAGCAGTGACATGGTAGGGACTCTGATGGTTGCTATCCAATAAAAGCATTGGGGGTTAATGAATGCGCATGCCAAAATTAAATAGGCCACATGGAAGAGAAACAGGCAGAGTGTGGAAGCAGCCAAAAGTTATGGCTGCAAGATCCCCAGCAGTAAACAATGGCATTTTGCACCCCATGGTCCTTTCCCTGAGACACGGGTTGACTGGCATGACAGGAATACAGAATGGAAGGAGAAGAAACAGAGGCAGCCCTTATTTCTTTGCCTCTGGATCTGTTTCTGTGAAATACAAGGCTCTTAGTTATGCCCCTTCCATTGAAGAGAATTTTGTCTGAAATTAAGGAATGACCAGAAGACGTCTCTGTTTCTTGAGAGAGCCATGGCTCTAAGTTGGTGGCTGCCAAGAATTCGAGTGAGGAAGAATAGCTGGTGGGAACGAGCCTCCTTCTTCAGCCTTGGAACACCCAGGCCCTCTGAATCACCCTGCTGAGGCCAAGGCGTGAATGCCTGGGTAATGCAGCAGGAAGGGACTATGAGATTCATGCACTGACAATACCAACAATAGTCAACATTAATTAAGGGCTTACCATGTGTCGGTAGGCTCTGAGCTAAGCATTTTACATAAAATACCTTATTTACTCATCCTAACTCAGAGATATGTCGTATTATACCATCTCGTTTTGCAGATGAGAAAACCAAGACTGATGAATAATGCCTCCCCTCCCGCAAGGATGCCCACGTGCTAATCCCAGAATCTGTGAATATGGCACCTTACATGGTGGATGTAATTAAATTAAGGATCTTGAGATGGGGAGATGATCCAGAATTCTCTGTGTGGGCCCAATTTCATGATAACAGTCTTTACAAGGGGAATAGAATATTTTCAGATTATTAGAATATGAGATCACACACGTGACTATCACAATAGAAGAACCATTGCAACTCCAGTCTACCACAGGATGGAAATCATCTGGAGGGGAGAATACCCTGCTTCTAACAGATACAATATTAGAAACATAAGAGTAGCTAGCTAACCAAAGCGTGTGGAAATGAGGTGCCTGCTTCTCTGAACTTTATGACCCCCAAAGCCAGGACTGCAAAGAATTATATGAACCCAATTAATTAAAAGATCATATGCTTTTTATACTTTTATTATGTTATGCTATTCTTACAATTATATAAATGACAAAGTGATATACAATACAATCATGTAGAAACAGACCTGCCCAGAGAACCAGAAAACAAAACTAATTTTTGAATTACAATCCCCTCAAGTTGGTGCTTGTAAACAAGTAAATAAAACAAATAACACACACACACACACACACACACACACACACACACCCCACACACACACTCATTGCGCTTCTCTGACACACGATGCTCATACGTCAAACTACCCCCATTTCACAGATACACCATGCAAAACAGTCCCAGCAATGCAAAATAAGAACTGTAGGACTTGATCAAAACATTTTTAGCCAAATAACTTTATACTACCACTGTGGACATACTTTTGAGAGAGTATAAATCACTCTTGTGATGCATTATGTGTGTTCACTCTGTGAATACTGAAAGCCAGTGAGTGTTCCAGATTCATGCTTCAGTGCCTGTCTTTATGGAAACAAGTGTCATTGGACCTCGTGAGAGCATAGCAAAGGGTAATAGCAGGCTCAGTGTCCCAGACTGAACAGTCAGTTCTTTCTTAACAAAGGGTTTTGCGGAGGGCTACTTAAGCCATTTCCTGATGGTGCTGAATTAGCACCCACCATGTCACTGTCATTCAATGCACTAGAGTGGTGGTGCATTTAATAGTACCTTAGTGACTTCAAAGACTAAATGAGCCTAAACTATTACCTGGAAATGATTAGGCACTGAGAGAAACAAATCCAAAAAAAAAAGTTTTTTCAAAGCTTCACCAACTTAGTTGAAAGGGATTCTGGGACTTAGGAAGTTTACTCTATGTGACCAATAGTATCCTTTGAGCTCACAGAGTATAGAAATCCATCTCAGAGACAGTCCCTTCCAGCTGTGAGTCGTTACATTATTAGGGTTGAAACATGAGTCAGTCCTGTCTCTTACACAGTTACATAAAGTCAGGCCACTTCATATAAAAGCCAGAGCCTGCAAAACATTTCAGGGGTAAATGGAAATGCTAAATAAAGGAATCAGACCAAGAAGTTCTTCATCCTTACTTGCCCATTTGTAATATATATTTGTACTACTATTTCCTGACTTTGTGGTGTCATTTGGTGAAAACAAACAAACAAAAAAAATGAAGCTCAAAAACCAAGCAATAGGTCCAAGGCTGCACAATGAAGTAGCAAAACCAAGATCAGAATGTAAATTTCCTAGATCCTAGCCAGCAATGTTTTTCAGTCTAATGCATTGCCTTTACAAGTTCATGCCACTTTTTAAAAAAATTTTGATTTACAGATCTGTATCTTTGAGCCAGTCACTCTATTATAATAACTGTAGAGAATTCCTTTCAAGAAATGAATATGGAGTGTTAAGGATGGGAAGGGGAATGAAGAATGAGAATCTTGGAGTTCACAATTGATTGTCATCATCACCAGGATCCACTGAAGTCCTTTCAAACAAACAAGTCATTGTCCTGTGGCACCATATGCCTAGAAATGTTTTAAACTTGAGTTATTGTTCTCTAAGGTCCATTAATTGTATGCAAAGCAGCCAAGCTAATGAGACCTTGAAATGACAGAGCTATTTAAAGTTTGGTGTGCCTTTGTTCATCCAAACTTTAGGATTATGCCAATATTTTATGGAAGTGTGTAGGAAAATGACTATCTATGATAGTGAAGAATAGAAAGAGACCTGGGCTTCTTACCTTCAAACAGAAGGAAGAAGGTAACTGTCACTTTTTTAGCTTTAAAGTATGTCACATATGACAAAATGTGTTTATTTTTAATATAGAGCCTGCTTAAATCCTTAGCATACAGAATCAGAATCAGGTGTTTTTTTGTTTTGTTTTGTTTTGTTTTAGTTTAAAAGTTATATGACTTTTTTTTTTCTGCAAAACTTGTCAAGATTTATTTGTAACAGTGATCTGGGAAACTTTTTCTAGTATAGCATTCTGCACTAATCTTCCAATGTGCTGCTCATGGCTCTGAGCTCTCAGAACCAGGGCCCTTCCAAGACTGTTAACTCTGCACAAAACTCTAGCTATAAGAGGTATCAGAAGGTGCACTACGGTTACATCAGCATTTCTCACTGTCAAATGCTCTCCTCTTACAGACACAGTAGACTCCTATGAGTAGAGAGAAGGGACAGCAGACAGAAGGACAGAATAAACAGGCTTAGGTGCAGTAAGAGGAAACAGGAAAGAAAGCTACAGGAGGGTGACAACCGTACCTCACACATGTGTCCAGGCTGAGCCTGGTTCACTTGGTAATCTGGGTTTTTAGAAAGCCATGTGTTTTGAACGGCAAACAACCAATAGGGATACCTTTGTTTTAAAAGAAGTAGACACAGTATACTATTTAATTTATGAGGATATTCTCCTCACTAGTTACACCTGTACTGCGTGTGACTTCCTTGGTTGAGATGTCGTGCTTCTATTATGGCAGCTTGTGATCACATGAGCTCATTTAGTAGCCATGCCTGCTGTGTCTAATGGCCTCTGCAGTAAACGGAGACGCATTTTGTAGAACAGCAAGTCAAAGCAGGATGGACTTCCCACTGCCTTTTACAGTAAAAAATCCTCAAAATGGCTTTGTAGGTCCTGAACAATTTGACATGTAGGTTCATGCAAGCTGTGTTCACTCGCTGCACTGTAGTTATACATGCCTCAAGGCCTCATTTCTGCTGATTCCTTTGCCTCTTCCCCATGGATATCCCAACCCCAAATAATAGCCAGCTCCTATTAACATCACTACTCCAGGGAAGCCTTTCCTAATTTCTCTGATACAGTCTTGTCATATGCTTCCATAATGCCTTCATAACTTATTTTTATAACAGTTGTCACATTATAGTCATAAAAGACTTCATGAAATTGTTTTTCTGCTGTCTGCATCACTAGTAAGACTGTCAGGTTCACTGAAGGCACGCACCATTTCTGCCATGTTCACTGGGAGACTTCTGTGCACAGGAGTTAAAGCGCACAAGCAGTAACCACCGAATATTAATATGACAGGGAATACCCAGGATACAGAGACGGGGAGAGACTAAGTAGTTTTGGAAGATTTGTTCCGGAAGGGCTGGCAGCAGAACTCACAGATAGAAAGCTCTTCCCAAAGACTGGAGGGCTTCCTCTCTCTGAGCAGGCAGCCTTTCACCGTGTACAGTGTAAGGAAACTATTTAGGAAAAAAATGAGAGCAATTATCCATGCTTACTCTCATAGATTCAGCTATCTATTTAACAGGTGGGAGACACAGTGAAGAACTGACTACCTTAGAAGAAATAATTAAGATTTGACTTACATAAGTGAAGTTTCTCAATCATTTCAGAAAATAATTTTGCACATTTATATACTGTTTTAAGTTTTAAACTGTATGCTGTTTGTGGATGTAAATTTAGATAAAAACTTTCATAGGTACAATTTAACTAAACCTCCCTGATAAAATGCTACCTAGCTCTTTCTTTGATGACTAAAATAGTGTATATATATATACACACACACACAAATACACAGTTCTGTTTCACTTAAGCCTCAAAAGATCAATTTTGGATAACTCTGAATGTTTTCAAAGAAGCCAACTATCATTCAAATACTAAGTTTCACAATACAGCTGTTTAAAAATGAATACAAATGAATTTTTACTACTCTCCAGTATTGAATGGACCTAATTTCTTCCTGAGCCAAAGATGAGATGTGTTGTCTTTTTTGGCAAAACTAAGGATACACGGAAAAGTTTAAAGATAAAATTATATGAGAAACAAATAAAGAATTACTCCCCATATTTTGCACTTTCTATAATCAGATAGGTTATGTTTAATTTTTCAAAATTCACTACTGAATTTTTCATCATTATTTTCAAACAGAACCTATGCTCAAACAATTTAGTTGATCTATTATGCTTTTGGCTATAATGCACTATGAAAAATTTTCAAAAGTTCATAATGTCACTTACTTTAAATGCAGAATTTTGTGTAGCCCAAGAGTATGGGGGCAAATCTTTTAATCCCAAGAAGTTCAAGGGGTTTAAATGAAGCCAAGAATGACAGAATACTGAGACTCCTAACTTTACAAAGCTGATGCCATCTTCTCTCAGTCCAGCCTAGTGGTTGTAGAACATGAAATTTCATTTTGTGTATATAATCTTTCATTCTCTTCCTCTTATCAGTGACTCTTAAGTTCCCCGACACATGGCTAAATAAAGCAACTCAATTTTTCATTTGGTGACAGTTGCTTACCATAAAACCAATGGGATATGTACATCTTAAAATGTTTTGCCTGGGTGCATGTATTCATATTTATTTTGGATCATATATAATTTATTTGAACTGTATCTATCACCTACAGATTTTAGAAATGAAGTATCTAACACATGGAGATTAGCAATGGAGTGTATGCACACGTATTTGCAGTGTGCAGATGCTAATTAGGAAAAGTAACATTTTAGAATTTAATGTGGTTTTGCTCTCTTGTGATTATAACTTTTACCAATGCTAAGAGCAAATCTGAAGGTACAACTACAGTACTACGTCATCAGTGTTTATTAGCACTGCCCATAAGGCGGGCACTGAACCAGAATTTTCAACTCAGTGGCACAGATGTTCGTGAGGTATATTTGCTGTAAAATTAAATTCTGTAGGTTGAACCCTATTTTCCCATTGATTTCAATTTTTAATTGAGAAATAAATTCCAGAAGTAGCAAAGTCATGGGAAGTAGTCTTTGGGGTGGAGTGGGGGTGAAAACCCTGTATGATGTAATAAAAGAATGCAGAGGTGAAGGGGAGGAAGTGGCTGGTTTCTCATTTGCAGTTTCAATGGCCTTATGTGAAAACACACCTTAGAGTTAGGGCCAGGTAGAGCTGCCTCTTCTGGCCGGCAAGTGGAGTGACGGAGTATTGAAAGAAGACAATGAAGTAATGCACTGAATTTTCCAAAGCCATACAATAAATACTCATACTAATATGACTACTATTAATAAAAGAAAATCACCAGCAAAAAAATTCAACTTAATTTATAATGTCTTTTAGCTCTTGGTATATAATGTTTACCACCCCCCACCCCATTCTTGCAGTGCCTAGCACATAGTTGATAGAGTTAAAAAAAAAAACAACACATCTTTTTAGTACATCTCAAATATTACATAGGGCATACTTATACTAAAAATTATTCATTATTTATTTGAAATGGAAATATAACTGTACATCCCACACTTTATCTCACAATCCTACTAACATTGCAGTTTAGACACAGAAAAGTATTTGTTGGGTGACTTAACTTTCTTTACATTGAATTATAGAAGAGTGTCTTGGGCTTGCTGATTTTTATTTTTTGTGATTTTTATTTTTTGCCATGGAATCTTTTCTTCAAGTTCATTCCTTAACCGGAGCCAAGCCTCTGAAACAGACAATCGCAGGGTTGCTGTGGCAGGGACAGGTGGGCTGAAACCAGTCCACTCAGGCTCCCATCCTGTGATGCTGTTTGAAATCCATTTCTTTAGCTCAGATCATCATTTTCAGACGAGTAGGAGGCCACGAGAGAAGGGTGACTGGGAATCCAGTGTCCTTGCTTTGCACTATGCTGTCACTGCATACATAGGCAACTTTGCCGTAACGAGTCATATATTTCTAAGGTTAATTAAGCTTCATTATAGCACAGAGCACAGTTTCCTGTTCAGAAAAGGCTGTAACATTAAATTTAGCTTTCTAGGTGATCCATCGGGTAGCTAAAAATAAAATTATCTGCCATGAAAAAAAATTAGGAGAAAAAACAAGTATTTTAAAGAAATGAGGGGTAAGATAAGTTTTGCTGGACTAGTTTGTCAACCTAATGATCATGGATTGTGTAAGTGAGACAATGTGGAGGTAGACAAATAAATATTCTATTGTGGTTTTTTCCCAGCTTCAGGGAGACTGATGAAGCCAAAAGGAATACACAGAAGACTAACACGGTAAGAGAGCAGAAAATGCCCAGGAAAAAGGAGTGAGTGAAGAAATCGAGGCTCTGCTAATCTTCCTATCCTCTTAGAGAGCTCACAAAGTTCTAAGGACATAGCACCTGCCTTCGCCCTCCCCGACCTGCCCTGTCACTCGTCCTACGAAGTCACTAACTACGAAGAAAGAAAATAAAAATCCTCCACAACTATCTCTCTTTTTATGAATTCATCTATTCATTAATGCAACAAAGAGTTAAATACGGGGGATAGGCACTGTCTGAGGCATGGGTGACACAGTGTCAAACAAGACGGACATAGTTTCTGCCCTCAAGGAACTTATAGTCTTATGGAGGAGATAGAAATTAAAATGTGATTGGAAAAATAATTAATGATAATTCTGAGAAGTGATACCCACAGAGGTACAGTTACTGCAAACATTGGCTACCTAATACAGAATCATCATCATCATCATCATCATCATCATCATCATTTATTAGGCATTCACTATGTGCAAAGTATTTTATGTTCTTTATATTTAAAATTCAAACAAATCTTGGAAAGAAGCAAGGCTGGTGTTATTATTACTCTTTTGAAAAAATAATGAAAAACTTCTTATTTTCATTTACAATTTTGACTACCTTCTGGGGAGGTCATTGGAAGACCCTTTGTTCTGCTAAAATATTGATGGATTTGAGTATGAAAGTTTGGAACAAGAACAGAAAAGCTAAATTTCTCTGCATAGGTAAAAGGAAAAAATATTTGTAGTTCCCAAGAACCATCTGGAAGCACGTCTGAGGAGTGAAAAAAAGGAGAAGTAAGACAGAGGTTTCTGGAGAGATGAAAGAATGCTGTTTGACCCCTCCCCCCAGCTCTCCCTGTTATACCAGTCCTTGCCAACCCTAAACCTTCAGGGAAGTCACAAGACATGTCACTGTGAGGGGATTCTTTGGTGGACACCGGCAAGGGGCCAGAGTTTCACTTGCAATCTGATAAGAGGGGAAAAGGGAACACAGCCTGTATAATGCAGAAGCCAGAGGAGCAATAGGTCAAGGAATAGTCAGCCCTCAAAGCTCCCCAAGGGTGTGGGAAGGGTTTAGACCACCGGTGTCCGACCCTTTGGCTTCCCTGGGTCACACTGGAAGAACTGTCTTGGGCCACACGTGAAATGCACTAACACTAATGATAGCTGATGAGCTAAAAGACAAGGTCACAGAACATTCTCACAATCTTTTAAGAATTTGTGTTGGCCACATTCACAGCTGGCCTGGATCGCAGGGTGGACATGCCTGGTAGACTTTCACATTGGTTCACACCAACTTTATCTGACTCCTCAAGGGGCTAGGAAGTCCCCGCTGACAAGCAGGTTATCTAAATGAGGACATGTGGACTCGGAGAGGTCCCAGAGCTAGTTATTGAATGAAAATTATATCTGAACTTAAATCTGACTTGAAGGTCTGTACTCTTCCTACTCTGCCATGTTTTGTCAGTTTTGTCAAGAAGGACATCAGGGACCACAAGGCAATGCTTCTCACCTTCTATGGCTCTGGAAGGAATTAGTTCTAGACTCACAGGGTACGTACAGACTGGCCATTCTCATGTCAGAGTCCCCAGCAATTTGTGGACTGCTTTAAGTTTACAGGTACAAAGTGCTTTTACATACATTGCTTAACGTATGGATGTTTACTTCTGAATGGAGAACTAAACAAATTGCGCTCCATAAATCTCAAGGATTTGTTAGTGCTTTTTACTACACATTACTCACCCAGCAGTTCCTTCACGGGCCTTAACTATTACATGCAACTTTGCCAAGCACAGACACTCATCTGGGGAGCAAATGTGAAACTTGCATTTGCTGCACTTGTGGACAGACTTCAAGAGCAACTTGTACATCCTGCAGGCTTTGGAAAGAAAGCTGGGGACATAATGTCCTGGTTCAAGCAAATGTCTATATTTATTTTTGGAATTATTTCTTGGATGTGGGGAGATGAGGTTTTTTTCACGCAGAACTGAGGACAGGAAACAAGTAGGCTAGGGGAACACAAACTGTGAAGTCTTAAAGCTCTACTAAACTTATCTAGTGTGTCCTGAAGGCTTAATCACTAGGTAGAGTAAATCCTCAGCAGGTATAAATAAACCTAGGTTCCTTTAGCACAGCTTTGTTTGGAAAACTGCCATTAATGTCAGCCATCATTCCAGGTCTCTCTACCTTGAATTTCCCATCTCCTGTCTTTTCTTTGTGTCCTAATTTAGACTATGCTTACTTCTACATCTTTGAGAGTCCCCAGAATGCTGCTGAAAACACTTTTTGAATGCTAATACAGAATGTGCCCAAGCTTCTTCAAAAACGTTTAAAATTTTGAGTGTGAAATTGTTTGAACATATTTGAATCCTACACCTGATTCTGAGGTATGAAAAATAGCCAGCATTTTACCTAAGGCGCTCGTGCTGCTATATTATTCTCTTTGTTAGCTTTTTTCAGGCTGTGTTCTCAGGGGAGATATTAGAGAAGCAACCAGTCACCTAGATGTGTCATTCAGAAGGTATTAAAAATTTTGTTTGCCCCCTTGTCATTTCTCACACGCAGAAACACAGAATGTCTCTCTCTCGGCCCCTGACCGCAGTTGAAGAAGCCACTGGAGCTTAAGAAAGACAAATGTTTTGGAGGGAAGGTTTGGCTATGGCATTTGACATACATTAATTTACATCTCCTCACTGCTGTGTGCTACTGCACGTTCTTGGGCAAATAAGTTTTTCTTATCTTCCTCTTCCTTCTTTGAAATTTCAAGAAGGAAATTTACCTTACACAATTCTGTGACGACTATTGAGGTCATTTGGTCAAATGTCTGGCATTGTACTTCTTAGTTTCTTTTACTGACATCTATCATACTGTCTTTCTAACATTTCGTTTCGTCTTCTTTTCCTATAAACCTCTTTTTAATCTATTCCATATGATGGTTATGGGGCTGAATTTGTTTCCCTTTAGATACAGAAGTGGACAACTGAAGCAGGCTTGGGGGCCAGAGTATCCCCTGGCCATGGTGACTGTTCTGAGCTGTGCATGTAACCCGAGCCATCCTCTGCTCCTGCTTACTTGATGGGATCTTTCCTGAGTTACTAAGAAAAGTTCCCTGCTGGTGATCCTAAGGGGATGGTGTGTGATTTGAGGGCTGGTAGCCACCCTATCTGTCACTTGGAGGAGTGAGAGCCACAAGGTCTGGTTATGGTGGATGGATAGGACACCCCGGGAGTAAGGCTAAGCAGAAATAGGCAGAAACAGGGAAAAACAGTGCTTTGGTGTGTTCTCTGGGTCTTTGGATCTGAAGAAATCTGGTGCCAGTGGACATGAGCTCTTTTTTATGACAAAAGGTGATGCCTCCTTTTCAACTGTTTGGAGTGGTATTTCTTGCTCGTGCAGCAGGAAGAGCCTGTTATAATTGTCTTCTGTTCTCATGCATTACTTTTCACAGGTTAAAGTGGGCCTTGTGTTCTCCCTCTTTCCCCAAATCATTTTTGCCCTGATCCTGTACTATTCAGAAAAATTCTAAAAATTACACTGACAAGAGAAAATTTCTGAGATGTTCTAAATTAAATGATCATGGCTGGGGGGTGAGAGAAAGCGACAGGCCTCGTTAACCAGTGAACAGCTGAGGGCCAGTTAACAAAATACTGCTCACATTCCTGAGTCTACGTTGGCTCTCCGATCAGACTCTGTCCGCTGACCACTAGATGCCGCCACATCCTGAGTATGCGTGAACTTTCAGGCCTGCTGCCTGTAACCAATCAAAAGCAGTGAATATTTCTTCCTTAGAGACGGTGGTCCTATCATAGAACTTTTCCAACCCCCCCTATCTGGAGCCAATGTAAGTTATTTCAAAACAATATACAGGTTTCTTCTGCTAAACAGAATGTAGAAAAGCTCTTGTCATTTTAGGATGGTGGACATATTGTCTTCTCCATCCAGCACTTCTGCTGGTGGTTTAGACTTCATGCTCCAGGACCTGGTCCTTTCCTAGCTACAAAAACTTAGTAATTTGTAACTTTAAACAGTGTAGTTTGTTGCCAATTATATTTCCTAAAGCTGTTTTAAAAATTACTCTATATTTTCTTCTTCTTACAGTTTGATTTATTACAAGTACTTATTACTATAAGTTTTACCGTATTTTTACCGTATAACATGCACTTTTTTGCCCAAATTGCTAAGGGAAAAATAAGAATGTGCTTTATACATGGATAGTACTAATTCTGTATCTATAGAAATGGTTTTAATTCTTTTATTTATGCTTATGAGTTAAAAGTGTAACTCCAGAAATCAATAATGATATCCATATGCAAAATAAAAACCTGGAATATGATAATCAGTTTTTTTCAATTGTTGAATATATCGGGGTGACATTGGTTAGTAAAAATTACATAGGTTGCAGGTGTACAATTCTACAATACATCGTCTGTGTGTTACATTATGTGTTCACCACCCAGAGTCAGTTCTTCTATCACCATGTATTTGATGCCTGCTTCTCTCCTCCCTCCCCCTCCCCCTTACCTCATATAACCACTAAACTGTTGATTGTGTCCATGAGTTTTTCTTTGTTGCTTTTAGTTTTATATTCTATATATGACTTATGTTAAAAAATAAATGCTAAAATGCCTTTATAATATATAAAACAAGTAGCTAAATGTAAACAAATAAAAATTTGAATTAAAAAATTAAAACGAGACTTTTTCCCCTGAAAGTTTGGGGCAAAACTGTGGGTGCACATTACGCATTACACATGGCAAAGTATGATAAGTATTATAAGTATTATAAGTCTAATCTAGTTGGAATTTATTTTGTAGCATGAAGAACTTTTCCTTCCAATACCATATGATTTACTGCATAATAATAATAATCTGCCCTATTCATGTACAGGGTCTGACACAAATAATGCCCTTTTTTATGAGCTGGTAATCTATACCAGTATGTAATTCTATAACATAACAATATCACACTCAAGCACATTTTAGGTGACATTTTAGGTGAAATGTTCAAATTGCTGTCCATCTCGTGTGAGACATTCACGTACAGGGTCTGGCGTTACTTCTGCTGAACCTTCTGCCCGACCTGGTATACTGACTCCTTTAGCATACATACATTAACACATATGCTAGTGTTTGTTCATACTCCAGGGTTTTGTTTATATTAACACCCTCTTTAATTACAGTTCAACTTAATATAATTATAGCTTTGTAATATATTTAATAGCTGGTAAGAAAAGCTCTCCTTCATTAAATATTCTGTCCTTGCCTAACTCTAATCCTAAACAAGAGTCTTAGATTTTAGCATTAGTGTCAGAAGAGAACACTTAAACCCAAAGGATTATTTTAATACATTTTAAATAACAAAGGTAATAAATGTTGCAAATCAGAATGGCTTTTTTACATATTAAGGAAAAGTATTAACATAGAGAAGGTCAAATAAAGAACTTTAGCCCAATTACTGATGATCATACACCCAGACTTGAATCACTGGTTTTCACAGAGAGTTGGGGCAGGGGCACATTTTTGATACCTCTTGTAGACACAAAAAATAGCTAAATGCAAGGGCAATGTTAAGTAAAGGAGGGTTGTAAAGAAGACAGATGGTGTGTAAACGAAGGCAAAACACACACCTAGGAATATAACAGAGCGTTGCATCAGCAAGAGAAAACTGTATATATTTTTGGTGGTTGTGTGAATATGGCAGGCAGTAGGATGGGGGCTCATGATAATTTCCTTCTATTGGTTTGATGTAGGCTTAAAGTGGTCGCCTTTTTGCCTTTTGTTTTGGTCATCTGAGTTATTTTAAATTGGCTCACTTAGATGTTAGAGGTTAGGTCATTTTCTTAAATTAAAAAGAGTTGCTTCATATATTTTTTTTCCATATCAGTTTTCCAACATTGGCAATCATAATTGTTTACTATTCTAGTCTAAAATAGTCTTTTCATCAGATATGTGAGAATCAGAATGATTACTTTTGAGAGTACAAAGAGACAATAATCAGGCAGTTAACACTTATTAAATACCTACTGTGTACTAAAACTACTTTGGAAGTATTAACAAGAAGAGGATTTAATCTGAATATTCCAAATAAATACAAATGGTCTTTATTTGTAATAAAGTTTTCTAGAGTTAAATAGCAATCACTGAGGAGTATTTTACTTTTAAAGGGGAGAGGGGCTTTGAGTGAAGCAGCATGCTTTAGTAAATCAGTCAATTAAAATCTATGCCTCACTGGCTAACTTGGTGCCTCCAAGAAATTTATTGAGCTTGATTTTCTTCTTCCTTAAAAAGGAAATGATAATGTCATCTTTCTTGCAGGATTGTTAGGAGATTCAACTGTAATGCAATTGAAATTACTGTTTATTTTGTAAACAGTAAATCAAAATACAAATGCTAGTTATTATGGTTAATAAAAGCTTGTTACTTCTCCAGATAATAACACATAACATTTGCAGAGATGACTTTGGAGATCCCATGCATTACTCACATTATTGACATAATTTCTAATAGTTGAAAGAAGCTATCTCCATTTAAGCTCATAGAGAAGTAGCCATTTGAGATGGGGGTGATGCAGCAGAGAACAAATGTCTAGCGAGAAATGTTTCCATCCTGTCCCACCCAGCCTGCCCTTCCCTGGTAGGAGAGTGGTGGGAGATCTCTTGATTTCCTTCCTTGTTCTCTAATTGGGGTAGTTGCCTGGCATATTTACCCAATGATAGATATTATTTCCTAAAACATTCTGAAGTCATAGATAAAGACAAAAGGAGCTCTATGAGTGACAGATGCAGAGGACAAGGCATTTGCTAGTCACCCAGACTTGAGGTTTCACCTTGTCCTCTTCTCTTCTTTAGTCTCCTGAATCCCTCTAGGGTCCCCACATTCCTGCTGTCCTGAGCCATGGTGTCCTCAAACCTCCTCTACTTGGTCTGTTGCTCATTTCTCATGCACAATCCAGAGGAGTATCATTTTTTCAGGAATTCCAGCCTAACAGAGCTGATGTTCTTGCACTGCCCATATCTATAATGTTTAAGTATCTTTAAATCTTTACTTGACATTCTTACTTCAGTTAGATTGTGAGTCACCTAATTTTCCATAAAATTCTTTCTATACAGAGGATGACGATTCACCCACTCCCAACTAACCCATATTATAGGGAAAGGAGATCACAATCTGTTTGTATTTGACTATGTTCTAGCGTCTGGTTGGGTTCTGTCTGGAACCACCCATACGCTCTGAGGACTGTTACCAAACCATGTCCTTATAGCTAAGCCTTTCCGGCCTCTGGCCTGATTCCCCTTTCTGGCTGCCAACCTCTCATCAGCTCCCTTAGGTATGCAAATGTCAGAGTATTTAATTCCTAGCAAGACCATAATGAACAAATTGATATATTATTCAAATACCCAGAGTGGAAGGGGAATTCACTTGATTTTAATATTAGTACCTTTAGCAACAGTCATTCTCTGCCAAAAGGTCAGAGTTATGTCGACGTGTATGTGAAACATTTCTATGAGTCACGTTCTTTGAGGTGAAAACTTCAAAGGTGCCGGTTAAACTGATTAGTAGTATTGGATAGAAAACGGGCTTTCCCAGTTAATAACGGGCATGCTTGTAACCTAAGGTTTACTGAAACTTACATAAGAAAAATCCAAAGCAACCCCCAAAATCTTACTATTTCTGAACAGTGTTGTATAGAATGACATAAATCCCAGGAAGTCTTCTAAATCTTACTACACAATAATAATTGCTAACATCTTTAAGAATTTACTATGTGTCAGATACTTTATAAGCCTTTTATTAGTATTATATCTTTACATATAATAGACTCTACATAGATTAAGGGCATGATGGCTTCAGTAGTTGAACCATTAAGGGTTGAGTCACTAACTATAGCTCTCTCTTATTAACTGTACACCTTTGGGGGAATTCCTTAACCTCTCTGGCCTCTGGCTCATGAAGTTGTTGTGAGGATTATCAGAGAGATAATAATTACTTGTATACATGCAGTGATTCCTATGTGCTGGGTATTGTTCTCTAAATGAGGCTTCATTAACTTAAAATTAAATGAGTTAAACCAAAAGCATTTAGAATAGCATCTGACACTTACAAAGTGTTCTATTTTATGACATCAGAGAATTCTCAGAACTCTCCTATCCACTATTACCTAACATACTGCAAAGGATCACATGATCAGCACCTGCTCAAATGCCTGAGATTCTCTTTTCACCTCCTTGGCCAGCATTTACTACCGAAGTCCTTCTTACTGCCAGGCTACTGCGCATCCCTTTGGCAAGACCCCTCTTCTTCTTTCAGCTCTTTATTGTCAAGACAACAACCCACCTCCTCCACCTTTTTCGCTGCATTTTCCCAACCAACACTCTTCTCCAACCACAGTGATCATAAGACTTCGGAAAAAAAGCAAAAGTCATTCCTCATAAAGCAATGGAAGTCTTAATACTGAAAGTAGCAGCTTCTACTATCTTCCAACCTATAAATGAACCTGGGTCAACTGCCAAGAGAAAAAAAACCACTTAAATGGGGCAAAGGCAGGACCATAATAAGGTACTCAACTCAGAAATTTAATTAGAAGACTGCTTTCACAATGATAAAAGCGACTGTTTTTTTACCTTTCTAAATGAGCCCTAATTATACATTTAAAAACTTTTTGCATGTTGGAAAGAAAAAAAATCACTTTCTTAATATCAAAGAATATTAAGATTTTAATGAAAGGAAAAATATCATGAAGTTCCCCTCACAGTTATATTACATCCTCAAACAATATTGTGATGTTCCATGTGTTCAGGTACGTAGATGTGGAGGCACTTGCTTCCAGGAGGATTTATGCAGGTTGGTTTTGTTAGGAAAACTTGCATATTATAAGATATGCTGTTTCCTTGGCCACAGCGATCGTGCTCTAGTGTTTCATGTAGTAGCTGACAATTTTCAGGGAGGCTTAAAAAAATAAGTCAGATGTTCTCTACCTGGTCTACTGTAAAGATAGACAAATGACAAAATGCCTCTCATACTGACTCCTTTCCAAATTCTACTTTCACTCCCTTATCTCAGAACCTCCCTCATCCTTGCACTGAATTATAGCATTAACTCCTTCACTTATCTCCATCCATGTGGTATGACCTCCCTTTAGTCCATTTTCTATGCTGCTGTCAGTATGAATTTCCTCGTTTGGCTTCCTAGAGTATTCAGGGTAAAGCAGTTTAAATTCCATAGAGGAGAGACCAGAACACTCAGCAGAAATGGAGACGCGACATGGTTCAACAGGGCTGCCTCTGGCCTGACATTCCACTTGGCTTGGTAGTGCAGTTTTCTCATCAGTAAATGAGGACAATATATGTTTTATTGGTTGTGGCAAGAATAAAATAAAATAATACATGAAAAGTGTTTGGTCTAATGCCAAGTGACCAGTGCACGGTTATTGGGATTTGGATAATGATGGTGATGGTGATAATGACGGGGATGATGATAAGGGCCTGGAATGCTTTTTGAGTTCTAATTTACATGACTAACATATTTCACGACCAACTTTCATTTCCAGAGATTTCTCACTCTTGTCATCCCTGATATTTTCATAGTGTTCCCCGTCTATAGGTCCTCCTTTTCCCAGCCTTCTAATTAATGCTCACACTTTTTCAAGTTTATCCTAGTGCTTCCTTTTACACAAAACATTTTCTTACCCTTCCTCCATAATATCTGTTCTGTATCATGTGACTCCTAAGCATATTCCAAGGAAAGTCTGCATCTAGGTACTCTGGACTGTCATCTTTTAAAAGTCAAGTAGTGTTTGACAGTAAATTAATAGAAAAAACATATTTTGGTCCTAAGCTTGCTCCCTCGTACAGAGCTCCAAAAACTCATAATTTCTTAAGTGGTAAGAACACTAGTGGCATCTTTCATTTTGATATTTGGTCTTTGTTCCTGGTTCCTAATACAGATCTCCTAAATCTCTTGGAATTTTCTAGGTAATAGAAGTGTGTTTTGTTCTAATAAGATGGCTCTTGGTGAGATCCTGGATAGCTTCAGGATGGGGGCTGGTCACAAGAAAGACCAAGTCATGATTAGAAGCTTGACATTTTCAGCCTCACTCCCACCCTGCAAGGAAGGGATTGAGGGATTGCTTACATGATGACAACTCCATAACAATTCCCAAAGCACAGTGTTCAGAGAGCTACTGGGTTAGCTGGGAGGGTGGTTCACTCCAAATCTATAGAAACAGAAGTGCCTGTGCTCAGGACCCTCCCAGAGCTTGACCTGGCTGTTCATCTGTGTCCTTTATCATATTTGTTGTTATAGAATAACACTGTGAACATACATGTTTCCCTGAGTTCTGTGAACCATTCTAGGAAATGATGGAGCCTGAGGAGCGGGGTCTGGGAACCTCTGATTTATAGCCATTAGTCAAAAGCACAGGTGACAACCTAGACTTGTAACTGGCATGTGAAGTGGGGGTAGGGCAGTCTTGTAAGACAGCCCATAACCTGTGGGATCTGACACTAACTCCAGGCAGTTAGTCAGAATTGCTTGGTGTAGAAAATCCACACATCTAGTGTCAAAAACATTGCAAATGTGGCAGTAGTATGAGGATAAAACAGAACAGTGCATTTTTTTACACTGATTTTTAGTTAATAAGAAAATGAATGAACATTAGAATTCTTAAGTGAGCAAGGCTATAGAATATTTAAGACCAAGACCTCTCTGGAAAATCTTGGACTCAGTCACCAAAATCAAAGGATCTCCCTGAACAGTAGTATTTCTTTGAATGGAAGGGAAATTTTACAAAGTATATTCATTTTCAGGTCCTATGTCATCCTAATTCATCAAAGATGCTTGAAATGAATCCCTACATTAGATTTAAAACCCTGTTTGTTGTGTTTAATTCTAGAGCTGCACTGTCCAATAAGACAGCACTAGTCACTTGTGGCTATTTAAATGACTTAATATTAAATAAAATTAGAAATCTGGTTCCTCAGTCAAATTAGTCATGTTTTGAGTGCTCAATAGCCACATGTGGTTAGTAGTTACCATATTGGACATGCAGACATAGCACCACAGAAGGTTCTACTGGACAACACTGTCTTAGATTGCTGTCTTCTCCACTATGCCTAAATACTAGGTTACATTCAAGACCAATGATCTTTTCCCCATCTTTACAGGAACAGAAATTTATTTTGAATAAATTTAAAATGATAATTAGGAAGTATATTCTGTTCAAATATTTTACTGTTTTCTATCAAAGTCAAGGCATTCCAGATTTTACCTTGTGGTACCTCCTCTCGGTGAAGTTTAAAAAATGTACCTCTGTCCCCCGTTTGATATGGAACTTTTTATGTGTGACATCAGTTGTGAAGACAAATGAATATAGCTAGATAAAGGGATTCAGAGTGGTTTTCTATTCTTTAAAATGAGTATTTTAATGATGCCTTATATGTGTATACTTGTATTAACTTAGCTAGTCCATAGCAGGATGCAGGCATTCTGACACTTAAGCCAAGACCCTTTTCTCTCACCATGCTGCCTACGTATGTTCTAGCTAAAGACTGAAGAAGAGGGACAGTAAGATAAGAATAAACCTGGTCTATGACTTCGTACCACTTTGTAGCTATCAGAGCAGAAATATGAGTTCGTGCTTTTGTTAATTTCTCAGAAAATTCTATTTTTTGAGTGACTGTTCTTGCTTATATTTGTAAATGCTACAGCAATAAAAAACCCTTATATACATTTGACTATTTTGTTACAATATTTTCTTAGTAGTAGCATTATTGGGCCTAAGGTAATGTAATTTTTAAAGCCTTTGCTACACACTGGCAGGTTGAACACTCCTCTCCAAAGTATAAATTTATACTTTCAATAGCAGTGTATGAGAGTTCACATTTTTCACACCTTCCTTAACAATGGGTATTATCTCCCTCTCCTTTTTCTCTTTTAGAAATACTTGCTAAAGATTAAAATGATATTTGTTTAATTTCTAAGTATTTTAAAAATATTTACTAAATACAGTAGCAAAGATATAACCATGAAAAAAATAACTGATAAGTTAGACTTCATTAAAATTAAAAACTTCTGCTCTGTGAAAGACAATATCAAGAGAATGAAAAGACAAACCAAAGACTGGGAGACAATATTTGCAAAGACACATTTGATAAAGGACTGCTATCCAAAATATGCAAAGAACACCTAAAATTCAATAATAAGAAAACAACCTAATTTAAATGTGGGCAATGACCTAAACGTACACATCATCAAAGGAAATACACAGATGGCAAATAAACATAGGAAAAGATGTTCACATCATTATGTCATTAGAGAAATGCAAATTAAAACCATAAACTACCACTATACACCTATTAGACTGGCCAAAATTCAGAACACTGGCATCATTAAATGCTGGTGAAGATGTGGAGCAAACAGGAAATTTCATCCATTTCTGGTGAGAATGCAAAATGATAAAGCCACCTTAGAAGACAGTTTGACAGTTTCTTATAAAAATAACCATTCTCTTCCCATATGATCCACCAATTGAACTCTTTGGTAGTTACCCCAAAACATTGAAAACTTATGTCTACCCCACAACCTGCACATGGATGTTATAACAGCCTTATCTGTGATTGCCAAAACTTGGTAGTAACCAAGATGTCCTTCAGTGGGTGAATGAATAAACTGTGGTACAAGGATTATCATTCAGTACTAAAAAGAAATGAACTACCAAGCAATGAAAAGACATGGAAGGCCTTAAATGCATGTTACTGAGTAAAGCAGCCAATATGAAAAGGCTACCTACTGTGTGATTCCAACCATGTGACAGTCTGGAAAAGGCAAAACTGTGGAGACAATAAAAAGATCAGTGGTTTCCCGGAAGAGGGTGGGGAAGAAGAGATAAAAAAGGAGAGTACAGAGGATTTTTAGGGTAGTAAAAATTATTATAATATTATAATATTATAATGATAGATATATATCACTATGTATTTATTCAGACCCACAGCATATACAACGCCAAGAATAAACCCTAAAGTAAATGATAAACTTTGCATGATTATAATGTGTTGTAGGTTCATCCTTGGTTAAAAATGTACCATTCTGGTGAGTGATGCTGATAATGATGGAGGCTATGCAGGTGTCAGAGCAGGGAATATATGGAAAATCTCTCTCTCTGTTCCTCAATTTTGTTGCAAACCTAAATTGCTGTATAAATATAGTCTTAAAATAATTAATGATGTTCTTTTTCTTATTGATTTATGAGTCTCATATATTATATTGCAAATATTGATTCTAGCTTGCTATTTGTTTTTAACCCCTTGACATATAAAGACATCTTGGATATGTCATGTGTTTCTTAAGCCATTGTAAACATTGATGTCTCTGAGACACATGCAGATTTAATTTGCTTTCAGTGCAGTTATAATGCAAATATTATAAAGAAATAATTATATATATTCAGTGTTAGAGTGTGAACTGTAGAAATAATTCCCTTAAGATGTCTGTTTTGAATTTGTACAAAAGTGACACTGAAAGCCAAATGGGGTATTTGAGTGAAAACAGTGAGACTGATAGTCAACAAATTTGTATGGATGACTATTCAATAGAAGGTTCAAATTCAAGTGAAGGTAGCCCTATGCAATGTAATGTTCGTAAATGTGCAAGACCTATATCTATATCAAGTAGTGATGACTGTGATTCAGGAGATGAAGAATGAAACTGGGAAGAAAAAGAAAATATCCCAAATATAAAACCATTCACCCAAATGGGTGGTATAAATGCTTTAGTTTTGCAAAGACTAGGAGCAAATCCTAAGCCTCTTTGTGTTTTGAAACAAGTGCTAAGTGATGAATTTTTTGAAATGATAAGTCTATAACCAAATATTAATAGATATTCAAGTCAAAAGATAAAGGACAGGAACTTGAAAAAGGATGAGGAGTAGTTTCCAGTAAAAAATGATGAAATGAAAGCATACCTTTCATTATGTATCATCATGTTGCATGTAAAAAAATATAAAATAGATATGTACTGGTCAAAAAGAGCAATATTAGATACACTGATATTTTTAAAAACTATGCCCTGCAAACATTTCTTGGCTATATCACATTTTCTTTACTTTGTGGATAATAAATTTGCACATAAAGAAGACAGAATATGGAAAGTATGAAGTATAGTCAACTATTTGAATAATAGGTGTCAATAATAAAATCCACAGTAACTCCTAAAAATGAAATATCTAGCTGATATTGAGCCATCATCCCTTGGCTGGGTCTTCATCTATTTTAGAAATATTGTCTCAGGGTCCGAAGATTATTATTAATTTTATAGAACAGGCTACAATAGTCAATGTGATTCTTCTTTATCATGACTTTGTCGAACATTTACCTCCTAAAGAAAGATAAATGTTTGCAGATAATTAGCTATTTGTTTGAGAGGCTAGGGAGCTTTCGAAATTACAGGTAAAATGCTAAGAATCATTAACACATTACCAATCATTCAAAATTAACAACAAAGCGTGATTTAAACAAGGATTGACAAAAAATATGACTTATTTAAAACATCTTGGCAAAATTTCTAATTTACAGCAAGTGCATGAAATGTCATTTTGCTTCTTAAAATGAAAGTATCAAAACAACTACAAGAGGATCTTCCATACAGTCATTATGGAAAACTGTGAAAGTTTAAAAGAAGAAACTAAACTAAAAATAGAACTACCATCTGATCCACCAATCCCTCTTCTGAGTATATATTCAAAGAAAATTAAATCAGTACCTGAAAGAGCTATCCCATGTTCACTGCAGCATTATTTACCATAGCCCAAATATAGAAACGACCCAAGTAGCTGTCAAAATATGAACGGGTGAAGAAATTGTATATACATACTATGGAATATCATTCAGTCTTAAAAAAGGAGATCCTGCCTTTTGTAACAAAATGGATGAACCCAGAGGACATTCTGCTAAGTAAAATAAGTCAGAAAGAAAAATACGGCATGATCACTTTGTAAGGACTCTAAAAAGTCAGATACGTAGAAACAGAGACTAGAATGGTGGTTACCGGGGGCTGGAGGTGGGGGTGGGGTGAGGGAAACGGGTGTGGGTCAAAGGGTCCAAAGTTGCAGTAATGTAGCATGAACAAATGTAAAGATCACCTGCACAGCCTGTGACCATATTCTGCACTGGAAATTTGCTAAGGGTTAATCTCAGATGCTCTCATCACACACAAAAAATGGAGAAGCCATGTTAATTAGCTTGCTACTGAATCATTTCACTATGTGCATGTGTATCAAATCATTATGTTGTACTTCTTAAAATGTATGATTCTTTTAAAAAACAAAATTTAAAGGATAAAATTTAAAAAATAAAGTTCCATCTTATGGATCTCTCAGTGATGGTGACCTCAGAAATGACAAGTGCATATGGCCTAATGTCAGATGAATAAAGACCACAGAAACTTGGGTATATATTGATTTTTACACATTTCTAGCTCTAATGCCTACATTGGCTCATATCTTAGCACTCATATCATATCAACGACTGAAACAAATTCAACTATACAAATTTGTTTTCAGTTCAGTTAATAGAAAGGAGCTATCTATGCCTTATCAAGTACTTAAAATGTGGAATAGTAGAATAATAGTACTTTTTACTAAATTCATCTCATCCACACTACAACACTTCTTTACACACAGAGACTTAATCCATCTCAGAACTGATGGGAAAGAATAGATCTTGGTTAAGAGATCATTTACACTTTCATCTCTTTATGTTTTGTCTTTCTTGTGTCTTTGTGTCTATTTCTCTCTTCCTCTTTCCCTCCCTCCCTCTTTTATTTTTCCTTTAATAAAAACTGACTACTTTCTACCTCAGATATTGTCACTATTGAGAATTACAAACTTTAAAATATTTTACCAGATACCATCTTTAATTCTTGGGAATTTCCTATTCTTAAGTAATAACAATTTATGCTTTTGAAAATATTTTATGTTTTGGAAGACATGCTCATAGCTTGTTCTGTATTCAGAGCAACAAAGAGAAAATGAAAGAATGGTATCAGATACAAGCATGGGCATTTTACCAATGCTGGGTGTTAGTATAAGTTTTTTTCATCATGGAAATAATTCTCTTTAATTGCAATTCTAGCAAAAAATGCTTTGAATGAAGATTACAACTCCTTGCTCAAATTTAGAAGATGGCCTGTGTATAAGAACTAGAGACTAAGGAAACAGCAATAAAAATCACAGAGCATAAATGGATTTAACAATATCTAAGTATCCCATTTGAAGAAAGAGTGGTGTATGATGAAACTTAGGATAATTTATTGACTTTTATCCCAATCACTGCCTACTAGCGGCAAATAATTGACTTTAGCTAAGAAAGCATTTTTCAAAGGCTTTCCTTATGAAAACGCCCCAGTGAACACTGAACAGTGAATATACTTGAAAAACAGTGAGGCTCTGCCACTGTTTAGATTTGTCTCTAAGCTGCCAAATCAACTTTGTTCTAAGAAGAGAGAAGTTGTACAGGTTTAGCCCGAGCTAAAAAATTTAAGTAAATCGTCATGCCTTATGAGAAAGTCAAACATCAAACATTAGTAGAAACCATGAGCAAGAAACCAAAAGAAGTTATTAATAAAGAGTTTTTCTTTTTTAACTTGCGCCCATCAAAGCCTCTCCTCTGGAAGGCTGCTAGAGTGATCTGTAAACAAGGCAGGAGGCGGCTTCTGAGCTCTGGGAGTAGATGCTTCCCGAAGCCACAGTGAACTGTTTACATTCAGCTCTCACCAGCCTGTGAGCAAAAGAGTTCATTTTACACTAGCCCGTATTGTATTTACTTCTATTTTTAAATCGTCTAAGATGCAGAAGGACCACAATGCCTGAAAGAACAGAATACTAATGGAAAGAAAATATGTTCTAAAAATTATAGATAAAACTCATCTATTCATGTTGGATGAGGCTAGCAGTAATATGATGAAAGATGGGGGGGGGGAAGTCCAGATACAATAAATACACTAAATAACATGCAGGAAAACTTTGTCCTATCACTTAATTTAGTATAAAAACCAAGCAGCTCTGGACCAATGCTGCTAATAAGGTGTCCTCTAAGAAAAGTGGACCATTTTCAAAGAACAAAACAAGGAAACACAGCTCAGTTTTACATTGGTCTGATGACACTAATTATTACATTCTTATTGCTTCCTTTCCAGTTTTCTTTCTTTTACTTGCACACACAGCCTCACACACATTAACACAGGACTATAAAAATTCACAATGTTTTTAGACTTTCAAATTCAAAAGCTGAAGGTGGGGGAGCTGGGGGAAAACGGAGAAATTTGTCCTGTGACCATGTGGGGGTGGGGGTGGGGGCGACAGTGAAATTCCACCCAGCAAGTTATGCCACCGCGACAGAAGAAGTAAGAGGAGTTCAGTTTCATAGATTCAATTGTACCTTACCTGGTTTTGCAGTTAAATGCACCAACATGCCCCTAATTCTTCCTCTGAAGTACTACATATGCTGAAAGCTATAGTATTTGACCTTACACATTTCTACAGAAGAAACTCCAAAGTAACCTTTAACTTCAATAAAACGCTCTGTTCATTCTTCCCCTTGTACTCAACACACAGCAATCTAATACACCTCATCATGTGGTCCGTTACCATGGTAGCAATGAATCCAGCTGCTGAAATACAAAAGACTGACAAAAAGTTGCTTTTTCCCCCTCCACCCACCCTGACAAAGTCGGATTTTTTTTTCTTTATGAGAAGTCTAATTTGAATATATTTCTGTTGCTGACTCAATTCGTGGATAAGAGAATAAAAAAGGAAATGAATAATAGAGGCATAAGAATAAAAGTTCTCTAAAACACTGAAACCAACTAATGAAATAACGATATGCATTTTTACGTTGCCTCTAATCCCTTGAAATAATGATCATGATCTATTATTTCTGCCAACCAAATATTTTTAAATGCCAGTTACTAACTCAATAGGACATGTAGCAATAATCTCACAGCTCCTTTAAAAATATTTATATATGTTACACGAATTAGTAAATGCAGATGCTGAAAACACCACATCAGTGTATGAAGGGCTAGTCTTAAAGTGTTTTCCTAGATCAAACTTCTAATCACAGCTCAGAAGTGGGAGGTGAAATTTTTAATTTTTTCTCACCAAAACCCTATGTTTGGGAGTTCCCTGATGGTGTAGTGGCTTAAGGCTTCGGCACTGGCACTGTCAGCGCTGCAGCCTGGGTTCGATTCCCAGTCAGGGAACTACCCACATACCAAAAAGCAAAAAAAACAAAAAAAAAAAACAAAACAACCCTATGTTTAATGATTATTTAAACAGATTGGTTCTCAGTTCTCTTTAATAAAGTGATCACAGATTTGAATTCGTGCAATCAACCAAACTGTATTGAGGCTTCCACATTAAGAGGAGAGGTCTTGGGGTTGGCACAGTGTCAAGTGCGAACAATCCTGAGACCTTCCTTCCCCTCCAAATCCAATAGCCACGTAATTAAGATGTAAAGTCACCTTTAATTTATTCCCAGTACTTAAGGAAGGCTGATGGGAATCCTGGGGGATGGGGACTTCTTCCATGTCAGCCACTGTCCCTCCCTCCGGCCATGAACATCTTTCACAGCTGGTGCCCCCTTTCTTCAGCCAGAGTCCATCCCACAGGTCTTGCATGGCCACCCTGCTGCTTCCACAGCCTTGCTTACTCCCCACATTTAGCTTGAAACTCATTTGTTTATGTATCTACTGTTTCTCTTTAGACATGAACGCTCCTACGAAGGGGAGTGTTGCCTTAGTTGTCTTTCTGTACCAAGCAACCAGCACAGGATTTGGCATAATGTAGGACCCAGTGGCTATGTCTTGAGTGGTTAAAGCCTGGAACAAATGTTCTACCTCAGTGCAGTGGAGGGAACCTCCATTGTGTTCACAGGGTTATCTGCTG
This sequence comes from Lyroderma lyra, assembly GCA_004026885.1. Lineage (NCBI taxonomy): Eukaryota > Metazoa > Chordata > Mammalia > Chiroptera > Megadermatidae > Lyroderma > Lyroderma lyra. The sequence continues at coordinate 601,060 of PVJL010000031.1, forward strand.
CGCTTAACTCTCAAAGGATCTGCACAGGCGTGGCCTTAGTGTTCCACACTGCAAGGTCAGGCTGGGGAGAGGAGCACTCACGAAGAGCAACTGTGTACAAACGTGGGTTTGAAACCTGCTTCTCGCCCATACTGGTTTTGTGATCTTGGATAGATTAAGCTCACTTACTTTTTTAAAATAAAATTGCTACTTTAAAGAGTTTATGGGAAAGGATTAAATGAAGTGGTCCAAGGAAAACAATAGGGACTGAGCTTGAAACATACTAAGGGCTCAGTAAATTGTCGCTAGTATTATTTAGTGAAGATGTTTATGATTTTTGAACAGGAGGGACAATGAGGAAGTTCACTGACACCCAACTTTCCCTTGATGATAAAACTGTCATTTTCAACCAGAAACACATTGTCAATCATATGCTTCATAATGTGAGTTTGAGTAATGACACAATATGAAGACAATGACCGTTTAGGTAAATAGCTAGGGTTGTTTGCGCCCACCTAAAAATCATCGAGGGGGGAATGACCAGTCAAAAGGTTACATATAGTCCCAGAATGTTAGTTGGTTTACAGGTTTTTAAATAGAAAATAAAAATACATTAAAGAAAGCAATTCATTTTGATATTTATACTGGATTCTTAAGAAATGGTCTATAGGTTAATCATTGATTTTTTTCAAATGAAAATGAGGTATAAAGAATTTTCATCAAAAAGAGCTTTAGAATAAAATTATACACCCAGATCACATTTTTAAACAATTTACGGATATTGGATTAACAGTAGCCTTTAAAAGGTCACCTTGATCTGTAACAAGCACTGTAAACTGTTCTCCAACCCAGACTTTTAGCTGCTTTTCTCCACATTCATCTAATTCAGGAAATTACCTGCCACTAAAGACAACTGCATAGGAAAATTAGCATTAAAATCCCTTTGAAGACTTACAGTACAAAGCAGCAGCCAGGGGTTAAAAAAAATAAAATAACCTGTGGCAGAGAAGACATTTTCAATGCAGGAAGTTAATAGAAAGAATAAAACGAATGCTGCACATTGCAAGATTTCTCTATTATTAAGAAACAAAAAAGCCCTACAACAAATCAGTAGAGATTATGAAAATATTTTTGGAGCTGCTATAACTCTGAAAAATCCTCAAGTGTTGTGACTCATTCTGACACAGTCTTATGAAGGTTGTAAGTAAGGCAGAACGGGCAAAAGGCAAGAAGCACACGCAGTGGAAAGTCTGCACCCCCTAATTCCTTTTCAGGACAGTTAAAGAAGGAAAGACTATTAGAACCACAAGTTGAATAATTCATAACTATTCTCATGTATGGCCATCTGAGTAGACTCTTTTACTGCTTGCATTTATTTCTTTAGGAGTCTTTACCTTGTGCCTTTTTTTCCTCCTACAAATTGGTTTTATATCTTATTGGTCTTCATTTTGTAAATTTAAGAGCCTATCATTCATCAAGTTAATGTAGAGTGCTACTAGAGTTTAATATGGTTAGCAAACATTCATTGTCAGATGTTAAAACAACTTGTTTGATTCTCTTACGCATCAGGGAATGTGACTTTAGTATATTTGGTTTCACAAAGTTTAAAGACCCTTTTGTAAATGTTAAAATTAACTCCTTGCTCAGTGTGAGCAAAATTTGTAACATAACCTGTGCTGGTGTGACCCACATAGTTTCATACGAAGAATCTAATTATCTAGGGAAAAACAGTTTTTGCGATATAATGCTTCAGAATGTACCCCCAGGAAGTTGATTTGCCTAGCCCTGGAACCATAGGGAGGGGAGGGAGCTTACAAGGTTATCTGCTTCACAGCTCTCTTTTCATTCTGGAGGGCACCCTAATTTCCCACAAACTCAAGGCTACAACACGGGGTCAGAGGTCATGAGCTTGAATTAAGCAGCATGGCACTAAAAACAAAACAAAACAAAATCAAACCCCTACCAAAACCTCCCCTACTACTAACGTTAGAATTAAAACAAGACAAATAATTGAAACCTTTGCAAATGCAATTTTTTTTGTGTCACTTTTTAAAATTATTCTTTCTTTTCTAATATTACAAAGTATTTTATTTTTAGGACACTGGTTTAAATCAAGTAAGACAACTTGTTAACAGCAACCACCACAACAAAAAAGATTGTGATCTACTGAACAATTTTTGCAAGCACATAGTTTCTTGGGCCACTTTTAGCAGCTGACCTAAAAAATATTAATCGGATTAGTATCTACTCTATTCATGAAAATTTCTTATGAAAGAACAAGGATATTGCAAGCCAGCTCAATTTATATAGCTCAATATCAAGATATTCTATTTTACCCTGAAGATGTTTTCAAAACATGCACTCCTCTTTTGAATTGTATTAATGGCACTATAAATAATAGGGTTTCTTTGTGTTTTTCTATTGTCAACACATCACGGAAAATAGCTCTTTATAAATGGCACTGTGAAATCAAGGGCTACCTATCCTACTGATTACTCATTGTGAACCTTAAATCATTTTGCCCTATTCCTTAGGGAAATTTATTCCCAATTCATTTTTGTTTTTGCATTTTTCATCTCATTAAAATGAATAATTATACAGTTATGTTCTGGATTTTTCCTTAGTAAAAAATGTACTTGGTTTTTACACTTAAAAATAAAAAGTTATACTTCTTGTCCCTTTTCTCACTCAAAGGTAATATCACATGTCCTGTGTAGAGAAATTGCAAAATATAGAAAGATTTATGAAATGGTATCAAAAGCATGTGATTCAATGATCGAAGGCAAGTGATATCTATATTTTGATGTATTTTAAAAATTTATATATTAAAACTCTTGGATAATTTCGAATATTATTTTCTTTTGTTTAATGAAAGACATAAAAATAAGCACAGTGTGATATTATGTATTCTTTGAGAATATTTTTTAATGGTTGCATAAAATTCCACTATTTGAATATCAGAATTTATTTAGCCATCCTTTAATGTTAAATATACATATTTAGTCTTTTCCAGGTTTCTTTTTATAAGCAATATGCCTCTACATACAAAATTGTGGTTATATCTTGAGTTATTTCCTCTGAATAGACTCCTGTGGGGTCAGGGGGTGATTAAGTTTAAGTTAGAAAATGGAAGCACTGAATTTTAGAATAGGCAGGATCCATTCATATAATTTAGTATAAAACTTCATTTTATTGATGAGGAAGCGGAGGCTCAATGAAGTGAAACAACTGGTTGAAAGTTCTGCTGTGAGTTCTTCAAGTGCTAGGACAGAAATTGGGGTTCTCGGTGACTTCACTGTGCTCTATGTAATTTCACCAGGCTGACTGAATGGAGGCTCATCTCTGAGGGGCCCCTTCCCTGATCCAGTTTGGTTTCATCTGTGAAATTCCATGAACATACTCTAGAGTCCAAGGCAGGAATGGGGATTACTTGGAGGTAGGTGACACTGGCTCTCTTGTTAGGGACAATCCACACAGCAGTATTTCTAAAGTCACCTGTCACAGATAGCAAAACAGAGTGGATGCTGAGAGGAAGCAATATACTCCCAGGCCACAATCTGTCCTGAGAAGAAAAAGATTCCTAAGAGTTTTGAGAGGTCAGGATGCTTATAATTAGTGAGTTCAAATTGACCTAAAATTAGACAGAGCTTTGTGATGGGCTCTGGGTTCTTTTATGGCTTTGTAGGAGAGTAGGAGACCTCTGTGAGGGATGCTTATGTACACTAAGAATATATTCAGTGACTAAGATTGCAAGTAGAAGTGATAGGAGCTACTGAGTTTCTCCCTTTCTTTGTTTTTTTTTTTCTTTGTAATTCATTTTTATTGTTAGACTTATTGGGGTGACCTCTGTTAGCAAGGATTACATAGGTCTCAGGCATACAGTTCTACAGTGCATTGTCAACTTGATGTATAATAAGTTCACCACCTAATATGACTTCTCTTTCCATCACCTGGTATTTAGCTTCCCCCCCTCCTCTCCCACCCACTCCCCTTTCTCCCCTCCCTAACCCACTCGTCCCCAAATAAACATGAAACTTCTCCCTTCCTTTGTAACATGTCCCTGGAAAAGGACAAGTAATTCAGCAGGCCGTGAGTGGGGGAGGGGGACAGAAAATGCCAATCAAGCAATATGTGTATATGTATCACAGGTAATGAGGTGGAGAGACCAGGGAATGAATGCAAGGCCATGCCCCTTGCAGGCACTCAGTAAAAGTTAATTATTGATGTCAATTATGATCAAAATAAAGGGTTTGAGAAAGTGAAGCAAGTTCAAAAAATTAAGGCAGGACTATAGAAGAACAAATTGTTGTGGAAAACCACAGATTAAGAAACTAAATAGGATAAAAGGTGATTTAAGAGGAAAGGTAAAAAGAGAAGCATTATGTGGTTCAAGAAAATACAGAGCGACATTACTCAGAAGGGGAAACAGAAAAAGAGTATGATAGAGGTTGACCCATAACATAAAGGAATTGGGCACTTTGGAGCCTTCTGGATGTCTGTGGAGTCAAATGCTCCATCAGCAGGGCCCATACGTCTGTATTTCGGAGGTTCCCATGTCTGATACCGCGTACTTCACTGGAGTCAACCGGGGAAGCACCGTATTTTGCTGGGTATAATGCGCGCTTGCTGGGTATAATGCGCGCCCATGTATAACGCGCGCCCACGTATAATGCGCGCCCAGGTATAATGCGCTCCCACATTTTTGGCCCAAACTTTCAGGAAAAAAATCTTTCGTTTTAGTTTTTTAATTCAAGTTTTTATTATTTGTTTCTATTTAGGTACTTGTTTTTTGTACTATAAAGGAATTTTAGCATTCATTTTTTAACACATTTTGGTACAAGAAATTAGGTGTAACACATAATTACGGAACACAAGAGCAGATACAAGGTATAAGAAATTGTATGCATACTTTTTTTTACATTAAAAAACTGTATTATTGTATTCCAGGATATTATTTTGCATGTGGATATTGTTATTAATTTCTAGTTACACTTTTCACTCATAAGCTTAAATAAAAGAATTGAAAACATTTATATAGATACGAAATTAGTACTACCCATGGATAACGCGCACCCTCATTTCCCTTCTCGCAAATTTGGGCAAAAATTGTGTAATGCACCCGGCAAAATACAGTATTTTCTGAGCTCCACACTTCCCACGGGTCAATTCTTCATGAGGCTGTTTCATTTTGTTTATAGCCTCATGGTGACATGTGCAATGGGAAAACTGGAAAAACCATCATACAATGGTGAGTAACACACGGGAAGGGAGGTGGCACAGAAGCCTGTGAAGCAGGCACCGAAGCATTTGAAAGGACAGCTGCACGCAAACAATGGTGAGCAGGTGCTCTTGTCTTTAGACAGCACCATAGTCTGCTTCTGCCAGGTGAGACATCCAGAAGGACCTCCTGATACAATATTGAAGTATGGCTTATGATTAATACAGGGCAGAAAGGTATTACTAGCGTTCTATGCTGTTCATCAGAGATAACAAAACATGTTCAAAGGGTATTAGCCACTGATATTTGTTACATGGCCCGGTGGCTCACATCCCATTGCCTTCTATGTACAGCCTCACAATGGCACGGGAAATGGAGACATTTCTGTTGTTTATACGCTCCTCTACACACACACACACACACACACACACACACACACACACACGCACACACACTGAGCACAGAGAAACCCGGGGTGACACATCAGATCCTGCGGTTTGCACTGCCCACCCATATTGTCATACTTGCAGCAATAGCATCCAAAGTATTAAACACAAACACTGTTTGTTTTATCTATTTCAGGCTTTATGACATCTTTAGTAAACACTGTAATCAATAAAAAAATAAAAGTAAGCCAAAATATTTTCTATGCACTGTAATCCCATCAAGCAGAGTTAACGTTTTTCTATTACCTATATGTATCTCTGTAAGTATGTAGCTTGATTTAAAAACAGATTGTTACTTTTTAACATGCATCCTTTTCCATATTCTAAGAAAGGCTATAAGCTTCATGATTATCTTTAAGATTGTTCTTTTTATTTTTTGAAATAAATCTTAATGGACCTATTGGTTAGATATAGCCTAACCTGGAAGACAGCAGTGGAGAGAAGAGCAACCCAGCCATTCAAAAATGCTGTGCTGATAGTGGGTTGTGTAGCTGGAAAGTTGTGAGTTATTAACAGGAATGGGGAAGGTTCTGGAGACTAGATTCAGATTGAAGTCTGAACCTGAGAGCAAGGTCCAGGTCAAAAGGGAACTCCTACCTATAGGGGAAGCAGGGTCTCGAATGCGGTGACTCAGGAGCGAACAGCCAATATGGACCCCTTCTGAAGGATAGGACTGTAGTTGAAGGAATAATTATGCTGATGACTCATTTTTAATATTCTGACTTGTATTATCTCTCGGTTATTGTCAAGAATTTAGGAAAGCTTTGAGAACTGTTCTTAGCTTCAGAGTGAGTAATGAAGTCTGTGTCCATGTTTGGAATGAGGTGTCAGGAAGAAAACATCCTCTCTGAGGTGATTTGGTCATATCTCTCAGCTCTCTGAGAAAGTGACATTTGAGATGACACTTGTGAAGAATGGGGAGCTGTGAAGAATGGGGAGGCCTCTCCAGCAAGGGGAAGAGCCTATGTGAGGTCCCTGAAGGGAGAGAAAGCCTGATGGTTTTGAGGAACGCAAGGAGACTACCACTGTGGGTAAAGGAAAGGGGGTCACAGCATTAAAAAGCTGGCAGGGACCGGGGCTGTGTAGACCATGTTAGAGATCCTGAAGTTATTAGAAGTGCAGTGAAAAGCTTTGGAGGGACTGAACACTAATAGTAACATAATCCAATTTTTATTTTTAAAATAACACCTTGATTATGGTGTGTGGAGAATGGATAGGAGACGGTCAAGAGAAACCAGTGGTGATAATGGTGGACTAAAGTGCTGACAACAAAGACAGGGATACACATTTGAAATACATTTTGGAGGTCACATAGGCAGGAATCAGTCACAGATTGAACGTGGGAGGATGAGTGAGAATAGGGTATAAAGAAAACGCCCAAGCATTCTGGAATAAATGGAGCTGCCGTTGGTACCACACAGAAGCCGGCTGAGGGAGCGTGTTGAGGGAACGTAATGAGGAGTGAGGCACGTGTGAATGAGGGACAGTGTTCAATTTGAGCTGTCTGTGAGACATGGAGCAGCAACGCCACATAGGCTGTGTCTATGCTAGGGTGCCAAATATATATATATATATATATATATATATATATATATAGAGAGAGAGAGAGAGAGAGAGAGAGAGAGAGAGAGAGAGAGAGATACACATTTTAAGAGATGTTATCTATGGATTACTTTTTGAAGATGAATTGAACTACAGTAGCAATGTGTAGTATGATGTTTACTCAGAAGATGGCATTAATCAAATGAATGCTAGTGTCACCATGCAACGGGCAGGACAGTAAAATGGTAGAAGCAGGGTTGTCATTTGAGGAGTGCAAGACCATGTTGAAGTGGTATTTGAAATTCGATAACATTGAGTTTCCCCCACGTTCTCCTGACTTAAGGCCCCTTGACTTCTACTTATGGGGGACCTTAAAGGATGTGGTGTACCACAGACAACAGGCTACACTGGCGGTACTTTGGGAAGAAATTGAAAGGGCATGGCAGCGATACAAGGGGACACTTTGTTTAACATGGATCAAGCAGTAGTTCACCATAATCAGAGGTGTCTGGATGCTGATGGTGACCACTTTGAGCACCTCTTGTAATTGCAGAAGTCAAACGTGACTTGTATTCATCTTTTGTTCTCAGTATATATTGATTTTTATAATTTTAATACAGTTTTTTCCTTTATTAAAATGTATTTACATCTTTTGGTACCCACTGTATATGCCTGAACCCTGAAGATAAGATTTGGATGGAAATGTACATGTGGGAATGGTAGGTACACAGGGATTTTTTCCAAAGCCCTAGGAATAAGAGAACACACACTGAGAAGCAGGTTTAAGACTCCCTCCCACCCCCACGATAGAGGGGTCAGGGAGATAGAGAATAAACATTGTGAGTGTGCTTCTATGGACGCCAAGACGGGAGTTTTCCAGGATGGAAGGAATGGCCTTTGACTTGAAAGCTACTGAGAAGCTAAGTGAGGAGAACCTGGAAAAAGCATTCGTTGGCTTTAGAGTGTGGAGATAATGATGGCTTCCTAACCTCTTTCTTGGAATGGTGAGGGACAAAAGAAGAATGGGAGGTGAGGAAGGGAGTCAGTCTGTGTGAACCATTTTTTTCTTTTCTAGAGAAAGTTGGATTTGTAGGGAAGCAAAAGTGGGATAGCAACTTAAAGGAAACATGAAATCAAGGGACTATTTTAAGTGTAGAAGACTCTAGAAAACACATGCTGAGGAGAGGCAGGGAACTGATGATGTGGGGAAGACAATGGCTGATTGGATGTGCTCAGTTCTTGAGAGGGTAAAAGGAGGTGGGATATAGAGTACAGGTGGAGAGAAACTGCCTCTCCTGACAAGAAGAGAGCAGAGATGAAGGGTACAGATAAAGGTATATTTGTACATTTTGGAATGGAAAGAGGAAGTTCCTATCAAGTGGCTTCTATCATCTCAATGGAGTAAGAAGCACGATTGCCAACTCAGAACGAGAAATGGGGAGAACAAGTTCGATGCTAGTGGAGGAGTAATAAACTAGCCATTGCAGAGAGGAGCAGAGTGAGCTCACTATTGCCATGTTTTGCCATGTTCAATGTGCTCACATGTATGATGTGCAGCCATGGTTTTGGCCAACACTTTCAGGGAAAAAAATCTTTTACCTTTTTAATTCAAATTTTTATTTGTTTATATTTAGGTACTTGTTTTTTTGTATTATAAAAGAATTTTAGCATTTATTTTTTAACATATTAGAGTATAAGAAATTTTATACATAAAAACTTTTTTATATAAAAAACTGATTATTGTATTCCAGGGTATTATTTTGCATATGGATATCATTATTGATTTCTAGAGTTATACTTTAAACCCATAAGCATAAATGAAAGGATTAAAAACATTTATATAGATATGGAATTAGCACTATCCACATATAATGCACAGCCTTATTTTTCCCTCACAAATTTGGGCAAAAAAGTGCATTATACATGGCAAAATACTGTAAACTCTTTTCTCTGTGATCTATGGCTGGAGAGGTTAGGTATATTTGGAGGTGCTGGTGGCTTTCTTTATCATTTCCTTGGTAGAGTCTCCTTCAGTATTAACCCAACACCAGAGGAAAACAGAGCTGAGAAAAGGGAAAGAGACAAGGTCCTAGTGTAACTTTTGAATCCCTGAATTTAACACTTAACCTGAAGCCTGACTGTCCTTGTTTTGTCAGGTTAGCCTGAATGATTTTTTTTTTTTTCAGTTATTTGCAAACACAGCATAAATGAATATGGATGTGTTTGTTTCATAAAAAAGAAAAACACGGAACTGTAACAGATTTGTTGTTTATCTACCCAATTTCCATTTCTCTGTTTTTCTTTGCTGGCAGAACTCTTTTCCTTGCCTCCACCATAGGTCTCAAGGGAGAAGGGCCTAAGTCTATCACTGCTGTTACCAGCTTGCCAGTAAGGCCAGTAAAACGTGAAGGAATACCAGTGGGAGGAATGTGGTGGATGGAGTAGTGTGATGGTCAATTTTATGTGTCAGCTTGACTGGGCCATGAAGTGCCCAGATATTTCATTAAACACTATTCTGGGTGGGTCTGTGAGGGTGTTTCTTGATAAGATAAATACTTGAATGGGCAGATTTGGTTAAGCAAATTGCTTGCCACCATGTAGGTGAGTCTCATCTAACATGATGAATGCCTGAATAGAACAAAACACTTAGCAACAGAGTTTGTTCTCTCCGCCTGATGGTCTTTGGGCTGGGACATCCGTCTTCTCTTGCCTTCTGACTCAGACTGAAATGTACTTCATTGGCATTCCTGAATTTCAGGCCTTTGGACTACAGATCTAGGGACTTCTCAGCCTCCATAATTGTGTGAGCCAATTCTTCACAATAAATCTCTTTCTATATACTCATATATCCTATTGGTTCTGTTTCTCTGGAGAACTCTAATATAGGCAGTGCCCCTCAAAAATGCATGTTCATCAAGAAACTCAGAATGTGACCTTATTTGGAAGCAGAGTCTTTGTGGATATAATGAGTTAAGCACTAAGATCAGATCATATTGGATTAAGGTGGGTCCTAAATCCAATGAGGGCATAGAGGGAGGCACACACAGGGAGGAGGCTGTGTGAAGAGGGAGGAAAAGGTCAGAGTGATGCTGCTCTAAGCCATGTAAACCAATGATGGCTGGAGTCACCAGAAGTTAGGAAGAGGCAAGGAAGGTCTCTTTGGCAGAGACTTTGGGGGGATCATGGCCCTGCCAACACTTTGATTTCAGACTTCTCTCTTCCAGAACTATGATAGAGTAAGTTTGTAGTGTTTTAAGTCTCTTAGTTTGTGGTAATTTGTTACTGCAGCCCTAGGAACTGATTACACGGAGTTTGTGGGAAAGGTCTCTTTACTCGGAAAAAGAGACTCACAGAGAGACACCCACGTTGGTGGGCAAGGAAATGGCAGATGGTTCTGTACAGAAGGGTGCAGGCTCAGTGGTGAGTCAAGGCCCACGAAGAGCCTGAATGGGTTGTAGGACTCAGCTGCTGTCACCGGAAGTGCTGAAAAGCAGCAGATGCTAGACTGTGTTAAGGACTAGGTCAAGGGAATTAGGACTCAAGAAGCAAAAACCACTCCCTGAAAATAAGTTTTTGTTGCCTTTCTACATTCTGAGATGATGGGGCTCTTTTTGTGCAAGTGTTGGCTAAAGTGAATTGCCTGCTTCCTGTTTTGTGATTAGTAGCATTTCCCCGGGGGGTGGGAGTGGGTGCTGTACTGTTCAGGCCTAACTTCTGTGCCTGTGCTTCCAGTAGCCCAGATTCACTGGTGGGGAATGTGACAAACAGACGAAAGGACTTCTCCAGTAGGAGAACTTAGCTTGTCATTGCTTTAGAAGAGGAGACTGTTGCTACCTCAGGCACTCTCTATTTCATATAATCAAAACTTTGGAGCACAATCTGGCCTTTGCTATACTCTAAAGTCCTGTCCTGAAATTCCCTACTAAAGTTATCTTCTAAAGAGGGTCTTTTAAAAGTGAAATTTCCTTTTTCAGAAACCCTTTGTCTTCCTTTCGAACAGTGTCTTCTCCTCTCATCCAGTCCACGTCTCCAGAACACTCTGAGAGGGATGAACAGTCAGGACTATCTGTCCTGTTAGCAAGCTCAGATGACACACCTGCATTTTGGGGAACTCTCCGGAGATGCAGTTTCAGGGAGGACAGAAGGTGGCTGGTGTGGGTATTTTTGAACAGAGGAGCATAGTAACCTGAGGGAGCTGATCTTTGGAGTCTCAGCTACTTAGAATTCAGGGTCCACTACTTGCTGACTGCGTGGCCTTGGGCAAGTTACTTAACCTTCTGAACCTCAATTTCATCACTTAAAAACGAGGATCATCCTAGTACCCACTCAGTGGAAAGGTGGTGAGTATTAAATAGGTAATACATAGAAAGTACCTCATGTGGAACGTGGTACGGTGTAACTGTGGCCTTTAACATTTCAGGGCAGGGTTTCCTAACCTTGGCACTACTGACAACTTTGGGACAGATACATTCTTTCCTTTAGGAGACTATTCTAAGGCTTTCAGGACGTTTAGCAGTGTGGTGACTTCCATTGACTCATTGCTAACAACATTCTGCACCCCTCCCCTTGAGGCACAACGATAAAAAATGTCTACAGATACTGTCAAATGTCCCCTGAGGGCTGAAGCCGTCCCCATTTGAGAACCATTGCTTTAGTCAAGTGGGCAGGCCTTTGTACACCTCTCAAAAATGGTCGTAGATGATTTTTGTCTCCTCCCTGAAAAGTCTGAAAGCATACGATGAACACACATAATCACAGTAAAATTTGTAGCCCAATGTTATAGAATTGTTAGAAATTAAAAAAATAGAGAACTATATTATTCATCCGCTTTGATGATTCAAAACTACACATTCAAAGTTTAGGATTTTACTAAAATGAACTATACATATTTAAAAGTCAGGTTTTAAAAATTACAAAAACCAATGGTTAAAGTACAAGCTAAAACAATAAACTGTCATTAATATGAATGCACTAATATGAGAGCACATTATTAACTTCTGTAAACTTATCTAATCCTTAATTTATGATAGGAAAACATTGCTACATTCATTCTTGTGATTATCAGAGTTTTAAAGATAAATAGCATGATGCAATTTTTCCTGGGGAAATACAGTGGCAATCAACAAACAAAAGACAACTCAATAAGGTAGGGCAGGGACATAATCTGGGAATGTGAATAGAATTCTTATTTTTTCTAAATACTATATGCTTATCTCACTCAAAGACAGACACAGTAGTGTACATATGCTACTCATATTTTTAAAAATTCTTTTCCACTTCCAGAATATTAGCATGTTATCCATATAAGAAGAGTAGACCAAAGACATAAATATGTACCTTTTTGTTTTAATATATCAGGCATCTATGGAAACACTTCTCCATTTTTCAAAGAAGTGAATACATATGTTACAATCACTTTAATTACCATTTTATGCCAGTCATCTTCTGGACTATTTTGGGCTTGGACCACTAAAAGGCAGTTTAGGACTTTTATGCTGGGTTTACACACACACACACACACACACACACACACACACACACACATATTCATAGTCTTCATAGTCATGCACACAAGACAGTAAGCATGATGTGGGCCAGGAAGACATTTCTGGTTTGGCTCACCGTATGTCCGGTACCTGGCAAAGCTCCTTATATTTATTTAATTCTCAACATATACTTGATGAACAGTAAACCTACGTCTACATATTATAAATAAAACCAAAGTCAATCTCATTTCCCCAGTCTTTTCTCCTTAGACTCATAACTTCTCTTAGGGGAAAATAAGATTAAAAAATACAGGGATGTGGGCTTGTTTGTTGCCCTGTGGAAAGTAGCTAGATGGTGGAAGCCTCAGATAGTCTTAGCTGTGGCTATGTTGTTAATTATCTGGTCCTCAACTTCTCCAAATATAAAATTAGGGGGTTGTTATGGTCTGAATGTTTGTGTCCCTCTCCAAATTTATATGTTGAAATCCTAAAGCCAAATGTGGTAATATTCAGAGGTGTGGCCTTTGGGAAGTGCTTAGGCCATGAGGGTTAGTGCTGGTGACCTAAATGGGTTTAGTGCTCTTATAAAAGAGACCCCCCAGAGCTCCCTCACCCTGGCAGGACATGTCCAGCTATGAACCAAGAAGAAGGCTCATACCAAAACATGACCAGGCTAGCACCTTGATTTTATACTTCCAGCTCCCAGAACTGTGAGAAATAAATTTCTGTTGTTCAGAAACTACCCCGTCGCTGGTATGTAGTTATAGAGGTCTGAATGGACAGAGGAGGGGTCTAGGATAGACTTTCTGAAACATCCCTTCTGAGGCTTAAATTCCATAATTCTAAGACTGAATTCTGTGGCAAATTAAACTAGGATATTACTTGGAATAATTAAATCTTATTTATCTCAGGCTCCTAGGTGCCCAGCACAGAGCCAGGGAACAGAAGAGATGCATTATATACATTTAAAGAACAAAAGAGTGAGTGATCATTATCAGTTTAAATGTGATCTAACCATTATTAGGACTTTTCACAAAAGGAAGCACTCCTCTACGGATATTGAATTTTGCAATTAAAACTAAGTCAGAAAATTGTTTTTTGAAAAATTTGAGTTTTATTCACGTCAATTATTATTATTATACACGGTACTTGAATAGTGTGACTAAAAAAATTTCAGAACACATTTACATAGTCCCTTAAGAAGTGCTAATAGTTTGGCATATCTAGAGAAATTTCTGTTTTGCATTCTAAACAAACCCTTTCATAATTAGTTACAAATACTCATTTCGTAAATATTCTTAAAGAAAAAGAAAAAGAGAGAATCCTTTCTTTAAAAAGCTCCCACCTCTAGTGGTGATTCTAGAAAACATTCAGGTTTAAAATTCTATCAGTCTACAGTTTTCGATATCATCATTTTCAAGCATATGCTCACATCAATAATTGAGGTTTTTGCATAAATAGGTCTCAGAACCACAAGATGCTACATCTTTTAAACTCTTGTTGCACAGAAATAGTTTCTAATTTTAGCATGAACCTAAACCTAAACTTATTTGCCAATGAGAAAAAAGATCTGTAGGCTTATAAATAGCTTACTCCTCAGGAAATACTTTAAATAGAAAAATCTAGCATTATCTTACACACATATTCTTATAGGATTAAATGGGAAAGCTCGTTTAGAGAGGCAGTTTGCTGCAGTGAAAAGATATGACTTAACATTCTTGTTCTGCCATTTACCAGAAATATGACATTGACAAATGACCTAAACTCTTAAAACCCTAGTTTTCTTATCTAAATAAGGAGGAAAATAATAGCTAATTTGGGGAGTTGCAAAAACTAAATGAGATAATGTTCAAGGAGCATCGTTTTCGGTGCCTGGCACAAATCCTCTCTGTAGGGTCCCTTTCCCCCTAACAGAGCTCTCCTTTTGCTTGCAAAGGCTAGATGAAATCCCCACCACATTGAAACTACTCAAGAATATCTCAAAATATGAACCTCCATACTTCATCCAACACCAAAAATGAGATAATTTGGAGCATGTAAAAGATAAGAAGACTTAGCATTTGTTACTGATGAAAATTTCACAGGGAGGACAAACAGATAAGGTGAGAAATTCTAACATCAGCCTGTGAGTGACTGAACGCGATTGCTTTTCTTTCTGTTGTCTACAACAGGAGCTAGTCTTTGGAAATGGCTCAAAGGGCTACAAAAATTCAGAGACAAGACTGATAAGTGTTGACTGAGAAGGGGTTTATCAATGTAACAGTAACAGCCACAGGTGTGTCAGATCTTGAAAGATGACTAGGATATTGCAAGTCACTGAAGAGTTCATGTGTGCTTGGTGGGTGAGGGGGATTTGGAGAGGGGTACGGTTGTGAGGAGGGTCTACGCCAGTGGTTCTCAACCTTCCTAATGCCACGACCCTTTAATACAGTTCCTCATGTGGTGGTGACCCCCATAAAATTATTTTCATTGCTACTTCATAACTGTAATGTTGCTACTGTTATGAATCGTAATGTAAATATCTGATATGTGTTTTCCGATGGTCTTAGGCGACCCCTGTGAAAGGGTCGTTTCGACCCCCAAAGGGGTCGCGCGCGACCCATAGGTTGAGAACCGCTGGTGTATGCAGAAGAATCAGCGTGAACAAAAGTAAAGGCATAACAGCATGGCTTAGAGAAGGCGATCATTACTATGTAAGCAAAGGTCAACTGATGAGGAGCAAAGGTCGGCAGTAAGACTCAAGAGGTTTGTTGTGCCTGGATTCTGCCATTCTGAGGAAGGAATCCAGGGCGCAGATTATGGTCTGTAGTTGATAAGACAGCAGACACTGACTTTAAGATAGAAGTGGGTGGGGGTAATTAGATCATGTTGGCTACCATTTGTTAGACAGCTACTATAGACCAGGAACTTTAGTTTGTTGTTCTACGAATATTATTTTCTAGTCCTCACAATGAATTGGACATATCTTTTTAGTTGGTGAATCTAAGGCTCAGAGTTTAAGTAACTTGCTGTTCAAGATCACACATTCTTAAATTAGGCAAATGGCATGAAAGAAGCAATAGCACATTTAAAATACTAATTCCAGAGCACACTATTAAAGAATGGAAATGATAAAGTCTGAAGGTAAATCAGGAAGTTGATTTAGGCATTCATGTTTTAAAAGGAAAAGACAGTAGGAACACTAAAAAAAGGTAATTTGTGTTCAAAGCAAGACCATTCAATACTGGGGCAAGATCTCCTAATACAGATATATTCTGGAATGACTTAAGTTTATTAATAATAAACAATGTTGCTTCTGCATTTTAAAATTATTTGATGACTATTTTGCATGAGAGATAGTGGAGCATAATAATTAAAGGCTCAGGCTCTGAAGCTAGACTGTCTGCATTTGAATTTTTATCTCAACTTAGTTAACCTTGGGCAGGTTATTTAACCTTTCTGGGCTCTAGTTTCCTTATATTTAAAAAAGGAGATTAATATTTCCCACGTCATGGGGTTGTTTAAGAATGAAATGAAGTATGTGTGCATACAGAACAGTGCTGATATACAGGAGGAACTCAGTAAGCATCAGGCAGTGCTGCCCTGTGCCTTTGTCCTTATTCACTAGTCATTTATTTAGGAATTATCTTTAGTATGCAAAGCAGTGGGCCAGTTGCCAGGCATACAAAGATGGCTAACAGGCAGTTTCTGCCTTTAGACACATTTGATTTTTCCCACATGATACTCTGTGATTCAGCAGAAGGACTACTGACTACATCTTTGTTAAAGCACCGTCCTGAACTATTTGGACACCAGTGATTTAAAATCTCTCTTCATAATGTTGCTCATTTGTGTAAGGACTCAAACCTCCACTCCTCCTCCCCCTCCTCCAATGTGACATTAAGATATGTTCAGCCTGAGTTAACTTTGATGAAAGGTGTTTCCCTTGACCTACTAGGCAACATGAGGGAGTTAGGGAGATTATTTCAGTGGTTTCCTCTCACTTATGTGTACCAAACCCTCAGAAGGTGAGTGTTTGCATCATTGCCCTGGGAGTCTCTTCCTTGCAAATTCATTTGACTTATGAGTATAGTATCTATTATTAATGGATGTATTTCTCTTCCCAAGAGGATTTCTTTTTAGACCTAATTTTATAAAGCCTCATTTCTATAAGCTGGAGAGAAATGTTATTGATTAGAATTTTCAGCACTGTACCAAACTGAGGAAGATGTGTTTTGAGAACATCAGTTTTTCACTGCATCTTAAACCACACCATAAAGCTACTTATCCCTGTGTGTCCCGATTTTAGGGCATGGAAGGGTCCAAAGTAATGTTGCTCATGATGGCGTTTCACATTGTCTGAAAAGATTCTTAATTAAGCATTGCAGGTTTAACATTAACATTGGTTGAAGAGATGAAAACTGTTGGTAGGAGGGAAACCATGTCCTTTTGAGTGTACCCACAATTGTTTGAAATGGACAGAAGAGCAGTCCCAAAGATGCCTGAGAAAAGACTGACAAGGGAAATGTGAAAAATTCAGACCACAAGGCACCAAGTAGCAAATAACCATTACTGAAAGAGAAAGGCCAGACCATAATAAAACTGATCTGAAGTTCTAAAGTTAAATGTAAATGCAGGAAGGAGACTGATACCCTAAGATGAGGTTCTTATATCACATACATACAGCAATTTATGAAATGTGAATATTAAAAAAGTAAAAATCATATTTGGTATGTATCTGAGAATTAAAAAAATCTTCCCATTAATTTGATATGTAAGCTAGGCATATCAACAATGATTTTATTAACAGCAACAAATTAACACTACAATACTGTATAGCTTAGAATATGGCTTCAAATGTGAGGACTGCCCAGAAAAACTTCAGCCATAAATACCTCTAGTTTTCATTTTACATGGATGCATACTTTCTGGACAGACCACATATATTAAGCTAATTTTTTTTCCAGTGTAAAAACCCACACTTTATATTTAACTTTCAACTTATTTCCTGAGAATTATTTTCCTTGGGGAAAGCAAATAATCCCTGTTCAGTTTTCTTCCAATAATTTTGTAAAAAAAAAATAATGTAGTACTGACTGGTTAGTTAAGATCTAACCAAGAAAAGAGAAAACACTTAAATATTTACAACAGATGAAATTTAATCCAGGGAAATGGTTACACAGATAACAGAAGAACGGAGAAGCTAAACTGAGGGTAGTGAATCAACCTGGAGACAAGCAGCAGCGGAAGGCAAAGGCACCACCACTCACAGGTCTCAAGACTCAAAACGAAGAGGTGATATTACTAGAGGTCAGAGTTCAAGATCTCTGTGGGGAAGCTGGAAGCAACAAAGGCTGGGTTTGAGGGCTGGAAAACTCAGCCAATAGGGGCCAGGAATGGAGGTGAAGGTGAAAAACAGGTACAGACCAGCACGATCGGAAAATAGAGAGTTAAGTAAATAAGTTTTACACTTTTCATTTTCCCTTCCAGAGTAATGTTACACTAGACAAATTGATTTACTGATATTTTTAAAGGGCACTAAGTTTAGCTTGTGGCAACTGCATTCAACCAACATCTTGTAAACAAATGAAATCACCATTTTAGTTCCACAGACAATCCCAAGAAACCAAATTTACACACCCTTAAGATTATGAGAGAATTATTCACCTTCATTTTGAAGTTAATCAAAAGTATAAAGAAAGCATCTCTGTTTTCTATTTTGGATTTAGACAGTCAGTGCTCTGTCAGTTGCACTGATTTATTCAGAATTGTGAAGAGAATTATTTTCTGATGTTCTGGGAAATCACCATTCTTCAAATGGTGATAATAAACGCACACTCTGAAAACCAGCCTCAGAAGGAGTTGGAAAGACACACCCTTTCCTCAGTAAGACTATACCACTCAATTCCTCTATTCCTCTGTTCTGCTAGGAAATGACAATGACATATTGCAGACTAAATGTTACGGCTGGCAGACTCATGCCTTTTGTAGCATGGGAGGGTAATTATGTATAATGATGTAAAAAATATTTATCCATCATTTTATGGCCAGGCAAAACAGAGCTTAACATGCAGTTTAGAGACTGTACCTAACCTAAAGCATGCCTTACTTTGATTTAAGTATAAAATCTCCCCACAGGCAGCCTCTGAAATGTTAGCCTTTTCTCACACAGAGACTTACTAATGATTCAACTGCCAATATTACCATCAAATTTTCCTCTAGTTTATGCCACTAAGATGTTGTTTTTGTCTCATTTTGGCTTATTACTCTGATATTAAATACATTAATATATTTTAAAAATCAGATAACCTTTAGCATAGAATGAGGTATTATGGCATTTGCTTTATAGAAACCAGGAAGAGATGTCGGGGCCATCTCTGTATCTCATATCTCATAGTTCAGATGGTTTCTGATAATAATTAAAAAATAAACAAAAGGCACAGAAGCTAAGTCTTTCACTGTCTGACACCTCACTAAAAGTACAAAATGTTGATAGTATTTAATCCCATTTTTTTTTCATGCAATAAGATAAGCACTTCAAGGGGAAATAGTTCAATGTCCATTGTAAACTCTTTGTCTCGGACACACTTACCTAAAATTCAATGAAGAAACAGCATGAACTTTGCAAAAGCATCTATTTTTCTTTGAAATGGCAGTTGACTATGGCATTTAAAGACTTTTCAAGCATTTCATCCAGGGACTGGTAAATTCTATTTATCTGCAATGAGAAAAGAGACATTTATTTAGCTAAACCACTCCTATATTTTTATTACAGAAATAGGAAGCCAGACCAGGCAGATCTAGAGCATAAGGGAATTTACAAATTCCCTTATACACTAACAATGATTTATAATACTCAAATCAGAACCTTAGTTTTCATTTACTATAATAAATATTTAGAAAAACAGGTATTGTGCCAGAAGTCTTTTACAGAAGAGTATGATGAGGCCCAGGGGGGTTAAGTGACTGCAAGATTACGCAGCTGGTTAGTAACAGAGAGTGGCCTTGAACCCTGGGCCCCTGGTCCTAGCTCTTTGTTTTAAGTTAATTAAAAACCTAGAAGAAGGAAAACATGGAATCTTCTGTGTTTTCCAAGTGGGTAATTTTCTGGAATACCATGTCACCATAATTTCTACTAAAGACCAGGAAATTAGTTGAGTCAGTGTCCTAGGCCAGCATTTCTTTCCTCTACTGGTTTAAACTTGAGCAGTTGTTAGTAGATATCCATATGATCTATTATTTTGTGTTGCGATAATATAAATAGTAAATAGTTTGTAAAATTGTTAGTATCTCTTAACAAAGCTGAACAATTGTATGAGCTTTTGCCTTCTGAAAAAACGCACAGATGAGAACTGAAAGAGATTGTGCTTCCCAACACAAAGACTACCTGTCCTCTGCTTGGTAGTGACCCAGCTACTCTACACTCACCATCTCCCATCAGCCAGTCTTTCCCTCCATTCTCTCTTCCTCCTTCTCTTTCTCTTTCCTTCTTACCAACACACGGGCTGGTGTTACTATCCCAGGTGCTAAATGGCTGGAAGCAACAGAAATCTGAAGCTCAGGAAATTCCATGTTAAGGTGCAGGAAAAGAGTGTTGAATGGAGAAGAATCACAATATAAAGAGAAGGGATCTGATGGTACAGAAGGGGCAGAAGGAGCCTAGCTCTGTACACTGGGTGGGTGTAGATGCCCTGTGTCTCTATCTCCACCCCTGTACTTTCCTCCCACAGCTGTTTCCTTTAACCCCGGTTATCTAAAAATGATTACAATAGTGACTGAGCTTTCATGGCTTCAGGCATCCTATGATCTTAGTTTCATAGGGGAAATTCTATGCAATAACTCCCCCTGCCTCTAATCCAAGTCCTCAGATATATTCATTATTGCATGAGATTTATTTAAGAGCAGATAAAGTTTTCACAACACAATTAACCCTTGTTCTGCCACATTAGAATACAACCATCTTTTCCTGTTCATAAATTCTAGGTACATACATGTGTTTGGCATTCTTTGAATTAAATGTATTATTACAACAGTAGTACTTGCACATATTTTTTGTTTTCTTAAAGTACATGTTATTGTTTTTTAAAATTGGAGTTCAGATAAATTAGATCGATGCATCTGGGAGTAAGTTATATATTAAAAATATTATCCTCTCCCCCTCACGAATGCAACTCTCTAGCCCATTACATATGAAAATTTTACACAATCTCACATACATTTTTATATATAAAATAAAGTTTACACACATAGTTAAACTTACATTCAACTATATCTGGCAATATAGAGTTCACTCAACAAATCTTTTGGTATTGACCTGGGGTCCTCTTATGATGGTGCTCCTGGTTGTTGCTCCTCTACCTGGCCATTTTGGGAAGGTTGTTTTAGGCATTTTAGTTTTTTGCCCAGGTTCCTGGGTCATTCCAGACTGCAACAACCAGGAGGAAGAGGAGATGAGGCTCAGATAGAGACTCTGTGTGAAAGGGTGACTCAGTTGTGCACCTTAACTGGAATCTCTGACTTCAGTCAAAGTTGCAGCTGGGGTAACATCTTGATAGTAAGCAGCTTTCATTTTTTCTATTTCTCCTCCACCAAGAAGTGGCCTCTTTTTCAGCCTGTTCTCTCATGGCAGTGATCAAAAGCAGTTGTCTAATCTCAAGGCAGCTCCATTCCCACCCCTCTTGGTTTCTGTCCCCCAGTGTCGGCAGAACCGAATAATATCTATAATTCTTTTCACTCTCAAGCCTCCCAAACTGCCATTAAATTAAAAGAGTCAATCCTGCTCGCTCCACTTGCTGCAGCTCATTGGATACTTGCAAAGCAAAACTTTCATGTGCCCATTGGGTTGAAATGGAAAATGAACCTTTTCCTCTTTAAATTCTTTTTTATTTTCAGTTTTTAAAAAATTTGTTGTATGGTTTGCAATCACCTTGAACCATCAAAACACTTATCTACTATCAGAAGTGAACAATAAGCCATATTTAGGTGCACATACAAATGAAGAAATAGAAAACCAACAATTTGTAGAAAAGATTTATAAAGCTACCTATATTTTATTTTATTTATTTATTTATTTATTTTCTTTTTGGTATGTGGGTAGCTCCCTGGCTGGGAATCGAACCCAGGCCGCAATGCTGACAGCGCCAGCGCTAAGCCTTAAGCCACTACACCATCAGGGAACTCCCTTTTTTTAAATTTCTTTTTTTTTTTTTCTACCTATATTTTAGTGGTGTCTCTTAATTCAATTGTGGTAAGGCATCTTCTGACGTGGTCCCAGTAATCCCTGCTTCCTAGTACTCATATTCTTGTATAATGAGTATATTATATTTCTGATAAATGATTTTGAAATATAAATTTTACTACTTCTAGAATTGATTTTTGTAGAACATTTTTTCTTAAAAATTTAACTTCATAAATTTATTTTAAAGTAAGCCTGAATTTAACTTGGATGTAAATGTATACACAATGGTATATATTTTAATGAATTAATTAAATTTAATTAAAGAAGATTTTTATTAAAATGTAGATAACTTACAATAACTTATATTATTTTCAGTCGTATACCACAGTTATTCAACATTTATTTACCTAAAGACATGATCACCGTAAGTCCAGCAGCCATCTGACACTATACCATGCTATCACAATGTTATTGACTATATTCCTTATGCTATACTGTATATCCCCATAACCATTTTATGACTATCAATTTCTACTTCTTGATCCCTTCACCTTTTTCACACCCCCTAACTTCTTCCCATTTGGCAACCATCAAAATGTTCTCTGTATTTATGAGCTGTTTCTGTTTTGTTTATTTTGTTCTTTAGATTCCACATGTAAGCAAATCACATTGCATCTGTCTTTCTCTGTCCAACGTACTCCACTCATATAATACCCTGCAGGTACATGTCACTGCAGACGGCAAAAATCCATTCCCTTCTATAGCCGGCAATATTCCATTGTATACATGTACCACTTCCTCTTTATCATTCATCCATTGACAGACATCCAGGCCTCCTCCATATCTTGGCCATCATAAACAATGCTGCAATACTTGTATAAATACATACATCCCCTAGATGTAGTGTTTTTGTTTTTTTCAGATGAAAACCCAGAAAGTGGGATTACTGGGTCCTTCTTTGTCTCTTGTTTTAGCCTCTGTTTTAAAGTCTTTTTTGTCTGGTAAGTATTCCTACCCCAGCTTTTTTGTTTTGTTTTATTTCCATTTTCATGAAATTTCTTTTCCCCATCCCTTTATTTTCAGTCTTCATGTATCTTTCACTCTGAAGAGAGTCCCTTGTAGGTAGCACATGTAAAAGTCTTACTATCTTATTCATTCAGCCATCTTATGTTTTTTCATTGGAGTATTTAATCTATTTCCATTTAAAATAATTGTTGGCAGATAAGTGGTTATTACCATTTTATTATTCATGTTTTTTTTTTTGGACTTTTAATTGACAGTTTCTTCCAAATTATTCATGTTTTTTAACTTTTTTTTTTCATCTAGGAAAGTGCCTCTAAGAATCCTCATAATACTGTTTTGGTGGTGTTGAACTCCTTTTTCTTGTCTGGGAAGCCTTTTACCTGCCATTGGATTATAAATGATATTTTTGCTGGGTAGAGTAATCTTGGTTGTAGATCCTTACTTTCCATTACTTTGAATATTTTGTGCCAATCCCTTCTTGCCTGCAAAGTTTCGGTTAAGAAACTAGCTGACAATTTTATGGGAGTTCCCTTGTAGGTCAACAATCTGCTTTTCTCTTGCTGCTGTTAGGATTCTACTTGTCTTTAAGCTTTGGCATTCTAATTACAATGGGCTTTGCTGTGGGCCTCTTTGAGTTACTCTTGTTTGGATTGACTCTCTTTTTTTCCTGGAGTTATATACCTATTTCCTTTGCCAGGTTAGGAAAGTTTTCTATCATTATTTCTTCTAATAGGTTTTCAACTCCTTATTCTCTCTCTCTTCTCCTTATGCTACTCTATGATAGGAACGTTGGTATGTTTGATGTTGTCCTAGAGGCCCCTAAACTATCCTTATTTTTTTGGATTTGTTTTTCTTTTTGCTGTTCTGATTGGGTGTTTTCTACCACCTTATCTTCAAAATTGCTGATTTGATCCTCTGCTTCATCTAATCTATTGATTCACTCAGATGTAGTCTTCATTTCTGAATGGCTTGCTTTAATGCTTTTCTCTCTGTATTTTTATGCTTCCTGTTTCTTTGTTGAAGTTCTCACTAAGGTCATTGAGCATTCTTATAATCAGTGTTTTAAATTCTGCATCTGGTAGATTGCTTGTTGCCATTTTGTTTAGAATTTTTTCTGGAACTTTGTCCTGTTCTTCTATTTGGGACATATTTGTTTCACCATTCTGGCTCCCTCCCTGTGTTTGTTTCTATGTATTAGGTAGGGCTGCTATGCCTCCCAGTCTTAGTAGAGTAGTCTTTTGGAGTAGATGTCCTGTGGGGCCAGTGGCACAGTTTCCCTGGCCACTTCAGCCAGTGCTCCAGGTGTGTTCCTTGTGTGGGTTGTGTGGGGCTTTCTGTTGTAGTTGAGCCATGGAGGCTATTTGCATGACAGTGGGAAGGAATGACCTTTGGGTTGACTGGTTTTGAGGACTGGCTGTGACTATAGTGGAGGAGCTGTTGTGCAGGGGCTGACTCTACTGAGTAGGATTCACTTTAGCAGGGTTCTGGTACCTGCCCACTCTGCCCTTTGGGTATGTTGTCCTTGGAGGTGGCCTGGTGATGTTCGAGCTTCGTCTGAAGCTGGCTGTGTCATCTCCAGGGTCTTCTGGTAGGGGCCCCACCAGACCAAGTTCAGCTGCAGCCTTTGCCCTGCCTGGAGCCACCTGGAATGAGCCACAAAGTAATCTGCAGATGGCTGTCACCATGATGGTCTTGGAGGTGTCTCGAGAGTTCAAGCCACAAACTGAGGTCAGCTGCTACTAGTGCTGGGCTTGGGGCTGTTCAAGTAGAGGTAGGACACATGCCAAAGCCAAATGCTGCTTGTTTGGGTTTTGTGAACCTTTGAGAGATTTTAGGAAAGTCTGCAGCATGAGCCAAGACAAGCCATTTGTAAAGAAAAGCCACTGGAAATGGTTGGTGTGTGCATTAAAGTTGGGTGGGGCAGGGTCTCAGGGAATCACCAGGGTGCAGCAAATAGTGTGATCCCGGTTGATGGAGACTCAAATATGGTGTCTGCCTGCATCTGCATGCTGGGAAGAGGAAAGGCTCAACAAAGAAACAATGGCTTCTGCCAGCTCCTCTGTCCAGGAGAAAGTGTGCAAATGTCATTTACTCTTAACTAGGTTTCTTATTAGCAAAAGGAAGACATTAGTTGTCAATCAGGGGTGATGTGCCCTCTCTACCCTGGACATCTGGCAATATATAGAGACATTTTCTGTTGTGGAGTGAGGGTAGCTGCAGCTGGCATCTAGTAGGGGTACTGCTGGACATCCTATAAAGGATAGGACAGCTTCCCTCCCACCAAAAAATTATCCATTCCAAAATGAAAGTAGTGCCTAGGCTGGAAACCCAGGTCTAGATGGTTCAAGCCTCATTCATTCCTAAAACTATTCTATTATTTTACCACAGGCACTATTCAGACCTCTGGCCTAATTTCTCTTCTGAAGCTTCCTTCAATTCTATATACATTGAACTCCTTCCTGTACCTCTCAGCTCTAGTCTTAGAGCTACTTCTCCATATCCAGACCTTGGTGTTTGCACACCTTCCTTTGAGTTTCTTTATTGTAGCACATGTGACCATGTAAAATTGCTAATGACTTTTCTTCTCTCTCTCAATGTGTGCAACTGGAGTGCAGGGACTGTCTTATTTATTTCTTCATCATTTTAATGAAGAAAAATAATCCTCACTAAAGCTTCCTTTGATTGATGGTGGAACAATTAGCAAACATGAAGCTCAGCATTTTCTCACTTGGTTCCTAAGTAGAGTTGTGGTACAAATTTATTCAGATCGTTTCACCAGATTATTAGTTACTGGCCTAAGAATGTCAAGGTGGCTTAGGAAGCTATAGCAAAGTAGATTTGGGATTGTGGCCTTTGGACTAAATTTGGACTCATACCAGAAACAAGTATATTAGGTCAGAGTGATGGAGAGGACAGCTGGGAGTTGGACCTTTCTGGATGCTTTCAAACTGGAGATAGAATACTCTGGGAAACCTAAGCATCCTCTCTGTTCTAAGATTTGTTTTTGTTGAATCAGAGTTTAGTGTGAGATCCAGGAAAGTCTTGGATGTCTGTACATATTTCCTATTAAGGGCATAGATGGTTAGTTCAAGCTCCTAGTGTTGGGTTGGTTAAGCTGTTCAGATCCAGTGTGGTCCCATCACAGAAAGGCAAAACCACACTGTCTGGTGAACCTCTCCCACCAGGGACTAAGGGTGCCAAGGGAAGTGCTGTTGAGACTGGCTGCACCTCTTCTATGCTTTTCAGCCACCTCATTTCTGTGAAGTTTTTAAGTCTTTGGTCAAGTAATCAGGGATACTAATCTAATCTCAGTGGGAGTTGTGCATCTGTAATTTCTTTCCATCAACTCCCTGCCCAGGGATTGGAAGAACATGGGCTACACTTCACAATTCTACAAATCTAAGTACTTATAGGAAGTAGAGTCACTTCCTATCTCACTTCTCAGCCCTACTTCCATACTCCCTATAATACATGACAGGACCACAAGAGGAGATTTGAACAAGTGAAAGATAGTAGCAGAGTGCTGAGTTTCACGCTTAAAATTTTACTAACAGACAGGGATAAAAAATCATATTTTATCACTCAGGTTAAAATAACGTAAAGCAGAGAGCACAATAACATTTGGACAAAATAGCTGTCAGAAGTAATGGACATAGACATTCAGTCCTGAATGTGAAATTTTTTTATGCTATAAAGCTAGAGAGGTCTACTAATGTTCAGGAATGTTTCAGAAAAAAATATAATGACTTGCTTGTCAACATAGTTCAATGGGGTATTCAGTCAACTTTTTAAAGGAGCTGAGAAGCAAGGAAAATGCTTTGCTGACGTGGAAGAGGTGAAACAAAAAATGGCAGAAGCAATAAAAGGTATCAAAATTGAGGAGTTCAAAAACTATTTTGAGCAGTGGAAAAAGTGTCTCGATAGGTGTCTTGCATCAAATGAAGAGTACTTTGAAGATGACTGAAGTTTAAACATGTAAGAATACACAATTTTTAATAAATAAATTCCAGTTTTTTGGGGGGTCCCCCTTGTATAGTCAATAATATTGTTAAAAATATGTATGGTGTCAGATGGGTACTAGACTTATCAGAGGGATCACTTCATAAATTCTAATGGGGTGCCAAAATGATGTATACACATTTTAAGAGATATTGCCTATGTATTATATATATACTGAGGGTAACCACTTGTAGTACCTCTTATAATTGCAGAGGTCAAATGTGACTTGTCATCTTCTGTTATCGGTATATATTGAGTATTACAATTTTAATACAGTTCTTTTCCTTTCTTAAAATGTGTATATATATTTTTTGGCACCCTCTGTATACTCGTAAATACCTAACTATGGTACGTGCTGTACGATGGGCACTAGATTTGTTGGGGTTATTATTTTGTGAGGTGTGTAAATGTCTAATCATTACATTGTTTTTTACATTGAAACTAATAACAATAATAAAAAAAAATACAACTGTAAAACCAGTAAGTGTCTCCTCCACTTACACAAGCAACTCCTAAACTGAAGTATCTCAAGTTTTCTTAGGTGAAAATCGCTTTTTAATTCTTAAGTAGAATAATATGCAACTGAAACAGAGTATAGGCCAAAACTACTCCGTAGGGGTGAACTCATTAAGTCTTTAAACCCAGCACGTTGAAATTAATTCTAAGATAGGAAGATTAACATATTTTTGCTGACCAGGCCAAAGAAATGTTTACTCAAGCTCAGCCCTTTGTCTCTTGCAGCTCAGTAAAAGAAGTGCATTTCACTTTGAGGGTTAAATCAAAATGTGTCAAAGATTTAGCCAATTAATCCTTAAAAAGACAAATTTATAATTAGTCACATGCAGGTATAGCACAGATTCTAGTGACATTTGCCTAGTAATATGTGACCGTTCATGTCTTGCTCAGATTTTATGTTAATTCATTTGTTAAAATCCTGCATATGTCTAAGAAATTCATGACACCATGTGATTTGACATAAGTGTGTCTGTTTGATTTTACCATTATGTAAAGATCAAAACAAATACAATAAAAAAAAGAAAGGCAGGCAGGAAAGAGGTAAGAAAGGAAGGAAGGAGAAGTCATGAAACTGGATATGGGGGGAAAAAGCCAAAAAAAAAGGATTCTCTAGGACCTTTACCACTTACGTTAGTAACATTAAAAAAAGAGAGACATGGGTGGATAGGGGAGTAAATGTTTGTACCCAGAGTACCTCCTACAATCATCCCAAATGAAATTTTGTACTAAGCACATAAAATTCCAATTTTTAAAAACAGGACTTTTCTTTAATGTGTATAAAACATAACCAGAAAGCTCATGCTCATAAAACAACACCTATGCAAACATAGCATGTATTTGGACACAATTTCAGTGACAAACTCTTTAGCACAATAACCAAGTTACTAAATTTTGCTTTTTGGCTTGCAATATATCTTCTATATCTTGATTCCCCAGAAAAAAAAAATACTTATTTGAAAAATATGGGTGGGTGTTTTCTTAGACAAAGAAATGCTTTTCCTGGAAATCATAAAAAGAATGATCTAATTCTGGGAATGAACGCTCAGGCCTTTCCCTTCAGTGCATTTCTACCTTGACTGATGGCTTCGAATAGGACATATGATTTAGTAGCCACCTAAGGGATGTTGAGAATCTGACTTATCATTTTCATCTGACTGAGACAGGATGAGTGTCTTTTTTAAAAATGGAGATAAAAATATAGCATTTAATTTGTTATCAGTAAGTTGTCAAGCCATTTAGGAGTTAATAAAAATGATACTAAACCCTGTATCACAGGTTCTCAAAAGTTTTGTTATAAGGACCCCTAAGATCTTTTGTTTATG
Organism: Lyroderma lyra; assembly: GCA_004026885.1. Classification (NCBI taxonomy): domain Eukaryota; kingdom Metazoa; phylum Chordata; class Mammalia; order Chiroptera; family Megadermatidae; genus Lyroderma; species Lyroderma lyra. Next base: position 629,748 of record PVJL010000031.1, read on the forward strand.
TATGTTACATCTAATAAATATTTACCTTATAAGAATTGGCTTAGAAATTTAAAAAAATATGTATTTATAAATTTATTTACATAATAATGATGCTTCCATTAAGTACAATATAAATAATATCCATTTTTAAGAAAACATCAATGTTTTCCCAAATGAGATAATGTAGTGAGAAGTATAGCATGGTTTTTACATTTCTGGAAATCTCTTTAATGTTTCACTTAATAGAAAGAAGGTAGCTGGATTTGCATATGCTTCTGCCTTTAACCTAATGCAATATGTTGTTCTGGTTGAAGAATATGAAACTCCAAACTTACACAGATAGGCAATTTGAAAAGATAGAGTATTTTCATAGCCTTCAGCTGGTTGTGAAACAAGTGGCTGTTTCTGAAAGATGAGTTGCAATGCAGAACCTGAACCATATCAAATAACTTTTCATAGTCCATTACAGTAAAATCCATTATCTGTTCCATACTTTGTATAGATTTTTTAAAATTTATGTATGATTTTATAACATCATGCACCATTCATTTGGAAAGTATTGGTTCACAAAGTTATGTAGATCTTCCAAACATTGATGCATTTCATTTTCAATAACAAAAAGTCATATTTGTTAATATCACTATTAATCTCATCAGAAAAGTCTTTTTTTTTAGGGATTGGGTAACTATCAAGCTCACAATGACAGATGTAAGCTTTCTACATTTCTGATTTTTACTTCGAAGTTTGAATTTTATCATTGTCAGAAAATATTGCTGGTTTTCTCTAACGTGACAGGCCCACTTCCTTTATTTTCAAGGAAATCATTCCCAAATATCATGTCTAAATAACCATAGTTTGGCTGCCAATTGTTCTTTCAAGTAAACATGTTGCTTTATGAAAGACATGGCTAGTTCAATCTGCACAACAGTCTTACTTCCAGACAACCATTGCCCCTCAATATATTTCAAGAGCACTTTATGCTTACTTCCCATTTCCTCAAACAGGTTATTAAAAAGAAGCATATTAGAGTTCCATGATTTAATAAGATTTTTGTTGTTGTTGCTTTTTTTTTTTTTTTAACTTTAAGCGCATGGCAATAAAGAATATAATTACCACCAGAAAAGGGTGGTGCCCCCTGCTTAAAGACATCATTTCCCTTTCATATAGAGGCATGGACCCAGGATAGCCACATCTTCCTACTTGCCTGTTCAGGGGTGGAAACCTAGATTTTCACATGAAATCTTCAAATCTATAAATGTTGCCTCAAATTGCATAGGACAAACTAAACATGTCAGCAGGGTTTGCAGGTTTCCAAATTTCAGATTTCTCCAAAGGTAGAATTTCATTTGTACACCTCATGATCAATAAATGTTGTACTTGACTCACCTCTATCACCACTCATTGAGGGCATGAGGGTTGGGAAGAGAGGATAGACAGGAGCCTTGATCTCCCTCTAGTGGTAAAGAAAAGTGCCAAAACAACTAGCTGAACATTCTATTGAAAACTCGCATCTATTATACATGAAACTCACTAAAATCAGAAAAGCAGATTCTGGCTATTGTGTGTGAGATGTAAAGTACGTGGTAATTTTACTATTAGTTCATATTTGACTCTGGGATAATAGACAACAGAAATAAGGAGCAGGGAAATCAGCTCAAGTGAGAACTGGAGACTTTGAAGACACAAGAGTTCTTATTCTAGCTACCAGAAAGAGGAAAAAATCTGAAAAGTTGTGTTCTAACAGAAGGCAAAGCTAGCAGTACATATTGTGCTTTATATGTATAAATAAGTATAGTGTGAAGGATCATCTTATCCATTAGATATAGTGGTATCTAGCAGTTACTGGCTAATTTGATCCCTGTTTTAAGTATTTAATAGTAGCTCAGCACTTACTAATTAATGGAGAGCATATTATATCCTTTTGCTGAGGAGCTTAACAGAGAAAAACATTTTTATGGTGGGAAATGGGATGCATTTTGCAATGAAAAAAATTAAATAGAATTTCAAATAGGTCAGTAATATAGAGCTAATAAAGATTCTCAAGAAAGGTAAAAACATAGGCCCCACGACAGCTTTATTTCAGTTAGAGGCCCTGTTGTCTTAAGAGCACTGTCCCCAAGTATCATATGCTTGTAGCTCAAACATCAATTTTCAAGGACAGTTCTCTCTGTATACTCATTTCCTTGCTGTTTTGACCTCTTTGACACACTCAGATAATTTTATAAACTGAAATACAATTGCCTTTAGAAGCTCAATACTTCATTATATTTTTGTTTTAAAAACCATTTTTGAGTTGCGAGTATGTCAGCAAAACCAACCCAAAGAATGTGACTGTTGTTACAAGGTCAGCTTTTCAGAAGCTGTAGGCAGCGTATTGGCATTCTGTCAAACAGTCAGCACAGGCAGCAGGGCCATTCATGGGCAGTGAGTCAGCAGCTCCGACAGCACTAAGTATGGAACCCGTTAGTGTGCAAGACAATAGGTACATATGCTTCTTCAGAAAGCAGTGAAGAGAGGAAATATTTTATCTTTCAGGTTAATTTAGAAGGAAATTTGGATAGGTCACTAAAGCCCCGCTGTTTGTGTATGTGTTCATGGGTATGTGTCTGTGTTAGAACCTAGATTAAAATACTTATACACATGGATTTCTTCTGTAAAGAAAAATCATATTCACATTGGAAGCTGAGCTATCAGAAGCTTGGCATTTCAAATGGATGCTGTTGTGTTAAGAGGGAGCCATGTTTTAGACCCAGGCTATCCAGTCCAATAGCAGCTGGCCATATGAGGCTACTGAGCAGTTGAAACATGCCTAGTCCAAACTGAGATGTGCTAAGTATAAGATACACACTGGATTTCAAAGGTACAGTGTAAAAAAGAATGACTAACCCATTAACAGTTTTTTATATTGATTACATGTTGAAATGACAATATTTTTGATATATTGGGTTATGTAGAATATAATTAAATTAAGTTAATTTCACCTGTTTCTTTTAAATTTGTAATGTGGCTACTAGAAAATTTTGAATTATGTGTTGCTTGCATTATATTTCAATTGTTCAATGGTGTATTAGAAGATATTTGATATCATTTCCTTCCAGTCTGTCTGTCTCTCTCTTACGTGCGCGTGCACATACACACACACACACACACACACACACACACACACACACATACACAGAGGATAGAAAGGGGCCATGGGAGTGGGCCATTTAAAACATACAGGTTTCAAAATTCCCTTTAAGATACTGACTTGAAGATATCAGTTCTATATACCAAAGAATGGGCACAATCTAGGCCATAATAGTACTCAAAGACATCCTACCCTGAATAGCCCAAAGGCCTCTGCTTTGGGTCCAGGGGTGAAAGGGCATTTGTCACAGTTCATTGAATTCTGGCCATTTTACTGAGAATGAAAGGGCATTGCCAAAGATGCTGAGAAATGCTTTTCTCTTTACCATTCTTACAGAAGAACAAAATGAACTCCGTAGAAGTGAACTGGTAGAGCCTCCTGAACTATTCAGTTCTGTTTTAGAATTGATGCTCTCAAGGATTATTTGACTGTGGTAGTCAAGAAATTTCTGACTTAATAAAGATTTGTATAAAAGAAAATCTAGACCTAATTTGGCCATTTAAATCAACCAATGGAAAACCAAACAATAGGTATGCCTAAATATGTTTTGTTGTTGTTGTTTTAAAAGTGTTTTTTGTTTGTTTGTTTGTTTTGGTTTTGAGCAGGATTTGACAATGCTATTATCCTCCTAAATTTTGACTAATGTTGCAAGTTTCTAGCTGCCTTTCTCCAGAACATTTCTGTAGTTCCATATATTTTAGTTTCAGTCCTTGAATCAGTTGCATCACTCATCTGCTTTTATCTTGTCCTTAGCCAACACCTACTTTAAGAACTCTGGGGTCCTGGAGTCGAACAGATGTCAATTTGGGATTCCAAAGTCACCCACTTCTTTTTCTTAAATTTCTCTTTCACCCATTTTAACTGTAACTATTGACTTTCATTTTTATTAGGACAGCTGGAAAAGCCAATAGCTGAGCAGAGCTTTCACGATTGGTGGCTGGACCATTCTGAATGATCGTCTAATGGTGTATCCTAGCAATGAAAAGATAGCAGTGTTCCTGGCTCCTGAACTAGTTGGAAGAATGAATGAAGTTCTTCAAATCTTTCTTCATTTAGAGCCATGCAGTGTCTCCCCTTCTTTCCACATAAATACCTTAATTTTTCCTTCAAATTCAGAAATTCGGACAGGTCTCTAGGGACTTCTTTGGGAGAATGGCTCATCATGCATCCCTAAAACCTCTTTCTGGTTTTCTTCCTTCTCTAAATGGAGAGCAATGTAGAGGAAACTTATTGTAGTCATTTAAAGTGATAGACATATTTTAAAGAAAAATTAAAAGGTTTATAGCTCAATGATTTTTCATATATTTTTCACATATATGTTTACTCACACAAAAAGTTGAGTATTGCATTGAATGTTACAGTAGGAATGTTGTCAGAAGGGATTAAAAAACAGATAAATGCATTTACCAGTCTTCAGGCAAGTTTTTGTTTATAAATCTAAATTATTTACAAGCATTTCTGAGCAATACCTCCTAAGATTGTCTATATTTGGAAAATATAAAAAACAAAGAAAATTTTATGCTAGGACAAGCTACCAGCACTTACAGAATAGCGACCTTTTATTATTTAACTGTAATGATTGGGATTATAAAGATACTGAGCAAGACTATGCAAACATGGAAAGATTATGTAAAATAGACTACTGACTTAATTTCAACAAATATTTAAATGACTGCTTCACAGTATTAAACAAAGCACTGCAACATCTAACAGTGAGAATTTTACCTTTTCTTTATTCTAGATTTTATTCCCAAGAAATATAATAAAAATAAGGATCCTATTTATTCCGAGATTTTATAGGCTGTTAAGAAAATTCTTTCAGAGTCACCAAAGAAAGGCCACGCCATTGAAGGTTGTGACATTTGTAAAATGTGGTTTGGGAAACGTGGAAGGGCTCAGAGGACTTCAGTATGAGAGTTTTTAAAAAAGCAATTTCAGATTGCTCCCTGACCTGGAAGTTCAAAAAGAAGAGGGTTAATGGTGATTGGCAGCTCATCTCAAGTCCTTTTAGCACCCCAGCGCCCTTAACAGAGGAAGCAAAATGCACAATTCTCAAAACATGTAATGTAATGGAGAGTCCCTCTATTCCCTGAATGTGATTCCTAGCAAGACAATGTACAAAAGATAAAACCCAAACCATGTACCCTTCGCTGGCTTAATTAAGATGAATTGTTTTTTGTGTTTAGTGTTTATCAGAAATAAAATCATGACCATTTCTAATTAAAGAAATAGAAGGAACTTACGTTTATAAAAGGAACTTACAAACTTCATATGCTAAAATTTGATGATAATATAAGCTGTCTTGTAATGGGATTCCTCAAACCACAGAATTACTGTCAGGAACATAAAGTTCATTCAGATAACTTGGTTCTTTCATTCACAGCAAGAAAAATAGTGCTGATTAAATATTACTCTGTTGTATTACATATTTACCACCCAGTATCAGTTCTCTTTTCATCACATATATTTGGCTCCTCCTCCCTTTTTCCCACCCAATATAATCCAACACATAGATGATGCACTGTAGAATTGTACACCTGGAACCTATGTTAATTCTTGTTAACCAATGTCACCCCAATAAGTCTAACTATAAAAAAATTACTGTGTGTGTGTTGTGTATATAAATGTGTGTGTGTGTGTGTGTGTGTGTGTGTGTGTGTGTGTATGTGTGTGTGTAAAGCCTCCTTCATTTGCTCATTGAAGGGAAACATGTGAAAGTTGATAGGTTTAAGATTTAGGTAAAATCGTGACTTAATTTCCTTGTATATATGAATGTGGACTTTTTTCTCAATCTGGGTACTTCATAACAAGACTGTAAGACTCCTGGGAAGTCTGACCAGTCACACAACAAAATGAGAGTTTTAGTACACTCATATCAAGCTTTTTGATTAAAAAAATACTTGAGCATCTAACTTCCAGGAAAAAAAATATATTATTACTTTTTAATAGTAAACCTGAGTACTTATAGAAAAGAAAACATAATTTAACATGAAGAGTGACCCATTGGGTATTTTTAAAAAATTAATACCTATAATATTTCTGAGATAAAATGCGAAACCATATAACAAAATTAACAGTTGAATGGGCAAAACGCACAAGTCTACACATACATGTTTTTCCTTCCCATTTAATAATAGTTAATAAAGATGAATAATCAAAAGCTCTTATTTACATAACTGTGACTTTAACAGCTGTTGCCTTTGCCAGATAAAGTTCAGCAAGTAGGATTCTGAGCATCTTTGAGCAGGGAAATGGCATGGTGGGTTAGGGGAGAGGAGGCCCTGGTGGTGGCTGTGGGTGGTGGGGTAATACCTGAGTTATGCCAGGGTGACATTCATTTCACTCTTACTCCCAAGTACCACCAATTGTTTGAGAGGGAGGCAATGATTTCTAATAACTGTCCCAAAGCCATTGTTGGTGGGGGTGTGTAGTGTGGGAAAATCACCTCTTAAACCCAGCAGTTTACTTTCCTTCCTACCCAAATTTCTTTTTTTGGCCTGGTTGAATAATACAATATAATATCATATGTTGCCAGCATGCTACACAGTTTTGAAAAATTAAAAATATTAGTTAAATAACTATATATATATATATATATATATATATATATATATATATATATATATTTTTTTTTTTTTTTTTTTTTTGGAGTTTTACAGTCAACTTTCTAAATACCTACTCAATTATACATAGTGGATGATTATCTCAGATGGAAGCTAAATTCCAAAATCTTCTGCGTTTTGGGTTTGGAACATGAAGTTTATTTTCAGAGTGTGCCCAAGAGATTAACTTTCACAACTAAGCTTTGTTCCAGCTAGTACTAAGGTTACCTCATGTGCTCTGAGTATATAGTTGTGTGAGATGCAAGAGCCCGGCATAGTGACCAGAGCATGGAATTATGGCTGTTACGTATTTTCTTTAAAGGTATTTCCTCATCTTTAATATAAGGATATAATAGTGCTTACCTAGAGTAATCTTAAGAATTGATTTAGGTAATGAATGTGTTGTACCTAGCACACAGCTGTCACTCAATTGTTAACTGCCTTAGGATTATTAACTAGGGTAAGGAGTGGGAATAACTAAATAGAAATGGGGCAAAAAACATTTCCAGAGTCATTTTTAAGTGAAAATCTCTCTGTTGATTTACAACAGCTCTATTATGTCAGCTATTTGAGAATAATACTAAACCAGCTGAAATACTGTTGACCAATCACAGAAGAGAATATTGAGTATGGTGACCAGGTGAATGACAGGCCACTACCCTACCCAAGACTTCCTCACAGAAGAGTATTCTGAATGTTAGCTTAAGCAGATTATCTGAAATGGCCTTCTGGTAGTTGACAAGGAAAGTCCTTGAACTGTTCTACAATTTCAAATAAAGCTCAAACAGCATTAGCAAGCATGGGTAGGTGCAAGTAGGCTGAAGTGGGCACTGTGTCATCTGAAGACATGTATCATGGGTCTCCAGTTCAGCACTGGTATTTCATCATGGATTCCTCAGTGGTATTTAAAAATTCCTTAGGGTTGATGGGCTTTCTTTCCTTCTTTTCTTTGAGTAAACCACGAATACTTCGGAGAGGATCAAGCCGCCACTACATTCACTGTGGAGACGATCAGGATTCAACTTCAGCATTTAGTGTGGATCTTAGAGCCTGCCAGAAGCATGACTGCTGTGCCTAGGAAATGCAGGAGTAATCACTAAAAATGCTAGCTATAAACCCATGCATAGAGCTGTAAGACTGAAATGCTAAAGGCAAGATAGAATTTTATTTTTAGTAATCAACAGGTAGAAGTCTACTATTTTTTCTTCTTTTCTGATTTACCATGATTTTAAAAATATAAAATCTTTTTGTTGTGATAGCAAAAGGAATTGACGCCCTCATTTCTTTTGCTGTGGATTCATTGTTTGTATAAAGGAATGCTGTTGATTTTTGTACATTGATTTTGTATCCTGTGACTTTACTATATTCATTAATTGTTTCTAATAGTTTCCTGGTGGAATCTTTGGAATTTTTTATATAAAGGATCATGTCATCCGCAAATAGTGACAATTTGACCTCTTCTTTCCCAATTTGGATATCTTTGATTCCTTTCTCTTGCCTGATTGCTGTGGCTAGAACTTTCAGTACTATATTAAATAACAGTGGTGACAGGGGGCATCCCTGTCTTGCTCCTGATTTTAGGGGAATAGGTTTCAGCTTTTCCCCATTCAGTATGATGTTAGCCGAGGGTCTGTCATATATGGCCTTTATTATGTTGAGATACTTTCCTTCTATACCTATTTTATTTAGTGTTTTGATCATAAATGGATGTTGTACCTTGTCAAAAGCTTTTTCTGCATCAACTGAAATGACCATATGGTCTTTATCTTTGATTTTGTTTATGTGGTGTATCACATTGATTGATTTTCAAAGAGCATGAATAAATGCATAGTATAAAACTGATAGTAGAGGTGACACAGCTTTAAGTACTTAAGATGGGCAATCCTTAATAACATATTATTCACCAACAGGGTTTTATATAAATCTTGGAATCCTGCAGGAAACATGAATTTTTTTCAGAGAAATTGTACTAGATACAGGTTTAATCACTTTTAAGCAAATAATTTAATTGCTCTGCTTGGTGATGTGGGTTATTAGGAAGTATCCAAATAAAGTTATTACTATCCATTTTCAGGAAATGTATTTTTTCATAATTATATTTATGATGAACATTGCAGCTCCTAGACCAGTGGTTCTCAACCTTCCTAATGCCATGACCCTTTAATACAGTTCCTCATGTTGTGGTGACCCCCAACCATAAAATTATTTTTGTTGCTACTTCATAACTGTCATTTTGCTACTGTTATGAATCGTAATGTAAATATCTGATATACAGGATGTATTTTCATTGTTGCATATTGAACGTAATTACAGCATAGTGATTAATCACAAAAACAATATGTAATTATATATTGTGAAATATTTATTTCTAATTACAAATAAATGAAATTTTGTCTTGAAGCATGGTGTAGCATGGGTAACAGTCTTAATATGACAATAATAAACTACATTGCTACATTTTGCGAAAGTATGCATAAAAAATTAACGTCAGTGCAAGGTTGAGATTGCTTCTTTCTCACCAGATTAGAAATTCTTGGGGCAGTCTTTACAAGAGCACAACAAAGATCATCTTCCACAACAAGTCTACTTCTGTATTTAGATTTGACAACCAACAAGCTGGAAAACCCTGTTTCACAAAGATATGTTGTTGGAAATGGAAGAAGAAGGCGCAACGCGGTCTCAGACAGAGCAGGATATGACTGCAAACATTTGATCCAGAATTTTGTAACTGGCATTGGGGAGCAATCAGTTCTCGCTGCATCGCTGTTAATAAGTTCAATGTACTCCTCTTGTTTGTCTCAGGAACATCGTCCACTTCAACTGTGAATGGGCTTCTGGCAAGAGCAAATGGGTGTCAGGTAGATTTGGAAAGTACGATGAAATTTCGTCTGCAAGCATGTGCAGGTGTTCTTTCACAGAAATTATAATTGTTAATCCTTTTGTCTGGTTCAATGTCATGTTCCTCAAAGAAAGCAGATAAGGTAGGCAACATGTAAATTTTATTTTCATCCAATTTTTTTTTTTGCCAAAACTGAAGTTTCATCTGGAATGATCAGATCTTTTCCGACAAATTGAGGCATGTTGCATTTGGTTCTTGCAGTGATAAATTGAACTCATTCAAGATGGCAAAGATGTCAACCAAGTAAGCTATTTTCTGCAGTTCACTTTTATCGCTGAAAAGTGCTTCAAACTGTGGTCTTGCTTTCTGATTAAAAAACCTTTTGAGTTCATCATGAAGCTCAAAAACACGTTTTAAAACTTTTCCTCTCAACAACCATCTCACTTCCGTGTGAAATAGCAGGGCATTGTTCAGTGCATCCAACTCTTTGCACAGTTGCAGAAGCAGTCGACGGTTTAAAGTGCTCACCTTTACAAAATTGACAGAACTCATGACGCTTTTCATTACTTCTTGTAACTCTTGTGGCAGTGTCTTCATTGCTAATATTACTTTTGGTGACTCATTCAGTACCGAACATCAGTACCTAGCATAGCTGGAGCACCATCTGTGCAAACACCACAAACCTTTTCCCAAGAGATCTTATGCTCTTTCAGAAATGAACCAACTGTGTTAAATACATCACATGCAGTAGTTGTCGTTTCAAGAGGTTTGCAAAAAAGAAACTCATCTTTAAAGTCGCCATCATTAATATACCTCATGCAAACCAGTAACTGTGAACAGTTTGCAACATCTGTAGATTCATCAAGCTGGTTACTAAATATTTGAAGTGGAGCAGATTTAATTTCCTGGATTACCTGATCAAGAATATGAGCAGACATGTCATCTATTCTTCTGTGGACAGGGTTGTTAGATAAGGAAATTGCACTCAATTTCGTAACAAATTAGTCTCTGATCATAACCTGAACAATGTCTTTGGCCGCTGGCAACACTAAATCCCCAGCAATAGTGTGAGGTTTCATAGCTCTGGCGATTCTGAGTGCCACCAAATATGAAGCTTCAATGGCTGCTACATTTTGTTTGTGGTATTTGCCACCAGTGTCAAGTCTGGCTTTCTTGACTTCATCAGCCAGCAAAGCTCAGATGCTTGCTATCAAAATGGCATTTTAGTTTGTTCAGCTTCATAGATTCGGCTGATAGAACTTCACAACAAATAACACATTGCAGTTTCTCAATTCCTGCTGTAATTATTGAGGTAAAACCATACTGTAAAAAATCCTCACTATATTTTCTTTTCTCAACATTCTTCTCTACACAATCCATTGTCATGGGATGGTTTGCTAATGAACATAATATATAACAATAGCTTTAATAATACAAAAGATGATACATGGCATAGTTCCGTCAATACAGTTCATTAAAGTTTCCTATAATTTACCATTCTCTGTGTTATTTTTTTACATACCTGTTACTATCACAAGGGGGTAGTATTCACATCAAACCACAACTGAATATAAAAAAACTGATCAGCATCCAGATTAAGTTCCCATGGTACAGACACATTTTATTTTTGCAGTAGTTGATGATTTTACAGTACATGATTTTACATTTACCCAGTAATTATAATTCGTGAAGTGTCATTTTACCTCCAATACTGCTGCTTTCAACACAGCAGCTGCTTTCTACACAGTAGCTGCTCTCTACACATGTGTGACTGGTCCGCATAAGTACATCATGGTGCCAACCCTGTCACATACACCTGTATTTGTACAGGGTGTATGTGATGGGGTTGGCAAGATGATATAATCACGCCAGGTGCTTGTATGTGGGAGTATCTGCATGTGGGCAGACCTTCCTGGAGACGGATAGAGGAGCAGTATCTCGGTTCCTAAGACCATCGGAAATATGTATTTTCCGATGGTCTTAGGCGATCCCTGTGAAAGGGTCGTTGGACTGCCAAAAGGGTCGCGACCCACAGATTGAGAACTGCTGTTCTAGACTAATGCCAGGTTATGAGCGCTGGAAAACACAATGATAAACTGGGCCTAGACTCTGTCCCCTGTAACACAGACATCTTATTGGGATGTCAGATTCATGAAGTAATTAGCTATAATGCATTACCACAAGTGGCAAGAGCCAGAGGAGACACATATAGGATTTTAGAGGATGAAGAAAAGTGGAAGAGATTATTTCAGTTGGGGCATCTGGAGGCCTTTACAGAAGAATTGTCATTTAAAAGTAGCACAGCTCCCTCTACAAGTTGGCACCCAATAAACATTTATTGAATGAATGAAAGAAAAGACATTGGAGGGATGAAGACTCACAATGCCTGGCACATACCAGTTCGTTACTCAACAAATGCTTTCTGAATTGAGCTGTATTTGAGGATGGACGTTCCAGTCAAGGAAATAAGCAAACACATGGGCCTGTAGCAACAGTGGGCAGGGTTATACAGAGAAATAGGAAAGAAGCTCAAAATGGTGGATCGGGCCAAATCCTATAGACCCTAGCTAAGGAGGCTACCCAGATCAGATGGATGAAGTGGATCCATGGACTGTTCACAGCTACTGCAGGATCAAGTTCAAACTCTTTGGCATGAATCCCAAAGCTTTCTGAGATCTGGTGCCTGCTCGTTTCTCTAGGCTTTTCTGTCTGTTATTCCTCTCTTCATTCATGGTGAATTTTGTTCATTTTCTTAAGAAGCAGCATTCTCTTTCACCTCCAAGTATTACACATACTTTTCCTTCTGGTAATCATTCCACTGTTGACCTTCTCTGGCCCCCTCTGTGTGGCTCACTCCTACTTACCTCTGGGTCTCAGCTTTAACATCACTTCTTCCAGGAAGCCTGCCCACCTCCTGTACTAGGTTAACTTCCTCTTCTTTGTTCTCCCTTGATGTTGTAGTTCTCGTGGCACCTTATTGCATTTACCTATTTATTATCAATCTTCCTGTTTAAACAGGCTCTTTGAATGCAAAGATCTAGCCTATCTGGTGGCTGTATCCTCAGTACCTAGCTCCATTCCTAAGATATTCATACATGAATTTGTTAAATCAAATAGACAAAACTAGGGATAGGTATTAGGAATGTTGATCTAACTAAAGCATATTCCATATTATTACATGTTATTGAATGAGGGAAACCCAGGCTTTAAAAATAAAAGTGACTGGCAAGGCTGTATGGTTAATGAAATGTCAAAAAAGTTAAATAGTAAAAATTTTAACATTTATTGTATGTTTACCATGCTAAGCACTGTGCTAATTAATTTCCAGGTATTATCTAATTTAATTTTCATGGTAGTTGTATGAGGAAGGTATTGCTAATAGAAAAATAAAACCATAAATACAATTATTCATAAATAAAATCTGAGCACCTTACAAAAATATGTGTCTATACCTTAAATACCATTGGTAGTTTTGCCTATGAGAGCTCACAAGATATATATGATGTAAGGGAAGTGGGGGTAGATATGTAAAGACAGACTAAGAAAATAAGGGGTATTAAAAAGAAGATGTGAAGTTTATAAAACTGAATGATCTGGGAAAGCTGACAACAGACTTAATCCACTAAAAATACACTAAAACTTCAAAGAGATAAGTTGAAGTTTCTACTACCAAATATTACTAAGAGTAGGCTGAAAATAGAAAATAATTTTTAAACATTCCAATACTCATGAGTCATAGAGCTGTAATAAATTACTAATGTACATTGGGATTTAGAAGCAAATTCTTAATCTGAGTGAGAAAAACAACTACATTCTTTCATTACATATCTCCCAGTGCCACTGAACAAAACAAAACAAAATTTAAAAAATGCTTTTAACAGGGCTTAGAATCTGATTTGATGCATCAATTTTATGTTCTTTACTGACATTAGAATAGATATTCATAAATACTCAACTGTAACAGCTTTTTCACATAGACTGTGTATGTGTCTGTCTCTAAGTTCAATCAATGTTCACTGAATACCAAGAGGGCGGCCAGGGGGCCACAGGCTAAGAACCTGAATTTTCATTCTATTTTGAGTCAGAGACATTGGCTCTAAATCTAAAAGATGATTAAGAGCATCTAAAAAGGAAGAGATCTAATTACCACTATTACTATAAAAAGACTGTGTCCCAAGGGGGGAATAGGAGTAAAGCAGGTGTGTACAAGTAGGGAAAACCACACACACACACACACACACACACACACACACACACACATATGCACATACATGCCTCCTTCAACGTTTTCAGTTGATTCTTATAACTAGAACTTCATCCTTGAAGTAGAATGAGAGTTCACCTAACTCATATTTTTCTGCTTACAGTTCATTTTTAGTGTTTTGTCAGTAAACCCCAATGCTTGGAAGGTCAAGTTTTTCTCTTCAGACACTTTGCTTTTAGGACTTGTGGATTTTCATTTTCTGTGCCAGGTGCCTGAAAGCAGTGTAATCAGAGATCTGCTTGGCTGATCTGGGCAATAGGGAATCTTAAAAAAAAAAGTAAGACTTCTTTGACTCTCAAGTTCTCTTGTGTAACTGGCTTCATTTAAAAATTTGAGTCCCCCCCCTTTTTTTTTGGTAGGGTGAGAAGTACCAATTTTGAGATAAGTGAAGTATGCAAATACCTGCCTGGAATTGTAAGTTACACTTTGGAATTTGAAAGCAAGCTTTATGACATTTTTATAGTCCTATCCTACTTCTCCATACAACATCAAAACAATGAGTGAATTTACAAGGTTCTCTCAATTTCCTACAGCTGCTTTGTTATATCACAGACAGCACCATCTTGAAGTGAGGTGGCTACATGGCAGGAAAGGAGCAGGAGGAAACAAAGAAATAACTTTCAAGCTTTTTTGGTAAAATATTCCTAAACAGAATATATCAAAGAGAAAGTGAGCAAAATTCTAACAGACATGAAATGAAAACTAAGGTTATAGACATTAGTGTGCATGGCAGAAACAATCAAATATTTCTCGGTCAAAATCACCGTCTCCCTAGTTTTTTTTTTTTTCTCCCGAGATCAAGAAGCCACTAAAGAATGTTATCTGCTGAAATGCAGCTCAAAATAACACATTTTAGGTGAAAATTATTCAAATAAACTATTTGAAATTGAAACAACATTTAACGCATGTAAATGTCATTGCCAGAAACGGGGCTCTAGCTTTAGAATGAGGGGAGGAAGGGAAGCTACCGGGTGTGTTTCCCTGATTGTGGGTGTAATCCTGCAGGAGCGCCCGGGCTTCACAGCATTCTCACATGTGCATAGCAGCCGTTTTGCAGACATATCAAATCCCAAGATCATAATATTCCTTTGCTCACATAATCTTAAAAGCTGATTGATAAACACTAAAATAGCCCTCCCATTTCCTCTGGGAATTCTCTGTGATGTCCCTTTTCAAGATGATAAATACAGGCAGAGATCAATTTTTTGCAAGCCAAGAAGGAATGGGAAAAGGGAGGAGAGCAGAATGGAATTCAGAAGCATCAAATTTCTGGTCTTCTGTACGGAGTGTTCTTATCTCCAAAGAAATTCTCATAAAGGCCCGAACTATTATAACTGACATAGTTGGACACTGGCTTCAAGGATAACATTCTAACATTATTGCAATATCTGGACTGCTTCCTAAATATTAAACTGAAAAATTAAAACAGAACCAATAGTACCCCATTAAGAAGATATTAAAGATGGTCCAAAATTTACCTTTAAAATTTCTTTTTAAAAGAATAAAATATTTGGATGCTAAAGATAAAGATATATTTATACATATGCCCAAACACTGCACTATAATTATGCAATTTACTTAACTAATTTCTTGAAGACAAAGAGAAACAGAAATATAACATAATATAGAGTGAATTTTAAGTAACCTCAAGTATCTGGCCCAAATTTAAATGGCTGTTATTTGACCAATCTTTGAGCAAATCTTCAGAATTGGGACAAAAGTTCCAAAAGTATCTGAAGATAATACTAAATGTCTTGAAAGGTGTAATTTTAATGGCAGCATGGTCATTGCAATGTCATTTCTAAAGAGTAATAATGCAATATAGCATCAGAGGACTTTATTGCTGCATGTGTCCATCTACTTCAATTTTCTTTCACGTAGAACATGCACATGAAGTTCCTCCATCTGCTCTGCCTCCCCTTGTTTGGAACTACTATTCTGGTTCTGCCATCCTATTTGGATGATTTGCAACAGCTTCCTAACTAGTTTCTCTGCTTCTACATTTACCCTACTTCAACTCATTCTTCACAGAAGGCAGGAATGATCTTTCAAAATAAAAATATGATTACATCACCCTTTTCTTTCTTTATACTTTTCACTGGCTTCCATTGTGCCTGCAGAGAGACCAAAAGGCTGAACATACCATAGAATCCTCGTGTGGTACAATCCTTGCTTACTTTCTCCATTTCCACCTACCCGCTCTAGGGTCCTGTCACACTGGTCTTCTTTTAGCTTCTTAGGTGTACTAATCTCTTCCCAACTCAGATCCTTTGAACTTAGTATTTCCTCTGCCTACAGAATTCTGTCCACCACCCAATTCTTCTCTTTGCTAACTCACCCTTCAGGTTTCAATGTCACTGTTATTTCCTCAGAAAGACCTTCCTAATCACCCAAATGAATTTAGATTCCCATACTACTTTCTTTTATAGCCTTACCCTTTTCCATCATATATTTTCATTCATTCATTCATGCCTATAAAGATGTATTCATTCAATAGTTATTGTTGTGCCTCTACTATGCACCAAATACTGTTTTAGGTGCCAGAGAGGGATGGAACATGTAATCAGGTAGTGTAATTATCCATTTATTTGTGTGTTTATTTGATGTCTGTCTTTTCTTTTAGACTGTGAGCTCTTTTCAAATAGTACGAACAGTAAGGAGATTAGAACCTGTTAAAAAGTTTCACAATTCCTTAGTAACTAGATAGCCCCAGAGGGCAGTCTCTAGTAGGTGACAGATTTTCCTCATTTTTAGGAACATATGAAATAGGAGGTGTGGCAAAGAACACTAGTTTTCTCTTCTTCTTGGGAACACAGCTATACTACACTTCCCAGATTTTCTTGCAGTTAAGTCATGTGATTAATTCTAGCCAATGAAATAAGAACAAAAGTGATATGAGCCACTTTCAGGTCTGCCCTATAAAGTTTTCTTGTTTGTTCATATATGTTTTTTTCCCCCTTACTGTTGGCTGGAAACATATCAAAGATTCTATGATATGTTCAGAGGCCTTTGTAGTGTAAGAGAATGGTAGTATCATAACATGAAACAGGCCTGGTTCCCTGCATCACCACATGGAGGAAAGCCACCTGTTTACCAAGAATGCCTACCTGAGACCAGTACATGAGGCAGAGATTTGGGATTTATTTGTAATATAGCACTATTACTATTACATTTGTGATATATGTGACTTTTCTATAAACATTAGCATTTAAGGGTCTTAGTCAAGAAGGCCACTGTCCATTATCCCCATTTTGAATCCTGGGATATTTCCTAAAGGAGGCCATTGGGCAGTTCCCATTATATTCACATTTAGTCAAATGAAGATCATAGGTCCACCTTAATTCTTCTTAGAATTCTGTGGATCTCTTGGGCATAAAAGTTATCAAAGTTAAAGGAAGTTCTGTAAAGAACAATAAATAATTTGAATGTTTGATCTATGCTTTAGAAGAAATTTTAGCATGAAATTTGGTACTTCTGATGTCATATTGTTTATAAAATAAAAGTAATCTAAAAATGACTACTGCATCCCAGACATTGACTTGTGAATCAAGTGGCTAAAACCTGGTGATTATTACTAAGTTAATGTAGAGTCGATTTTTGAATATCATGGGTTTGAATGGCAAGGGGTCCACTTATACATGAATATTTTTTCAATAAATATACAGCTAGCCCTCGATATCCCTGGTTTTACATCCACAGATTCAACCAACCCCCAATCAAAAACAATGTTTTTGATCCACAGTTAAGAATCCAAGGATGTAGAGGACTGACTATGCATTATTCTATGCCATTTTAGACAAGAGACTAGAGCATCTGTGCATTATGGTATTCACAGGGGGCCTGGAACCAAACCAAGGAAGAACTGAAGTTTTGGGGGAGTCAAAAGTTAAATGCAGATTTTTGACTATACATGGGTCAGCACCCCTAATCCTCATGTTGTTCAAGGGTCAACTGTAATTTGTTAAACAGCTCAAACTGACTTTTAGACATTGTATATCAACCTGGACATAAAATACAGCATTTTTTACAATAAAGTGTAAAATATAACATACTCATACATGGTTTCTTGTTATTCTTCGTATTTGCTGCATCCTTCTAATTTTGAAACTGTCAGGTTGAAAATCCTGAGCATAAATAAATTTTGAGTTTAGTACAGACAAATAAGAAATAGGAATTTAAGTAATATGCCCAGTTTTTCATTGTGATTTTTCATCATCTAATGAGGAATGTTTTATTGTTATTTGAATCCTTCTGATGTTACTGATACAATGACCTTTTAAGTTATTGAATTAAAGGATAAGGGTTATTAAAAACTTAGGAAGCACAATCACACATTCCTCAAAATAACAACAAAAGAAGCCAACAATGCAAATATACACCCAGTCAATGCAATTAAAATGATCAGTTAATAACATAAATAGCAAGAGGTGGGATGTCTGGGATGTACCAGGGCTGTCGGAAAAAATCCAGCCATCAATGGCTCTATTTTTCACGTTACATGGCTGGATACTTTCCAGACAGCCCTCGTGTATCTCCACCTCTGTTTCTTGATCTCTGGATTAGATTAAGAGAACAGGAGATAGAAAGGTGCTGAGGGGAAATATTAATAAATTAGACCTGATATTTTACAAAATAGTTACAAGATTAGGAAATGAGTTAAAGAGTAAAAAATCATGTTAGCCAGTTTCTAGAGTCAATACAGTCAAGGAAGCATTCAAATTATTTCCTTCCCCCCCTTTACAGCCTTCCAGAAAAGACACTGTCCATTTGTTCCAGTTACACCTACCGTGTGTGCTGCTCAAAGGCCTGGTCTAGGAATTCCATCTCCTCCATGCCCACTGAATCTAGTGTATGCACACACCATCCATAAAATCTGCTCCCTTATTGAGGTCTACTCTTTACCTTCCACATATAGAGATACATATTTATAGATTATTCTATGAACAGAAAAATCTAGAATGGAGAAAGCCTGCTGTATTGAAAGTTAATATCCCTTCAAGGAAGCTTAATGTAATTTTCCACTTCCCTCAGTCAATGGGAATTCTCAATTACCTGCCCACACTACAGGGTGGGATTAATAACATTCTCAGCCATTTCATGAATAGGCTCAAAAAAACCATATGCAAATCTTATCAACAGTAAAGAGTACTGCCCTCATGAGTATATTCAGGGTTTATTGTAAGTGCACAATATTGAGGATAATAAACACCTCTAAAATCACGCCATTCATCTAAGACCTTCACATAATATAAAAATCTCCAAAGGTCTTCTAGAATTAGAATCTACAAGTTAGAGCCTAACTTTATGATAATCTCTGTTTCTAAGATGACAACTACATTATGTCAAAAATTTATGTAATAAAGAAACTCCAGAAACTGAGGAAAAGATTGAATTATTTTCCAATGTGAAGGTGATTGTAATTAATGTATCTAGTTCACAACTTCACAAATGTGTACTAAGAACTCTTAAAGGGCAACAATTAAAAGAATAAATTTATCATTTGAAAATAAATGAAAATACTTAGTATATATTAAAATATGTTCTCAAGTACAAGAAACATTAGAGAGAACGCGATGAGCTGTTTAGAATCGCATGTCTTTTTATACTTACTGTCATAAAGGATTCATTGTGCAAAGGTCTTTGGCACGCTACAGCAATACTAGGAAACACTAATGCCAGATACATTTTATATCCATATTAGGCTGGAGAAAAAGACTGGTTGAAGTGAACTGCAAATTGTTTTTTTTACTCAAAAACTGTACATAACATCAGTGATGCTCGCTTCAGACTATAAAGTCAGGTGCTAAATTGTGTATTTCTAGAATATTCCTGATGATTACAAGTATACAAATCAACAGTGACTAAAGCAAACATGTAACTGGAAAATAAACTTAGAGATGTTTCAGTGATTACAAATCCTGGGAGAGCCTTTAAGCTCCCCAGTGGGATTTAGAAAACATTTCAATGTCTGTCATTCCAAAAAGTCTTTAAACTAGAATCTGAAAAAAGTTATTTTATTAGCTGCCATATAACTGTAATCTCTATATACCTCAACTAATAAATACGAAGATTATGAATAATCATAAATAAGTCATGTTCACAAAAATATCCTCTTGATAATAGTACAGTCAATTCCAATATGTGCCAGGAATCACTTTGTAACTATTTGGACCCTCTATCTCCTTTCTTTCTCTATATATGTATTTCCACTATTATTAAGAATTCCACTGGAGGGTGAATAGGAGAATGAAAAGATATAAATCGACTAGGATCTGTTGAGGGAAGGCTGGTATTACTTAGTCAAATGAGGCTTTGTTATTACCTTTGTTATTGCTATTTTTGCTATCATGATAAGACTGATAGATAATTTAGAGAAAACAATTGACTATACATTGAAGGAAGGTGTACTATTGGGTGAGTTGTAGAGTTTTATTCTAGCAATTTAGGTTTGGGTTACAGGAGTTTACAATTTTTATAGGTATATAAAGATAATGCTTAATGCTATACAGGTACTTAACAAATCATGTAATTAAGAAATGTACAATTTGATTGCTGTGAATTATGTAATAATAATATTTTTAATTAAGATTTCACATTGGCAAGTAGTCCCAAAATGTAGAGCAGAAAACATAATCCCAGTTTTTAAGAAAGACGGCTTGTATCACTCAGTCTACAATATGTTTAAGGGCAAAATTGGGATAATGGCCAGATACACCCAGCCAACAGCCTGGTCAATGAAACTGGATGTCAGTGAGACTGGTGCCACCCTTTCTGGTTGACCCAGTGAATGTACCCTTAAAACTTCTACAGAAAATAACATAACAAACAGATTTCATTAAAACCACAGAGTATGTGAAATGCAAGTAAATCAGAACTGAGCTAATTACCACACTGGTGATGGATCTTTCATTATATTGTTTTGAAACTCAGAAGCTAGGGATAGGCTACTGTCAAGGAAGAGTCATTCTTGTAGATTCTAGTCACAAAGTAAGAATGTGCTAATACAAAATCACATGTTTTCTAAAGAGTGTTGATTTTGAAAATCATGCATTCTGCTAATATTGATATTTCAGAATATTTGGGGCACATGTCTTACCAACCATGATGAGAAACCATGGCTCTGACTGGTTAAAAGCACCAGTGATAAACACAGGAGAGGACCAGGGGATCTAAGCACCGTGACACACCTTGCCACGCTGCTATTGAGTGACATATTCACTGGACCCACTAAAGGCTGGAAATGTCCCCAAGTCAAAAGGATGTTACCAGAAATAGTCACCAAATTCCTATTTTTTTTTCTAGTCACCATCTCCAGCCCAACCTAATATCCCGAGGTGGTTTGTGACAGCCTTTTGCTGAATTATGGCATGGTAGCTATTGGCATGGATTATAGGTTAGTGTTCAACAAGCTTGGGACAAGACAGCATTGCTGTGACATTTCTGGGAGGGCTTAAAGCAAAGAGACTTAACACTGGAGCCAACACAACATGATTCCCCCCCAGGAAAGCCAGCCTGAAGTAAAGTGGAATGTCCAAGCTGTTTTCCTGTCAGGAGACTTGAGTTCCCTCTACTAAGGTGGTAAGAGTGTGTACTTGAAAGGCATTCAAGAGTTTTAAATAGTGAAAAATAGTGCTCGTTTTCAAGTCAGTGGACTCAGAGTCCCAGGGAATACCAACACGGAGGGCAGGAATTGCCTAGAGAAACCCAGAGCAGCTCCAAGTGCCTTAATTCTGGTACTGGGGCCACTTTTGATTTTGCTCTAGGATGCCCCAAAGGATTCCCAGAATGCTCAGTGGCTGCTCACCGACATTCCATTGCTGTGGAAAGGATATAGTGAGAACTTTATTGAAAAGTTTCTGTCCATTGTAGTATTACCTTATATGCAGGGTGTAATCAACAAGACTTACTTGAAAGGCAGCTATAAGTAATAAAGTAATAAAATGAGAGTTCTGAATATAACACAATCCCTGCATAGTAATGGTTCCAAGAACAATATTAATTAATGGCTATTTGGTGGGTTATGATTTGCCAGGACTTTGCTCTATGTAATTATTTTTTGAGGATAACTATTTAAAACTCAGCATACCCGAGACTATGTAATGTAATCTATTCCACTTAATTTTCTGGTACACAATTTTTTTCTGTCTTTGTTGTCTGCCTCTTCTCTCTACCTTTAGACTCTAAACTATAGTCTCTTATGTCAACTTATTTACATTAAAATAAAATACAGAACCAAAGCAAGAACTCCCCAGTCCTGTTCTACCTGAAATGCAATATTTGTTTATCTGGGCTATACTTTTCAAAGTAGTGATATCTGATGTGAAGGACGGGGCTGAGTCAAGGGTTTGGGGGAATTCCTCCAGAAAAGTCTCCTGCTGTTAGAGGATGGATTGGTTAAATGAATTATTAGTAATATTCCACTGGGAAAAGATAAGATTCAAGAGAAATATCATTGTTACTGTCAAGTACTTAAAGAACTACCATGTGGAAGAGAGACTGGGCCTATTTAACCAGGTTCCAGAGTGAACAGCAAAGCAGAAGTGCAAGATCTGCACATAATGAACTGGAGAACTCATTCAGAGTTGCCCTGAAACATCCTGGGCTGCCCTGGGCAGCAGTGAGTTTCTCGCACTGGACAGGATAATTGGCCAGGATTAATTTATATTCACCATGTGGTGCTCCTAACAGGATATACATATAATTCAATAATGTTAATTATCACATAATTAATCATACCCAAATGGAGACTACAGTTGAGACATCAAGAGAAGGCTGAAACTTGGAAGGGCAGCAATGGGAGAATTAGGAAATCATCTAGAGCAAGTACATGTTATGACAGAAGACAACTAAGATCATCCACACCCTCATATTCCTCCTTACTATGTACAGTCATGAAAGGTGAACAGGGAAGAAGGATGATAGGAAAATAATTGATTCATTTGAAATACGGTGTTGGAGGAGAGCTTCTACGGATACTCTGGATCACCAGAAACACAAACAAGTGGGTTTTAGAGCGAATTAAGCCTAAAGCATCACTGGAGGCAAAAACAACAAAACTGAATCTGTCCTACTTTAGGCACATCTTAAAAAGGCAGGGTTCTTTGGAAAAGACAGTAATGCTGGACAAAACAGAAGGCAGCAGGACAAGAGAAAGACTCTGTAAAAGAAGCCCTAGGCATGAGTCTAAAGGATCTGAGCAGGGCTTTGAAGACAGGACATCGTGGACATCACTCATTCATAGGGTAGCCAGGAGTCAGAGCCAACTCAATGGCGCATAAAACACACTCACTTGTACCTAGCATACGGCCTGGATTATAGTAGCATTTAATAAATGTTTATAGGATCAATGAGCAAACAAATAATTAGCAAATGTCTATAACTTGGTAGTGGGGGTCCTTGTTGTGGATACTGGGTCTTTTTGGCTATTGCAGTCCCTATGAGAATTAGAGTATGGGAATTATGACAGGGACAAGTTATTGGACCTGCGACATCAGCACAGAATAAAACTAGGACAATTTTCTAAATACCAATGAGAGAGAATTGTAAATCTGTAGGTACTTGGGCAGGGAGTTGTCGCTGTTGGGAGAGATAACGAAATGGTCTGCAATACAAAATGTTGTTAGTAATACGAGAATATAAAAAGGATTATTATCTCTGATTGTCCCCCAACTGCAGTCAAGAGCTGTTCCTGACAGAACTGGAAACTTAGGCCAGCAGAAATTTGCTCAAAGACTTTTATTGGGACTTTAAAAATATCATCATTTCTACCTTAAAAGGTAGTTCATCTTCAAGTATTCCATGGTGCAGAAAACAAGCTCTGAACTACTATCCTGATGCCATTTCAGTAAATCTCAAGGAATTGTGTGTAAATACAAATGGGACAGAAATTTAACATACGTTCTACTTGTACTCGTTTGGCCCCCAAAAGAACTAGCATGGTGTGGAGAGCTGGAGGAATGGAGCTGGTGCTGCTACAAAGCCCCCTGCCGCTCTTCGCCAGCCCCTCAGCAGACCTTGCAGTCGGCTCCTCATCTCCAAGCAGAGGGAAATGCTGAGACTACATGGAGCACCCACTCTGACTGCAGCTTATCTTGCAGTCCTTTCCTTCTGAGAGGTGGAGTAGGTCAAGGAGAGCCAGGTTTATACTTCGAACATGAAATCACTTTGATCCAACTAGGCCCATGAAGGTCTTTGCTGGAATTAGTTTGTGCATTACTATGCCATTTACTAATCAGAGGGAGCACTGCGTTATAGCAGTGTTTGGGCATGTGAGAAAGCTTGAAGGTCAGGTCCCTGACTACTTTATTGAAATAAGCCCCTCCTCTACCATGCTCCATCACTTCTCTTTGACATTATCTGAAATTATATTATTTATCTCTTTTTCTCCTTTTTTTGAGCTCAATCACATGTAAGCTCCATGAAAGGAAGCATGGGGCCAGTGGGTCTCAACCGGGGTGATTTTGCTGTCCAGGGACATTTGGCAATGTCTGGAGACATTTGTAGTGGTCACAGTGGGGGAGGGGGAATGCTACTTGCACCTTGTGGGTAGGTGACAGGAATGCTGCTAAACACCCTACAATGCACAGGACATCCCCCACAATGAAGAAGTATTTTTCAAAATATCAATGCGCCCAGGTTGAGAATTTCTGGTGTAGGCTCTACTTCTAGTTCCTAGAACAATGCCTGGAGGCTGGTAGGTGATCAATAAGTGCTTATTAAAAATATAAATGAATGTCAGGAGAAATTCTTCCACATAGGGAGATGACATGCTTGGTTTCACTGTGGGCATGAATACTACCTTCTCTTATACTTAAATGCTTATGAATTAAGGTGATGTTGAGGTGCCACCATCAAGAACACAGAAATGTACGAGTAGGTACTAAGTTGTTCTCTGAGAATTAAACTATAAATCAACACGTCAAGAACTGAGCTGGGGGATGTGAGATTGTTTTGATGGTAAAGAATGGTGCCTAGGCAAGTATCACCTGAATGTCGCTGTAGAGTACTATTAAGGAAATGATTTCTGGCATTTCACGCCTACATTCCAATCTTCACCTTTTCCAGGCAAGTTAACTGAACATGGAGTCTCAGTTTCCTCATCTATAACATGGGAATAATTATAGCACTTGTCACAAGCTTGCTCTGAGGAGTAAATGAGATAATATATTAAAATGGTTTAGTAAATGCAATGGCTATTATGTGGTAAGCCCACAGCAAATATTAGCTGTTATTTACAAAACAGAACTATAATTTCACTTAGGTTGTTAGCAGATCTAAAGGAATAAAGTGTTAATGAGAAAGGCACAGTGGGTGGTGTGAGCAACAGAAGCATACAAACCCTAGAGCCAGAGAGAATTAATATTTATTGCTTTCTTATCATATGCCAGGCATTGTATTG
Source organism: Lyroderma lyra (assembly GCA_004026885.1). Lineage (NCBI taxonomy): Eukaryota > Metazoa > Chordata > Mammalia > Chiroptera > Megadermatidae > Lyroderma > Lyroderma lyra. The sequence goes on from PVJL010000031.1 coordinate 654,960, forward strand.
TGTTCTATATCGATTCTTTCATTTAATCCCCAGGGATAATCCTCAGCTAAAGAAGGCTAAGTGACTAATCAAAGGACAGAGAGCAATAAGAAGAGGTGCTGAGATGCCTGGGCCCGCTCTGACAATGGACAATCCCTGTTCTTTCCACTATAATAACAGGAGCTACCCAATTAAATATGACAATGACCAATCCACCTGGAAAAGATTCTGATGGCAAATTTACATTTGCTGTGTAAATATATGCTTATCTCAATGCTGTCAAATATTTTAGTGACCTCAGCTAATTTCCCTTAAACTGATTTAATCTTTCCCTTCCTACATCTGCCTACAAGTAAAAACAACAGGCATTTAGCCCACGAGAGTATCCTTGTAGCTCTTGCGTCTATCACTATAAAATAAATGGCTTTGTTATTTCATAAGCTTGTCTCTGTGAGCTTACATAAAAGGGGTCTATGTCTGAGAGAGAACTCTGTCTACACCTGTAACCAAGAGGAGGTCCAGCCCTTGCACAGTAATGTTCAGAGGAAACACCGCCAGCTGAGAGCTTTGTGAGGTGAAGACTCAGATCTACTCAAATATTTTGCCAAACAATATCTGAGACCCAATAGAATGGCACTTTAATGAACTAATTTATCATATTTATACATGTAAAAAGTTCACCTCTTTCTATATATTCTCCTTTTGGGTACTTTCTTTTCCTTCAAATTCTGGGGTAGGAATGTATTCTTCTTCTTCTTCTTCTTCTTCTTCTTCTTTTTTTTTTTTTTTGGTACTTTCTCCCTGTATAATAGGCAGCATTTTGGGAGGTGGGAGATGGGGTGGGGTGGTTCCCTGGCTGGGAATCGCACCCAGGCCACGGCATTGAGAGCACCGAAGCCTTAGCCACTACACCACCAGGGAACCAGGGCAGCATTTTTTAAAGGTAACACCAATGGCTTTACAGTTTGTAGGATCTGATAAGAGCTGCTAAAGAGGGCCACGAACTGCACTTAATTAAATACCTGGTTGCTAAAAGTAAATAAAAGAATATGCTTGGGGCTGAAGATATGCCTAGTTTCTTTGCTCTTGGCATCATATTAGGATGTAATCCCACCTAGTTACTCCCTCATAGAACAACTTAGGTGGAAAATATGAGCAATTAAGTAAGCAGGGTATTGTGTAAGTGTGGTATTTCTTTATTTAGAAGCTCCAGTCTTAGAGGCTACTTAATAACTAGTAGGTGCCACCATGTTCATCCTGTTTTCTGGGGTGATTTCAGAAGAAATGACCTGGAAGTTGGGATTAATAACAAAGTCTCCTATCAGTATCCACTGAGCATCAATTTCTCCTACAGCATTTCAAAACCATCATCAAACAAATACTAAACTCATTTTAAACAACACAAATCATCTCCATTTTAGCTGACAAGCGCTTATTCTTACGACATAGTCATGACATTGGAGTCTGTAATTTGGTGACTTAAAGCTATCGGCGAGGAAGGAGGTGCTTTAAAATAAGACAAAACAAGATAAACTCAGAGGCATTCTGCACGGTAGTGTTCTTCGATATGTGGTCCATGGGCCCCTGGGGGTCCCTGAGACTCGTTTAGGGTATCCACAAGATCAATACTATTTTCATGATACCAACATGTTTCATGCTTTACTCTGCACTGAAGGTGGAAGAGCAATGGTGAGTAAAACTTTCAGCACCTTAATTAAGAATCGAAGGAGTTAAATCAGACTGTACTGGTAGTTTTCAATGCAGTTTCACAAAGAGTATTTGCTTCACTTAAGAATGTCCTTGATGCAATAATACAAATGGTTAATTTTTTATTTTATTAAATCTCAACTCTCCATATATGTATTTCTAGAAGTTTGTATGATCAAATGGGAAATACACATAAAGTACTTCTGCTCACCGAAGTGTGTGTGTGTGCAAAGCACGTGTGTCACTGTGAGCTGGGCCAGCTGCTTTTTCAGGCAGTACCATTTTAAGTGAAAGAAAGACTGACAGGCAAACCTATAGTTATTCAGGCTTGGGTATTTCACAAATAGTTTTTCAAAAACGAATGAAGTGAGCTGTCACTTCAAGTAAAATAAATGATAGTATTTGTTGCCAATGACAAAATTGGAGCTTTCAACCAAAAATCAAAATTTTGAAAAGCGTGCCATCTGCCACCATGAACAGGACAGCTTCCCAATACCAAAATGACTTTTCTGAGGTGAATGATGGTGATATTAACAAAAGTGGTATTTTTCATATTTTAAAATGAAATGTCAATATTTGGAAGATCTGCATAACTCAGTAAGCCAATATTTTCCAAATGACCAATGTATGGTGTTCTAAAATTGTACCAAGGTAAAAAATCTATGCAAGGTAGGAGGCGGATAATAGATTTTAATACAGTGGATTGCACAAACTTCATTGATATGGTTTAAGATTCCACATTGCATCTCAGATTTAAGAAACAACCACTTGTTGAGTTTAGGTGTCATATCTAAGAATATCCACAATTATCTGAAAAGGCTATGAAAAACACTCCTGCCTTTTCCAACTACGTATCTGTGGGAGACTTGATTTTCTTCATAAACTTCAACCAAAACACTGTATTGTAATAGAGTAAATACAGGAGCAGATTTAAGTATTTAATTGTTCTTTATCAAAACAGACATTAAAGAGACTTGTAAAAATATAAAATGATGCTACTCTTCTTACTAATTTTTGTTTATAAATTAGTTATTTTCAATAAAACATTGTTTATGTTAATATATAAGTGGTTTATCTTGGATTGAATTTATTAATAAAACATTTAAAATTTCTTAGCTTTAACTTCTAATTTAGACAATATTAGTATATGTCTAACAAACAAAACCTCTTTGCAGTTTCAATAATTTGTAAGAGTACAAAGAGGCCCTGAGACTCAAAAGTTTAAGAATAGCTAATGTACAGAAATGAATTGGGCAAAGGAAGTAAATACTTTAGAGCAGGCAAATATTAATAAAAACATAGCTGTTAACTGTCTAATAAGGGTGACATACTTCAGGACAGGCATGTCTAACCTGCGGCCCAGGATGGTTTTGAATGTGGCCCAACATAAATTCTTAAAACGTGAGATTTTTGGTGACTTTCTCTTTTAGCCCATTAGTGTTAATGCATTATATGTGTGGCCCAAGACAATTCTTCCTTCACTGTTGATCATGGAAACCGAAGGATTGGACACCACAGCTTTAGGGAAAAGGTGATAGAAATGTAACTGCAAAGAATAAAAGATAAAATCTCTGGAAGACACGCTGTCCAAATCTCAACTTGAAATCCCATGAGTGGCTTAACGTACACTATACATAGACACTACCGTTTTTGTTTCTCCTTTGGTTGGGGGTTAGGTAAGCACCTCAGGTTTCCCCAATAATACTATTAACTGCCATCTGTTGGTTATCAACTATGTGCTGCACGACCTACTACAGATTTTGCATAAGGGAACTCATTAATCAACTGAATTGCTGTCACTCCTATTTAAGCCTGCACAAACCAATTGTAATAATGCGTAAACGTGTGGTTAGATTTTAGAGAGGAGGCTGTTGTTCCATTTAATCTTCTTTTTCCTAAACTGGAAACCTAGGACTCTGTACTACTCTGTAGTCCTTCAGGTGTGGGGATCTTTGGGGCTGGTGCATCTCCTTTATCAATATATTGATGGGTGGTGAGACAAGGAAGTAGAAATGTGCGCTGTGTGTGTGTGTGTGTGTGTTTCTCCATAAAACACGTTACACTTAGGAATGACATGAGTGCTTTGTGTATGTGATGGTTAACAGTGTGTGTATGCAAATTTTTTCTGCACACCAGCTCTTCATCTCCCATCCCCACCTGCCTCCTTGTCAGTTATTCAGCACATTTTCGATTTCATTAAATATGATTATGCTTTGTAATGTGCCTGATTCAGTCCTTTCCTTTCCACATTAGTGCTTTATGGATGTCTTCATTTTATAATCACATTGAACATTTATCCAAACAATACTAGTCAAGATTTTTAAACGTTTTTTATTGTTTTACATTTTTCTTGATTTCCGGCATTGCAACATCATAGCTTCTACATTGACTACATTACACTTCAACTATTTAGAGTTTAAATAAAATTTTGTGATTGGAGCACACCTAACACTGTGTTCTGAACTCCAAATAATTAACTTGCAGGCACTCTTGGAACACAACATGTTTGCAAAGAATTGTCTGAATCCAGATATACGAATAGTTACCATTGCTTTATTACAAGTGAGGTAAGTTGATTTAAAATTCTGAATCTTTCTCATTCATCAAATATAGCACAGTGCTTACACATTCAAGCTCTGGAATGAGATGATCTAAATTTCCATATTGGTTTTACTTATTACTAACTTATAGAAATTTTCTGTCCTTTCTATGTCTCAGTTTTGTCAGTTGCACATAAGGATAATAATAGCACCATAAAGAATAAAAATAAATGAGTGTCTGCCATATAATATCACAAAGGATATACTGATTCTTAATTATTATTATTAATTGCAGGTCAGACTGTCCTAAAGCAAAAAGAAAATTTCATATCATTGACTAAAATGAAAGTAAGCGTTCATGTGCTTTAAATGATGAGTTGAAATACAACAGAAAATCTTTCATGAATTAAAATGAAGATTTCTACATAAAAAAATTGTGGTAAAAGCCGAAATTGCCAGATCCAATGCTTTGCCTCAAAAGCTTTTAAGATGAACAATTAGGGTAAGCTACAATTGGCACATTCCACAGGAACAAAATTTACTAGTAAAGTGCTGAATGATTTTTGAAACAGCTGAGAAATCCTGCTGATAGAAAGATTCCCCCTGACAGGGGACAAGAGTTCAAGCTGAGTTCTGGCATTTTCTGCAGAGGACTTTTCCAAAATAACACTAGGGAACTGTTAAATAAGGCACCGTGCCCAGATTTATGTAGCAATCTACAACAAAGCACAGCCTCATAGTATGCAACTATCACAGCAGACAGAGCAGAAATGCAATAGGAAACACTTGGCTTGCTTTCTAAATGATCCTCCCCTTAAATGACCATTAACGAAGAGAATGCAAGCATTTTGGATTGGTAAAGAAGAGTTGACACAAAATGCCCCACATGTACAAGCCACTTATGAGTATGTTGGTGCTATCACACAAGCAGAAAGGAAAAGTGTCATGCCAAGTAATCTGCTTCTGATGCCAAGGGATTTATAAATCGTTAAGTGTGAAGTTCACACAAATTCTACTTTCTTTAATTAAAAGCATATTAGATTGAAAATGTTACGAGATGCTCAAGATGATGTTGATTAAATAAAGTTCTTTAGGATGGTACAAAGTAGTAAGCAAAAAACTACAATTTTGCAAATTGGAGAATGAATAGATCCATGTAAATGTGATTAAAAACAACATAATACAATGGCCATAGAGGATGAATTTCAAGCTAACATGAATCAGATGTTAAAATAAATAAAATGTGCACAATGGTAAAGCTCCCAATAGTTCAGCTGACTCAATGTGAGGATAACCCAATTGTCCCACTGCACTGACGTAATAGGAAATTATGCCTGGAGCTCCCCCAGGCACCATCACTCTTGGGTGATGACCAAGTATGTACTTGGGGATCTCTGATGCACAGCTCAGATTAGGAGCAGAAACTGACTCCTAGTAGCTCATCTTGCAGGTAGTAAAAGCTGCATGTTAGTGTTCAATCTTGAAATCCTGTCATAGTCACCAAAATCTTTGCTACCATTATTCAACCAATGAGCCAGAAGAATTGGGCCAATGGATTATTTTCATGACAACTTTGTTGAATTTAACACAACTAGTGACTCCTTATTTCTTAAAATCGTTTCCTTTATTGTTTTTCTGCAACAACCTTTCTTGCCAGTTAAATAGATGGACTCCCTAGTCAGGCAGACTTCTTTCAAAAACCAGCTCCAATACTAACTTGCAGTAAGTAATGCACCACATTTTGCTGTATATAATGAGCACTCTTTTGCCTAAATTTGTGAGGGAAAAATAAGGATGCACATTATACATGGGTAGTACTAATTCCATAGCTATATAAATGTTTTTAATTCTTTTATTTATGCTCATGAGTTAAAAGTGTAACTCTAGAAATCAATAATGATATCCATATGCAAAATAATACCTTGGAATATAATTTATTTTTTTATATAAAAAATTTTATACATAAAATTTCTTGTACCTTGTATCTGTTCTTGTGTTTTGCAATGACTTGTATCATATGTTAAAAAATAAATGATAAAATTCCTCTATAATACAAAAACAAGTACCTAAATATAAACAAATAAAAATTTAAATTAAAAAATTAAAACAAAAGATTTTTTTCCCTGAAAGTTTGGGCCAAAAACATGGGAGTGTATTATATATGACAAAATATGGTAACCTTTTGAATCTGTTTTCTCAATTGAAAAAAAAAATGGGGATAATCATACCTCCTTATCAAGTTATTGTGAAGATTAAATAAGTTACAATAAAGGTAACTGTTAACCCTTATATAGGGCTTTCTGTGAGTCAGGCACTGCTGAACGTGGTACATTAATCTTTTTAGCCTTCGTACCAACCCATAACGTGAGTATTATCATCAAGCAAGCATGGAGAGCTTAAGAAATGTGCCGATGGCCACAGATAGTAATTGATAGAGTTCTGATTTGAGCTTAAGCAGTTTGTGCTCCAAACCACCATAGTAAGCCATTTAGCAAAATTGCCTGACGATAATAAGCACTCAATACATATTAGCTATGACTATTGTTTTCATCACTTTATCTTTTCCTTCTCTGGCCTTGTGATTGATTCTGTCTCCTAGCCACTCCTACAAAGTTGAGGCTCTTCAGAACCTTGTCCTTTTCATAAGTCCATACAGTCTTCCTGGGTAGTTTCATCTACTTTTATACTTTCGATTACATTTATATACTTGATTCCACAAGCTTCATCTCCTATTCTGACCTTTCTTCTGAACTCCAAACACATATGAGAGGGGATCCCCACAAAAATCCCAAGAAAACAATGATCATTTGTTTCTTTGATGTGATGCACTCAGAATTTGTTCCTTTGGATCAAACGGTCAATCAAAGTTTTTATCTAGAAGTTTTAAGAAGGATTCATCATGATTTGCATAAAAAACATCCCCAGTTGTAAACAGATGATTGCTTCTTCCACGATGACAACATACCTGCCCACACTGTACTGAGTATTCAGCAGTTTTTGACCAAAAAATGGCATGACCTCCATGCCCCATCCTCCCTATTTACCCAATCTTACCCTGAATGACCTTTTTGTTTGTTTCCCTGGATGAAAAAAGTCCTCAAAGAAAAATGTTGTGCAGATGTGGATGAGGTGAAACAAAAAAACAGCAGAAACACTAAAAGGCATCAAAATTGATGAATTCAAAAACAGTTTTGAGCCATGGAAAAAGAGTCTCGATAGGTGTATTGCATCCAAACAGAGAGCACTTCAAAGGTGACCAAAGTTTAAACATGTAAGAATAAATACGCAATTTTTTATATATAAATTTTGGGTTATTTTGGGTCCCCTCGTACATCTACCTTCTCTTTTGCATGGATTGACTTTGCAATTTCTAAAATTTACTATCTTACTGCTCCATTCTTCAGTTCCATTAATAGAGCGACAACCTAATTAGTTGCCCAAGCTAGAAATTTTTTTGGTTTTTTTGTTTTGTTTTGAGCAGGGCTTGAACCCAGGCCGCGGCGGTGAGAGCACCAAAGTGTAGCCACTACACCACCAGGGAGCCCCCCGAAGTCAGAAATTTTGGAATTGGCCTCTACTCCTTGCTTCTTTTTAAATATAAAACATGACTAAAGTCTCATCTCACTTACGTCTCTGGAACCTGATGTTCTCCACCTTCTGTGCTGCTGTGGCACCCCAGCTTCCGGAAACATCTCTGCTGCTGATGGAACTGACTTTCCACTGACGTCTTTGCGACTGCTCTTTCCTCTTAAATGTTTTCAGTCACTAGTAAACACTTCATTTTCTTGTTTCTGACCCACCCTCACAGCAACTTAGCAACACAGAATCACTACACAGTAACACTGTTGTATGCTGCATATGACTGGCCACCACGGCAGTGGAATGCCTGAAGGAGGGTAGAGCAGATGGCTGGAGTCAAGGAGGCCACGGCCCTGAGAGGCTATCGTTTTTACAGATCGCCCACCCAGATGTGACGATCACTAGCGCGGATGGCAGTTGCTAGGTTGTGAAGATTAACATGTACTGGCTTCTAAACTCATCAACCTGTAGGTGTGTGACAGTGATCAATGGAGGTAGAGAGAGGTAAAGGTGGTTTTCACAAACCCCCACATGAGGTCCTTATCTGAGGGTTATGTGGAAAGATCTGTAAACTACTTTGCAGAGAAGGGAAAATGCTGACCACATCATGTCATCCTGTGGCAGAGAAAATGAGGTAGAAGCAGCAGCTCTCCTTGGAGGGAGCTTCTGGGAAAGCCATAGGATCAGAGGCCCCCAAGGCCAGGAGACAGAGAGATGCTTAGTGAAGAGAGTGACAGTGCCAGGGTTGTGGGGGACAGTAGTTAGTCCAAAAAGGAAAGAGTTAGGAGGGAAGTAGCTCAGGATGCTGTGTCTGGTGACAGAAGTCAGGAGAGGAGAAAGACTGGTATTTATCTGTTGGGTTGCAGATGACCAAAGGTAATAGGTCTGAGTGGTGTGGAGGACTGAGCAAGCAGGTGTTTTTAATTTGTTCTTAAATCATTCTTAGACTTCCCTAGAATGATTTCACTAAGATCTGTATTCAGGATTTTTCTGAAGAAATTCTAACCCAGGAAGACAAGTAGCTTGTTGAGTGAATCCCTAAGACAAACACTAGAGACTTTTCGAATTAGGGCTGAAAGTATCACACTCATTAGGAATCTGAACAATGGCAGTAAGATAAAATAATGGTAAGATAAATGGATAAATATAAACTCCATTCTGAATTTCCAAGACCCAAACCTACTTACTGACGACTCTTAGTTAAGATGTTTACGGAAACTCCATCAAGTCAGACGAACAGATTACACTTTGCTAAGTACTGCTTTAGTTGAAGGAGCTTGAGGCAATACAATAAGACAATTGTTGAAGCACCAAGGACAGTGTGAGGTACTTTTAAATATAAACAATGTAGTTAGGTTTTTGTGTTTTAGTTGAAACTGAAATTGAACTGTAAGGAGAACTGAATTGTTTTGTTTTGTTTTTTATTAACTAAGAACCTGAAAGAGCTTGTGTAAACATAGGAGAGAGCTGTTTTATTGTTCAAATAGTTATATGAGATGCCATTTCATAATTTAATAGAACATTTGACTAGTAATAAAACATGAAATTATTGATGCTACTAAAACAGAAAGGTAGTAGATAAAACTAATCACATATTGAAATGAAGAAATATGATATTGCAAATATTAAACATTTTAAATAACTGACAGGTTATGAACACAGTAAGGTATAAAGTATCTCAATCAGTTGAAGATACAACCTTACCAAGTGTGACAAACAGGTTGAAGTATGAGAAAAGGAAGAGCACAGAGCTTGAAGAAATTAAGGCAGCCATAGTACTTCACACAGCTGTTGTTCTGCATTAGGTATATCTTTAGGAACTCTGAAGCTTTATAATTACAACAAATAATGCTGTTACCCAGGGAATATGCAATCTTGAAATGCCAGGAGGTTACTGGAAGTTCTGTAATAAGCAGGTCTTTCAAAAGGCATCAAGCCTGATTTATCTGGATCAATGGGAAAAAAATCTCAAAGAACATAAAGCAATTTGAACACTGTATAAGCAGAGGTCAAGCAAAATGAGTCTTTTTCCATCAATGAATCACTAACTTGATGGCTAGCTTTCTTTATAAAACTGAATGTTGTGTCTAAAGGTCTTTATGGCCAAGAGGATCCAAGGGAATTGCTGTGTCGCATGAATATGTGAATCCTTTAACAAAACATTTGCTAATGTTTCAGGAGAATTCATTTGACACAGAACTACTTTATACCTTTTATTTTACTGTCTTATTAAAAATGAGATGGCTAGCAGCGAAAGGAAGCATAAGAATGTTATATGCCCTTTTCTAAAGCTAGAGACGTGACAGTGAAATCCCTGAGTGTTTAGGAGCTACTGTAGAAAACTTGATGATTCTTGAAGATCAGAATTTATATCTTTGGACACAGGATGTGCCAGACAGAGATGTAGCAGAAATTCCTAAAGGTAACAACTAATGTTAGAAGAAACTGAAGCAGTATTGGACAGTCATTACTAATAAACAGAATGAAGGATTTTTAGGAAAATCATTCATATTTTGCTCAGGCTGAGCACACACCCAAAACCGAGGCTGGGCTGTGGGTGGAATTCTCAATAAGCACAGCTGCACTGGTAAAAGGACAAGTTTGCTTCCTTCCTTCCCAGACACAGGAAGTCACGGTGGGGCATCATGTTCCAGTGACTCAAGGGCAGAGAACACGGGACAGGGCATTCTAAAGATGACTGTGTAAAGCCTGAGAGTCATTTCATTTGCAGAGATTGAAGAGGCCTTTACAGATGCCCTGACTCTCTATGATCTCTATGGCATAGTGAGATCTGAGGACCTAACCTTAATGTCTTGAATAGACATGTGGGCCCCAGCTAGGAGCAGGCTGTAGGGCATAAAGAAGCTATGGAAACCATAGGGACCTGGAAGGAGTGGATTAAGAAGGAGCTGTGGGGAGCTGGGAGAAATTAGCTCTCCTGGGATGAAGAGATCAGTGGAGAGTTCAGCAGTGGGATAAGAGAAAGTAAACATAATTTGCACAGGCACGACTTGGTATGATTGCTGGTCCCCCAACTGTTATACATTCTCACACAAACATTCTTGGTCTCAAGGGTGAATTAGTTTGTTATGACTAATTGAGTGAAAATAAAAGTTAGTCAGTTAAACCATCAGCCCTCTTGATGTGGTATTTTGAATGAGCTGATAGGTTTTTATGATTATCAGACTCATCTGTGCTTATTGACTTTTACCTAAGCAGGATTTAAGGGGACTTATTATTTCAAGTAATGATGATGGATTTATTTTGTTCTATCATTCTTGTTTGATTGCTTAGTGGCAGCATGCACTGTGATTCAATAGGAAGGAGTGAGTCCAGCTAAATGTGACTCCAAGTACAAAGTGAGCCCACTTGGAGGGCATTTCCATTCCTTTGACACCATTAGCATGAACCTTTGACCACTGAGTTTATCTGCTACTGAAAATGTTTCCATGTTAACAGTGAGACCTCCTTAATTAATAAATAATATCTCAATATAAACCCTCATCAGCTATGCCTACATGCAAGACCTACAGACCATATCAGAGTAGCTTATTAAAAAGGATGTCAAGTAGAACAGATATCAAAGTCTTGTGAGAATGCAGCCAGCCACGTTATAACCTCCTTATCACTCAGATCTATTTCCATGTCTTGGGAGGAAATTGAATCGATCTGCCCTGTCTTTCTCTTCATAAGCTCTTGTTGATTATTACCTATAGTAAATGCCTTGCCTGTTCTGGCAACCTGTTGAGTCTGTCTCTTCTCAGGTATTATTAAATTGAGACAACCAGTTTGTAATTGCCGAAGATACTTGTCCCCTTTGAAATATAAAACTGAAAGCAACAAACAAATAAGATGAACAAAAACTCATAGACACAGACAATAGTTTAGTGGTTACCAGAGGGTAAGGGGGGAAGGTAGAAGAGGATAAAGGGGGTGAAATACACGGTGAGGCCAGGAGAACTAACTCTGGGTGGTGGTGAATACACATCCAATACACAGATGATTGCAATTACAGACTTGCACACTTGAAGCCTATATAATTTTACTAACCAATGTTACCCCAGTGATATTTTAATAAAAATTAAAAATTAAAAAAATAACTAAATAAAAAGAAAAATAACATTGTGTAAAATTTTTGCAAAAGAAGATCTTCGTTTTTTTCAACTCAAGGACACCTTCTGAAAGTTCCTAAAATACCTGAGATAGGCTCTTTCTTTTCATGTAACATTCCTACTTCAGTTTCTGTCATATTGTTTTAACAAATGCTAATCCATTGTATCTGTTTTTCATCTACTCCTTTATGGTAGAGCAGACTGACTAAATGATTGCTTCTATGTCTCAGTTACAAGATTCTATAGAACACTTTCTATAAGTGTTAGGGTTGTATACATGCTCATTAGTTCTCTGTATGTGTCTAAGGTAATAATAACATTGTACATTTGCCTAATGGTGTATAGAGTCCGAACTGTTCAGATGAACTTTTTGTAAAACAATTCTTCAGAAAAGCAATTAAGTGCCAGACTAATCTTTCTAGTGCGTATTTCTAGTTGCTTTCCACAGGCCATGAGGCTGCTGGACAAGCTACAAGAATGTCCTGTTCCTATCAGATCAAGTCTGGATTCCTCATCTTGGTATTCACAGCACACCCTTGTCCTGCCCTTTCTTAGGCAATGCTCTTCCAGTGCTCCCTAAAAAGGCCTTTTGCATGAGCCAGGTCAGCCTCTGAAGGTACTGGAATAGGCTATAGTCAGCCCTGTCTTCTTTCATTGTTTTCATTATTTTAGGTTGCCCCTTCTTCTGCATCTGCAAATACTTCCAAGTACTTTCCAGCCCATCTCTGGTCCATCTTCTCCAAGGTCTCATTTAATTTGTCCAGTCCATACCAATTACTCCCTCTACTGAACTCTCAGACTTTCTGATTAGAGACCTTTTGTTCTTTTGTATGCAGTTGTACATTTATAATATTTTCTCTATTTATAGAATCCTCTAAGTATTTTATGTACAAGTCTTATCTCCCCAACAAGGCAATAAGTTCCTTGAAGGAAAGGCCATGTCATATGCTTGTACTATTGCTCCTTGTTGTACCTAATGCTCCACTTGGCGTGTATCATTTAAAAGGTTTTTCCAAGTGGAATTATCTTCTCTCCCTGCTGTACTTTCAGCCTGGATGTTGTTTATTCAGCTATTAAAGCACATATCACAGCTGTTTCTCACTGTATATGTGAGGGCTGGATGAGTCGCAGTCCTAATTTATCCGTTCATCTCTCAAAATATCTATAATAAGATATTAATAGCACTGTTTATAAAAACATAACAATAGTTGCTAATTAAGTTTCTATTAAATATCAACTTTGTTTAACATGGTAGTATTCTCTATAGCCCTCCTTTTGAGTAATAAACATTTCCATGTTAAAAATAATGGTTCTTGAAGAAATTTTGTTGACATTTGGCATGTGAGAAGACGTTTGATGCTTTCCTAATTCATTTATTTAAAAATAATGTTAAAGTCTAAATTTAAATATAATCTGTTGTGTTTTCAGACCATTTTAAGAGGCATTTGCTATATCAAAAATTCAAAAATAGATATTTAACATAGTAGACATTTTTAATAGAAATGTTCATATATTAATATGCTACATTATTTTCAGCATAAGATTTCACACTATTGTTAATTAATTACTTTATACATTAATATATCTGTAACTGGCAAAAGTAAAGTGAACATTACTTTTCCATTGTAACATTCAATAAAACCTTATGACATAACTAATCAATAAGTGATTAGCTTCTGTTTTCTTGCTATCTTGATTTAAGTATGGTACTGTCTTTCTTTTTTTTTTTATGCTAAATATTTTTTTTTTTAATTCATTTTTATTGTTAGACTTATTGGGGTGACATCTGTTGGCAAGGATTACATAGGTTTCAGGCGTACTGTCTTTCTTTAGAGGTAACAGAACTTTTGATGGACTCAGAGAGTCATGAGAAAACTTTTCACCAGTCTTTTGAGTAATTTTAATTAAAATTCAGTTCAAGTCATTCTCTTATGCTTAGCCAAAGCATCTGCCATGTTTTCCCCACTTAAGGACTTGAGTTGAAAATATGAACATTTTCTTGTTATAAAAGCGCTGTGTCTGTGTAAAGTTAAAATAGCCTCTGAGACAATTTTCAGCGCATTTGGAAGAATTATGGCTTTAAAAATGCAACTTTCAGAAAGCAACATTGATGCTTCATTCAGTCACATGTCTATGTTTCTTGCTACAGATAATGCTTTCTCTCTCAGCGTGTGCTTAATTCCCTGAACCATTAGCCAGCCGACTCTTTGCCTGGCCAATGGCCAGAAATAGCACACTGTTTGCCCCATAACAGGTGCTCAAATGTATGTGTTGGATAAATGAATGAATTAATTAATTGAAGGATAAAAATCTTGCCTTAGTTCCTTTACATTCTTGCTCCTCTACTGGCTATAGTTGCTGGTTCTGGACTAGAATGTTCTCCTAATATAATGAAGCCCTTTAGCTCCTGTGACTAATTAGTGAAAACTGGATAGAAAAGCAGAGGACCCAGAAACATGAAGGCCTTTATGCAAACAAGAAAAAAATTGTTTTAATATAAACTTTCTTTGAAAAGGCACTTCCATTTGCCAGAAAATTCTCTAAATCCAACTCTAAAGAGTATACAGGACGAATGGCGTTCCCTTTGTTTCTGATGTTTATTGCAGATCCCGCAGAAACAAAATCAAAGTCCTGCCGAGTGTGTCTGTCTAGTTTTACTAGAGGCTTCGGTTCCTAAATCAGGCCGTTGTTCCTGTTTTGGTGAAGACTGCATCTTTTTTTGGTCCTTGACCTTACGCTGGCAGAGTTATCATAGCTCCTGTGTCTTCCTGGAGTTATGGCCCACGGTGGTCTTTGATGAACCTGAACACCGGCCCACGTTTTTGTTTTTTTTTTTTGCCCCTGTGGTAATTTTTAAGAAGAGAAGTCTTCATATTTTCAAGAGAATCTGATGTTACCTTTGTCCTAATATCAAACTGGCATTTTGGATTAAACCAGTGTGGCTTACTGATAACAATTTGAGTCATTCTTTGGATGGTAAAACACACTTGTGTAAAACGTGAGTTAGCGGGCAATGATTTCGCAGGTCCATTCTGATTTCTTTGTTAAGCATGCAGTGCCAGTTCTTGATTTAGTTCTTTCTAAAAATGTTTTCTGCGGAACATATATTGTCATACTACATAATGATCTTTAAGAAATCTTGTTTCAAACACTAAGTGATTATTTGGAGAACTGAGAGCAGACAATTTTTCTGGACCAAAGGCTAGCATTGTACTTGTCTATCTTCCCTTGATCAAAAAACAATAGCATATGAAATTTGCAATAATAGCTAAAGTTTTTTTTAATGGAATTTTCATAAAATAATCCCCAAAGCAATTCAGTCACTCCAAAAAGGTTTTCCTTTTTAATCAGAATTTTAAAAATATCATAGGCCAATCCCACAATGTGCCTCTTGGTTTGTGATACTGCACACTGCACACAAATGGATTTCCCTTTTAAGTCTGTTCTGGAACTTTAATCTGTCAATTTCCTCCTTTCTTTTCTGAGCCTTCAAATTCTCCACTTCCATGAGCTTTTTTCACATAAGAAATTCAAAATTTTCAAGTCTGTCCTATTTAAAAGTGATATTAAAAAGAAACGGCCTGCAATTCGAGTTCCCATTTGGCCATGCTCTCTGAAAGCTGGTCATTTAATCCCTTTCTTTCCTATCGAGGGGACTTGTTTGCAGCTAGAGGAGCAATGCTGGCTTTGGGTTGGATGACAAAATGAAGCTGTCTTCCTTCCCTTTTTGTGTGGTTATTCTCAAGGTGTTGTTCCACTGTGTTGCTGAAGTTTCTTAAGTGGACCCCAGACCTCTCTCAGAGCTGCTTTTGCTCATGGGTAGCTAATTATTCATCTCTGCAGGGGGATGGAGGCCCCCATATTGGTTATGTCACTGGCTAATTCTTCTCAATGTCTCTTGAAGATGTTCTTCCTCTTTTTCAACCCCGATCATTAGTGTTCACTGGGTTCTTCCTCAGCTTTGTTTTCCTTTTGGTATATGTCTCCTTAGGAAAACTTACACTTTTTATAGCTTTAGCCACTTATGCAAAAATGACTCGTAAAGCAATGTGTCTACACAAGACATTTCTTCCCCCACCCCATTCATCCAGCTGTCCACTAGGTATCTTTACATGGATATCCCACAAAAGCTTCCAATTCAAAATCTCCAAAGCCACTGTGCTCATCCTTACTGTAAACAAACATGTCCCACATTTCCTATCATCACGAATGACATTACCATCCATCCTGTTGCCAGATACAAAACCTGAGAACTATCCTTGATATTTCCCTTTTCCTTCTGGCCTATTGCCCAATCTCTAAGTCATATTGATTCTATTTATGAAATATCTCTTGCATTTGTCCTCCTTTTTGCCCCGTTACTGTGACTTCCTTAGAAGATCAGGCTCTGCTGTTTCCTGCTTGGGATGGGTAGTGTGTTGCCTCTTTGCTGTTTGTTTGGGATTCCTTGCTCTCCACCCTATCTTCTGACTGTGATGACAGTGGATTTTCCCACCATTCAGATTGATTGTACCATTGTCTGATCCTAATTCTTGAATAGTTTCTCATTGCCTCAGTATAAAGTTTAACCTCTTTTAAAGAACTTTTATGATACTTCTTTCTATCTGTCCAGTCTAATTTTGTACCACTTATTACAACATATTTTGTTGTAATAACACTAAACTCTTTTTAGTTAACTAAAAATATCATACTTTCCAAACCTCCAATACTTATAAGATGATGTTTACTCCTTCCAAAATATTATTTTGTATTCATATTGTACACCCATCCCCCTAAATCTGCCTGTCAAATTTGGAGTCATCTTTCAAGTTTCAGCTCGTTAATACTTAGTTCTATTAATCATCTTCCCGATTGCGCCTTTTGGGGCTTATGTTGTGGCATTTGTCATACAAAATCATCAAAATTTGCTTGTGTATATGTCTTTCTCCTACACTCTGAGAGCCTTCTAAGGACAGAGATCACATCAATAGATCTCATACAGTAACAGATACATGGCTGGTGACTGAAGTTGATGGTGAATGAATGAAAAAAGGAATTAAAAAATATAGATTATCTTCATTATCAAGGGTGACTCACTTTACCAATGATTTTATGAAAGCAAAAAATGCTAAATCACAATTGCAAGTAATTTCTTTTTATGTTTCAACATGACACTGATCTGAAGTTTTCTCTTTACTCACAGCATGAAGCCCTTAAAAATATCAAAGATATCATTTTCCAACAATAAATAGTTTGGTTTAAGCCCCCCAAAGTGATACACACAGAAAGAAATAATGAAAAAAATTTTTAAAGGCCTTAACACAGAACAGAACAGAACTGGGCTGGGTTCTACTCTTGGCCCTTTTGGTCTTGGACAAAATTAATCTCTCTATGCTGTGGTTTCCTCTTCCATAAAACTAACAAATTGAATGAGTCCCTAGATGATGTCTAAGCCTGCTCCTAGCTCTAAAATTTGGCAATTTAGCCTAGAGATGAGCCTCTCTGGATCCCATAAAATATTAGAAAATTCTACTATCAAAGAGGTGGGGGAAGCGTGCAGAGGAGTAAGTTCTCATAAAATTGTGCACACTGGTTTTTAAAGCAATAAGAGGATAGCATGAAGACTGACTCATAATAATTGACTTATGCACTGAGAACTTTCCCAGTCATGATTAATTCTCATGGGTATAATATCCTCATTTAAATTAATACATATAGTGTTTCATAAGGTAAGAGCAAGGCACACTGGTGGGGAAGTGTTTACAGGTAAGCTGAGCACAACTGAAAATGTCAAAGTGTGATAATGTTTACTGATGAGTATAAGCACTGCAAAATAAATGACAACACGTTTCCTTGTTTATTGCTCCTCAATATAGCTAATAACAGCATGGGCCGAGAAGATTCTCCCTGGTTCTTTTTATTTCTGTAGTGATGGGGTGCTATGGAATGTGCTTGGAGTCTGGGGTGTCACATTACTACAGTTATGCACCCCCATATCCTTCAAGATGACATGATTTTTCCAAGCTTTTACTTTGCTAAAAGAATGACACAGTTTCTGGGGAAAGAAATGAGAACCCGTGAATCAAGAGTTACAGATGGCAACACCTGAGATTGTATGAAACTTCTGTGAAGAGAATTGCATCACCCACCTACTGCTACATTTTCATTACAGGTAAAGGAACTGGCCTATAAGGCTGGAAAGGATTTAGACTAGAATAGAATAGTATTATTTCCTTAGTATTTATAAGATGTATGCTAGTAGGTAAATATTTGCAAGCAAATAAAACCAAACCAGTTCCCTCCAAGGATCCAAGAATTGGTAAGATCATAAAGAATGAATTTTAGTAGGTTAAAATTTTTTTTCATGAATTACATATTTTCCTAAGCTCATTTTGTACGTGCTTTGTAGAAATTTTGTATAATAGAGGCGATTACAAAGGAAATAATCTCCAATATCTCAAGATTTAAAGATACCTGCAATTAATGTTTCCTTCTAGGCTTGCTTTTTCTATTAATATATCTACATAATTATGATCAACAGCACAAGTGTCCTCATTGTTCCTGTTACATTAAGACATCCGCATTTTCCCAAATCATTAAAACTTTTCATAGATTTCATTCCACTATGTGCAATATTCTGAGTTTATAAATACATTACATGAATTATCTAATGGAATCCTTTCAATAATTCTAGAACACACCTTGTTAGCATCCTTTTTTAACAGATGACAATAAAAAGTTCAAGAAGTTAAATCAACATCACACAATTTACAGGAAAATATTTACTTTAGCTCATAAAAGAAATGTACAGCAAGTTTAAATGCATAAAAGACCATGTCATAGTTCACTGAGTAGATTTACCATAGTTTTTTTGGTAACTATTTCCTTTTTGAATATGCATTATTATTCATGTTGTCCTTCACCATCTCCATTTCCTTGGACCCAACCATTTCTTTATATGTACCTCCAAACAATCTGTCTACACCACTGGCATGGGAGAGGCAAATGACCACACCCCACACTCCCAAATAGTGCTCTGTATGACCATCTCAATATAGTGTCTTACACAACCTCTGAGACACATCTGAAGAGTGTCAGAAAGAGTTCTGGATTACAAATCAGGAGGCCTGGGTTTTAGACTGCCAATTAGAATGATTTGT
The DNA here is from genome assembly GCA_004026885.1 of Lyroderma lyra. Classification (NCBI taxonomy): domain Eukaryota; kingdom Metazoa; phylum Chordata; class Mammalia; order Chiroptera; family Megadermatidae; genus Lyroderma; species Lyroderma lyra. Next base: position 674,016 of record PVJL010000031.1, read on the forward strand.
TCTGGTTTTCGACAATTACTTCATCAATCACTCCAGCCTCAGTTTCCTAGGTGCCAAAGACTTCCACGAGGAAAGCACCATCCCCAGGCAGTGACAATGAGTCTGACTCATCAGTTCTGATAAAGACAGCTTTATAGGCCAGATCTTCCTTAGCCTATAGAAACCTCCTCATGTATTTGGTAATAACCTTGGCTGCTAGAATAGGATAAACTGATGACATAAACACTTTGTAATCAAGCATGACCTTATTGCTTAACTATTCTGTCAAGAGTCTTCTGATGCAAACTCCAAGAAAGTTAAAACTTGCTGAAAATAAAAGTCAATAAAATAAAATGTGACTCGACTGATAACAACAAATATCTACTTTAAGCAAAACAGGAGTGGGGAATCAAAGGATATCATGAAGCTCTTTGGGACAAATGGATTTCAAATGCCCCTAAGAAATGTTACTATTTTTGTTTGTACGTTATTCTGAACAGTCTTGTTAGTCATTTCAGATGGTTTAAAATTTACTTCCTATTTTCAAAATGGAGCATTTCAATATGAAAACATACAAGACAATGCAAGGTACAGTTAATTCTACAAATACTATCGTCTGCTCGATGAGGATGATGAGAAACAGAGCACTAGGCAGTATCACCTAGGTCAGACATCACAGGTGGTGAAAACATGAGTTACACCCTAGTGACATAGATGAGTGTCCCTATGAAAGAAAAAGTAAATTGGAATTTGCTAAGGTATGAGTAGAAACAAATTTTCAAGACCATAATTATATCAAGCACTGAAAATTAGATAATGCATATAACTGAGCATTCAATTTAGCTCTAAGAATCAAGGCAGTCACAACAAAAAAGGAAACTGATAGATTATATAGTTCTCCTTGTAAAATAAAGAAAGCTTACAAGTTTATCTTGAGAGAGAAACTTTTTCCTGACATAAATTCCTATGAGAATTGTGTGGCACAGCTCCTTATTCTGAAGATACCAGGTAACATTTAGCACATTATTTCTGCAATTACGCAGTCATTCTTTATTTTTCAAAAATGTCATGCACAAAGGGGTCCCCCAAAACCCCAGAATTACCCAGAATTATCTTCTGGAGGGCAGGCCCCTTATAGTGCAGGCTTTCCCCACTAGGAGAATGTTCTAGGAGCCCATCTGCATCAGTGTACCACCTGGCATGCTGTGAGAGGCTGCGTTCGGTTCAGTGAATTTTTTTTTTTTTTTTTTGGAGACTCTCAAAGTGCTTGCCTATTTTATGATGGGTGATTTACACAAACAACGGGCAGCAAGACAACGCACCTACCCACACCACACTGAGTGTTGAGTAGTTTTTGACCAAAAACAGCATGACCCCCATTTTCCCTATTCACCCAATCTTGCCCCGAACAACTGTTTTCAGTTTCCCTATGAAAAAAGTCCCCAAAGGGAAGGTTTTGCCAATGTGGAAGAAGTGAAACAAAAAATGGCAGAAGCACTAAAAGGCATCAAAATTGATGAGTTCAAAAACTGTTTTGAGCAGTGGAAAAAGCATCTCAATAGGTCTACTGCATCAAATGGAGAGGACTTTGAAGGTGACTGAAGTTTACACACGTTAAGAATAAATACATGATTTTTTTTTTTATAAATAAATTATGGTTTGGGGGAGCCCTCTTGTATTATGTTAAACTTCAGCAATACTCAGGGGCACAAAAGCAATCTATTACTCAGTGATGACATTATATGTGTATGAAGGGGGAAGGAAAGAGTTAAGACAAGGAGCTCTAGGATTGTGACCCAATTTCCTACGGTACTTGGAGAAGATGTCTTGGCATATTCTTAGCACAGTCAATTCAAGGTTTACTCTTTTGACAGCTGCTGAAAGTGCCAATATTCTATGTGGTTGATGGAAGAAAGAGGTATATGTCTAAATAGTGGGTAAAAAGACAGCAGAGGTGACATTCTGGTGGAAAAATTAAGAGGCCTGACTTAAATTCTCACACAGAGATGGCCACTCCAATACACAAACAAGTGGATAAGGTTTTTCTAAAAAGAAAAGAAAAAGTTCTGAACCGGCTCATGTGATTTTATAAATTCCTTAAAGCATGAAAGAAACAATTTGGGCCTAGAAAGTTTTATGGGTAGTTCTCACCATTACATGACCTTAATCCTCAAAAGAACCTAAGAACTATTTTTGTCAACTTCCTGAATATTTAAGTAGAAAGACATAATAATGAGCTTTCCAGGGTGTTAAATAATTCAAGTACATGAAGAAACTGACCTAGTAGGATTATTTAATATTGTTCATTTGAGGATATATATTTTATTTTTGGCATTGGTAATATAAAGCTCTTCTTCCCAATAACAATTTGTTAAAGATACAGCTGCATATTAAGACCTCTCTTCATTGCAATAGCAAAATTATCATCATCGTAGCTCAGGCTGCCCATACTTCTGTAGGTGTGGGCACATGAGCATGTCTCCAATTCACATAAGTACCAATCCAGTTATTTAGATCTACAAAATGAAGAGAACATGACACAAATATTTTTTACAAGATTTAAAATTAAAATTGAGTCTGTCAAAAAAGCATGGGGTTTCCCTTCCAGGTTCCCCTTAATTGGCATCATAGCCACTTAAGACTCAAATTATTGGAATTTAGAGTCATAGATATTTTCAGATTAAGCACTATGATAGTCCTTCATCTCCTATTTCACTATGTATTAAACAGAGCCATCTGGAACTAATCTTCCTCATGGAGTGGAGTATCAAAATACCTCTTTTGCCTTTCTTCTACTTGATCTATGAAACCTATATCTTCTGGCCTATTGGTGCTAGATAAGGGGGATTATGTATGTCAGTGAAGAAATGTCCAGCAGAACTCAGAACTTGGAGCACTTATGAAATACTGCCACAAGATGCCAAGAGGCCGTGAGAAGAGATTGGAGGGACCCTTCAGAACAAACACCTCTGTGCTAAGAGTGCTGATTACAGTGACAAATATTTTTTCCAGCTCTCTTAATGGGTATTCACAATATTGCAGAAGACCTGAAACTATGAGAAAACAAAGTATAGTCTCTTCTTTATATAAGCTTTGTTTAGAATGTCCATTTTGGAACAAGGTTATAGATTATTCAGCTTATATCAAATAGATTTCTAAAGAATTAAACTTAAAAAATATAGGAACTCTTCCCAGTGGTCAAAATAATACTCTATCTAATTAGGCATTATGGAATCAGGTAAATCTTCTAAAGTTTTATGAGCAGGCTATTGCATTCTCTCTTCTCTGCCTCTGTTCTTGTCTTCTTTAAAATCATCATCCAGAATGATCTATCTACTGAAAACACATTTCTTGCAACCTTTGAATGTACAGCTTGCTCAAGCAAAGGAGATTTGTAATCAAAGGAAATAATAAAGAATAGTATCAATGTGTTGGCAGAATGAGAAGCTAGTGGATTGACACAGTACATCTTTCTGCAAATTTGACGATAAATACTTTTATGCTGAAACAAAAATTTATTATGGAGTAACATGCAAATATATTATAATTTCATACACATCGCAGATCATTTTGAACTTTGGTTCTAGAACCTCTGGTGAATATGCGTTCATTCTTTTTTGCTTGGTTTACTCTGGGAGAGAGGTTTAAATTTCAGAAGCACTAAGTACTCTCAGGAAGAGACAAACTCTTTGGAATTGTATTTTAAAGGGACTTGCATGTCTGGATAAGTATTTTCCTCTTGAAACTTACCTCCTTTCACTTGAGCCTCAAACTCTAGGAACACCATATTGTTGACCACCCACTCCAGACACCATGCAGCTTCCTCTTTGCTCATTCTAGTCCTACTGTCTTGAATGTCTTCCCATCTTTCTTTATCTAAGTAATTCCCATTCACCAGTCAAAATCCAATATAGTTGTCACCTCCTTCAGGACATCCAGGGCACCTTAATATTCTATCTATCACTTCATGTGTTATGACTAAACTATCATCATATGTATCTGTCTTCTGAGCACTCCTCAAAGACAGGGACTTGGCAAAGCATAGTTCATTTAAGATGTCAAATACAGGGTCTAACCCAGATTTAGGAACATCTTACTCTAATACACATTTGTGGATCATGTAATTTTGACACGAGTCTTGGTTATAAAATGATTATAAAAATAAGCACATGATTAATTTCTATTTGTAAAAAACTTTTTTTGTGTGAAATAGTGAAAGAACATGTAAATTAAACCTGATTTTTCTTTCATTTTGTATTTTGAAAATATGTATCAGTGTATGAGCTACAAGACCATGTAGACTTTATAAAGCCAAGATTTAAATTTCTTATACTGAAGTTTTAGCTATATCAAATAGATTTCTAAAGAATTAAAGTAAAAAACTCGAAGAGCCCTCCAGTGGTCAAAATAATAGATGCAAAGTCACAGCTGTTCACTCACTATTTCTCCCTCCAAAAAACTTAAAACATTTTGGTCTACCTTGTAGAAAAATGTGTGCTTTCATTACTTTCTTAAATTGTTTTTAACATTCCAAGAAAATAGATGCTTATCCGAGTTATTTAAATCAACCACGGAAAATAGCAGCCCAAACCACCCATTTATTAATGAACAATTTTGAGTAGGCACTAGAATTAAACCATGGAAGGACAATCCTAAATCTTGTCCAGATACGAGTAACCTAATTCCTTCCATTGCAGCCATTGAGAAAATGTGCCTTTGTACTAAAACCGCTCAGGTAAAGAAAGGATCTGGTCAACTCTGGGTCTGCTACTTCTGTTTTCCTCTTAAGCATGGAGTTGTATTTTAATGTGTATATTTCTAGACTTGTAAAAGTACAATGTGTGTGTGTGTGTGTGTGTGTGTGTGTGTATCTAAATTGTAATGTTGGTGGGTTGCATAAGAAATGTGTCTGTTAGCTTCTCTTCTAGCAAACGCATATCTAACTGAGCCAGGCAGCAGCACTTTGCTTCATCCTGTGAATCAGATTCCCAGCAATGTTTTGGCAGAAAGCCTGGAGTAAGGCCTCTGCCTTGAAAACTGTCACGCTTTAACATTTGCCCAGATGCTGAAACAGTGATTGGTGAGGGTATTTTTTTTTTTAAGGTAAATTCCTATCTCACCTTATTAGAAAGTAAAGCTTATAAAAAACTCCCATAGACATTTAGATTCATATACATGGGTTTAATATAGGAGTAAAATTCTTTTTTTTTTGCAAACACAGAACAATATATTCAATTTTTATATTAAAAAATCTTTATAGATTATCCTTTAAAAAAATCCAGTTAGCAACATCAAAGGAGAAATGCTAAGAAAAGTAATTTATGCCCTATAATTTAATTTCTCACTGAGAATTTTTTGCTTGACTTCTAAATGTTTTAAGACAGAAGGAAAAGTTCACCAGTTTTCCCTTTTGTAATAGTAATGTATGCAGAGTTACCACTTTAGTCAATGTTCCTAAGTTAAAAAAAAACTCAAGTTTAATTAATATCTGTGTATGACCTTCAGGAAATCCAACCTACTGCAAGCAATGTTATGGGTAATTCTCAGAAAGCATACTCTCACAGAATAAGTTATTACCTAAGACAAAAGTGGGCATTTCTGGGGGCTATATTGTGTCTTTGAGGCCACTGGGGTACCATATAGGAGGCTGAAGCAGTAAGTTACCCTTGTGCAATGAAAAATATAATGTAACTTGCACACCAGGATCCTCCGCCTCATTAAGTTAAACACTTCCCTCATGTCATTTTAAAGGAGAGATTATAGTACTGTAAATCTAAGTAACTTAGATTTATGTTCTCATGTCTGGTAAATGGTCACACAGGATATTTTTCAGCATTCCAATGTTTTAGGCACTAGGTAGTTTCAGAATGTTAGACGTACTTGACTTCAAATTTTGACAAACAGAGTTCTGCTGTGTGGCTATTCAAATTATCGCAAAGCAGCAGCACAGGAGTGCTGACGAGATCGCAGATCTTCCTGCAATGAATTTTTAGAGGTGTTGCTGACATCCTTATGGTTTCTGAAGCTTATTATAACTCCAGGGGAAAAATATAAACAAAAATCAATCCAAGGAAAACTGTGTGCTCAGAATTTGTGCTACCTACACTTTTAATTGAATAATTTCTCTTTCTATAAGGCAGAAAGAAGAGATATTTCCCAAATAATTTTCTTTTAAAAAGTGTATTTATTTATCTTACATTTAAAATGGAGGGAGGAGAACTGACATGCTGATAAATAAAAAGCAGAATAATACTGCCAGAGTGGACAAGGTGATGGAAGTCCACATGCTCCCAGTCACAACTAACCACCCTCATGCCTACAACTGAACCTAACACCGTAGGATTTTCTTTGAACAATTGCTAATGGAAATAAAAGTTAATGGAACAACTGGTTCATTTTAAGTGGTCACAGCACTTAACTGAATATACCACACCTTCTAAAGAAAAAAGAGGACATTTTGTTCTTATTAGTTTATTACCCATATTCTTGCACACACACACACACACACACACACACACACAAAATCCTATAGATGGTAACTTTAATAAAGTATCTTTTGAAACCCAACAGTTTCTTTTTCCTTTTTAAGCTTCAAAATTTTTGAACTTGAAAGAAGTGAACAAGAAACAATGAAATAGCAGATGTTGAAGTTGAAGACGACTTTTCACAAGTGTGTCGTAAAGAAAGAATAACTAAATCTCATCAGTTAAAGTTCTAAAATGGAGTAACAGTTTTAGAGTTTCGAATGAAATGTGTAAAATAGTACAAATCTCTTTTGAGTTTTGGGTTCTGATGAAGACTGTCAGTCTCTGTATCTGTGGCTATATCACAAGTTATGTGACTCAATAATATTTAAAAAATATTACTGGATGCCCTATCAGTTTAAAATTTGATTTCTGTGGGCATTTAACCTCAAAGCCATCTATCATGAGAATATAAAGTGCCAATAGTAAAGATAATTTTAAAGATCATTTAAAATCCTCAACTTTATGTTCTCAAAGTATTAAAGTATTACATGAACTACCACACTATCAGACTTTTAATTATTAATACAACAAACAAGAAGTGATACATCAGAATTTACCAAGTGTGTTAAAAAGGGTGTTAAAATATTATATATAAAATGTTGATATATATGTTAAGATGTTTAATATTATGTTTATATATCCTAATTGTATATAAATATATCAAAATAAATGAGAAACCCTGGGTTAAAGAAAATCACATACATCTCTTTAGCATAAAACTTTAAGAATCCTTAATGCTAATGGTCACTTAAATCTCTAAGAGAGGAATATATTAATAGTATTCAGCACTTCTCAAATTTGTTTGACCTAGAATCCTCATCATTTTTCTCTTCCGTATAGCATTTCCCAGAATTATTACACCCAAAACATAAATTGGATTTGCTAATTTAAATTAAAACCTAAAAGACCTTATAATGTTGCCTTAATAATTTTTCAACTTTTAAGTGTCTCATTAATCTTTGAATTCCCTAGTTTTATCTTCTTAGTACTTAAAACTAAGTGCAAAGCAAAAAGTAGAGTATCAGAGTAATGAAAATGCTACTCAAAACTAGGTATTTCTAATACATAGATCACCATGATATAGATTACCACTTCTCTGTCGCATTTTCCCTGAGGCTAGTCCTTTTATTTTGTCTTGTGGAAGAAGCAGGGGCTGGGAATTAGCATTACATTCAATTAGCTTTTCTCCATTTCTCTGATACACGTGATCAGCTCTTAGAGATGGGAAAGTACGAACATTTTTACATGTTTGCTCTCTACATTCATTAGGAATTGCCCTATTGGAGGCTCTTTTCCCTTTCGCAAAATCGCTGTTGGGCAGGACTCCCTGAGAGACAAGTGTGAAGAAAGGTAAAATTTTAGGATTCCAAAGGACAGGAAAAGCTGTGACAGGAAAGGTCACAGACACTTGGGAAATGACAAAGATTTAGAGCCCCCAAAAAATCTCAGTGGGGATAAGAGCCAAAGATATAAACAGACAATAGACGCTGGCAGCAGCTTGCAGGTAGCTTGCTTACACGTAACGAAGTATGGACAAATTACTGTTCACAGGTATTTATAGGGCTTTAAATCCCCATCTCTGTTCTTCTGAGGGGTTGGGCTGCCTATCATGCATTAGTGTGGAATTCATTAGAGTTCTTCATAAATATCCCAACCCTTTCTCGTTCCAGGCAAGTGTTAAAATTGTATTCCTCACAACAATAAAGTTACATGTGACCACGTGGCATGCTTTAGCCAAGGAAATGAGAATACAAGGAACATGGATTATCTTCAGGGAGAGCAACAATGTATAGAGGAGGCCCTTCAACCAACCAGGATGGATAATTTGCATGAGTAAAAAGGAAATTTTATTTTTTATAAGCCATTGAAGTTTAGGGGTCATCTATCTCCTTAGGAAACCACACCTAGTATAGATGGAGTATGCCCTATGTCTGTATCGTAGTTTTATCATATATAAAAGAAAATAACAACATATGTCTCTTATCTACAAAATGGTATGAAACACTGGATGCATCTTAGAAGAGAACTGCTACACTTATCTGAGGTGTTAAAAACAACATCTTTTGATAAGTAAATATGTTTTCTACAAATGTGTAGTAATGAACAGTCTGAGATTAGGAAGTTCATATGCATTAGAAGATCAATTTCATTCAAAATTGCTCTACATTCTTAAATAACATAAGTAAAGGTATCTGTATTCTTGAACTATGATTAATTTAGTGAATTCATTCTTTCAGCACTCACACATTTTTATGCCACCACATTACATGGGCACGGGGTACAAAAAGTAATGTGAGACTAAAAAAGAAAAATAATAAAAACAACTCTAGTGCTCTCTTTAAAATACCCAGAGCTTTACAAAGCTTTTATGACTCAGGGTGTCTCTGAGTCATCCTTACACAGTATACGTTTTGCAAGAATGCAAAGTCCAGCTTTGTTTATGCAAATAAGTGTACTTTTATTTTATTAAAGATACAACACAATTTCCTATGGGACAAAAATACACGTTCTACTTTCTTTTTTTTTTGTATTTGTTCAGGTCTCTTTAAGTTATTTTATAATGAAAAGTAGTATCTGCTAAATATGAGATTTAAAGTAATTAAACTAATCCCAAGACTACTCTAAAATTGGCTTTCTGAGAGAAAAATACTAACTTTTGAGGAAAGGCAAAAGGACTTTTTAAACAAATGTGGCGATTAGCACAAATCAAGTAAGAATATAAATGAAATAATAATCTAAATAAAATTTTAAATTACATCTATTGTTTTAACATGACTCCAGTGTCAGTGTCCAGTGAGTGGGGCTAGGTAACTTCACTGTGTGGTGCAGTTAAGGCGCAAAGTAGGAACTTGACAGAAATTTGTTAAATTAATAAGACAAATTAGCTCAGCTACTTGGAAGCTACAATTTAAAATTAGCCAGTTTTCAAGAGCTAGTACTAATTTCTTCCATCAATGAGGCAAAAAAAGAAAAGGCCCAATATCATATTTTCATATGATAATTATGCAATTGTGATGGAGTATTCTGGATGCTCACCTAAATATTGACTTTGAACATTTGATTGTATTTAAAGCTCTTTTTAAAGATAACTTTGACCGTATTCATATTGGGGCTTTTGTCTTTGTGGAGGCAGGAGGGCCCTGTATGAGAAAAAAAATCTAAACCAAGTTTCTTATTTTTCTAAATTTCAGGATTTAGCATATCAAAAGCATATAATAAATGAGTGAAAACTTTATAAATAATCAGAGGAATATAAAATTAGTTAAATAACCTTAGAATTAATAAGCTATATTTCTTCTTCCTGTGGTCCCCATCGACTGTATTCAATTTTTAATTGTAGTGTTTTTAATTAGCATTACAAAATAAGATTAACATTACTCATCAAGGCCTTAAAAACTTTAAGAAAAATGTTCAGCCAACTGTAAGATTAGGGTCAAAATGTCATATCACATAAGCAACCAACTGCTGTCTAGTACCACCCTGTGATCTGAAAAGAATCCAATATTTTCCGGTATTTCAGATTCAGATTGTGTGCAATGAGATGATTTTAATTTAATTGTATTGTGTGAACTTTTGCCATTTGTGCTATCCAGCATTAGGGACTAGAATGGTTAAACCATGTTAGTTTTCCAACCCTATGATTTTTTTTTATTATGAATCTCTCGGATAATATGAAGTTAATTTATCATTATTTAAACTTTTATCATTTGTCTTGTCATCACAATTGAGTTGCGCAGTCTCATTTACCAAAAACAGAAATAGATAACTTCCTTCTCTACAAAAAAGCAATAACCAAACAACAAACATATTTTTTTTTTTTCTTTTTGGTATGTGGGTAGCTCCCTGACTGGGAATGGAACCCAGGCCGCAGCACCGAAGCCCCAAGCCACTACACCATCAGGGAACTCCCCAAACATATTTTTAACTGACTCATTGACATGGAGGAGCATTAGTGGTCACTATTCCAGATAGAGCCTAAAGTCAAAGAATAATGATGTTTAGAAAAAAAATAATTCAAGTAAAAAAGAAATTGTTGAGGAAAACTTTGTTATAATAGTAGTTTATACTTAAAAATGTATTGAATTGTTTCTTTGTGTCAGTTACTGAGAACACAAAAATGAGTAAGACACAATTACTGCCACCAGGGGTTCCCAGAATAGTGGGTGAGCTATAAAAGTAAAGAGAGTACCCTGGAGGTGACTTACGAGATCAACCTTGAAGAAGAAATTGGATTTACCCACAAAGAGGATGAACAATGGGCGTTCTGGGCCAAAAATTAAAAAAAAAATAGTAGGTAGAATAGCACAGAGGTAAGACAGTATATGGAATATTCTGGAGGCAGCAATTATGTGTCATTAAAGTGTTGATAAAAACCAATGAAGTAGTAGAGGTGATATTAGAGAAACAGGTTGAGGCTTTGGGACAGGCCTTTAAGACATTTTAAGGAATTTGTTTTGAAGGGAATGGTGAGCCATAGAGATTTTTAAGTAGGGGAACAATCCATTCTTGTCTATGATTTAGAAGATACGTGTATTGGTCCTAGTGTGGGAGATGTGTTGGGGGATAGAACCTAGAGGCAGGAGAACAATTGGGGGACCACTGTAATACTCAAGTGAGGTGATGAAGATCTGAAGTAGAGCAATTTGCAAAGAGAATGGAAAGAAAGGAATTTAACATAATTCTTTAAATGTAATGATACTGGATGGAGGCCAAGAGAAAACAAGAGGAGTCAAGGTCAACAGCTGAGAGCGATGGCAGTGGAGCTGGATTAGAAAGACTAAAGAGATCACTAAGGAAAGGGGACAGCTAGGGACAAATAGAAGGACTGTTAAGTATTGCTGACAGCTCAAATAACGTTGGAAAACAGGAATCTTCTGACAACATGCATTTGCAAATTTCCCCCAGAAAACCTAAACAGATTATCAGGTCACAACCCACCCACCCCCCAAAAAAAAATCAGAAAAGCTACCTGAAATCATCAATGACATCAGCAGTCTGCCTGATATCTTCTCCAGAACGATAAATGTAAAAAAATAAAAATTACTATAGAAGCAATAGAGTGAATTTCCATTTCTGGTAACAGTAATAAGATAATTTGGACTGACACCCCCACTGAGGTAAGTAAAACTATTTAAAATGTAAAAACAGCAGAGCTGATAAGAAGGTGAAGACTTCACACACAAAAATTTAGAAGAGGGGAACTCAGAGAGGAAGGCTCATCTTTTAAAGAGTTTGCCCTTGGGCAACAAAGATCTGAGAAATCAGCTGCACTCTGGGAAGACTCTACAGTCTATGGGTTTCCTGGGAATGTCAAAGCCATGGTCCTCAGGTGAGGACTTTAGTAATCTAACCCAACTTTAACCTGGGATCTCAAAAGGACAGATCTTCCTTCAGTAGGAGGGAACCCCCAATGAGCCATTGCTCATACAGATTTGCAGCCTTGCTTCTTGCACAGGAGTGACTCAGAGAATCTTAGGTGTTGCGTTTCGACTAAGGAGATTATGGTCTGACATTGCCCCCAAAGCAAAGTCCTCTCTGGAAGAAAACATCATCGCCACTAGGTCTTGATTTATTCTTAACAAATAATTTTAAAAATACATTTCCAGCAGATAGTCAAGAATATCCAAATAACCAAGAAAATAAGACACCATGAACGAGAACCGACAGGAACAATAATATTAGAAACAGATCCAGTAATACTTCAGCTATTGGAATTAGCAGACATACATGACAAAAGAACTGTCTTGACTATATTCAAAGAACTAAAATCCAAGCTTGACAATTTCAGCAGGCAACTAGAAACTGAGTGACATAATAGTAGCAGAGAAATTTCATTTGCTCCCTTTCCTGTCAACAGTACTTGACCGCATAATCTTACACGTTAATTTAAAATTTTATGTTTGAGTTTTCTTTTGACACACTGAAAACAAAACAGCCCCCACACTGATAAGCCTAATATCATTCTATTCATATTTATAATACAATCAGACATACATTAGTTAAGTGAAAGGTAAGTCTACATGTGTTTGTGTGTGCACATGTGTGTGTAATGAGCACACACATGCATGCACTCACAAATCTTTTGGAAACACCTATGATTTCTGCCAGGCTCACTCCTATTTTCTCTTGCCACCAGTTCAGGACACTGCTGGGTAAAGCAAGGAGAACAGGCATTTAAATGTCTCCAGGGAAAATTTTCAAAGGTATCATTCACTTGCAAAGAAATGAAACTTAGCTGTAACTTTTACGAACTAATGGGCTAATTATAAGTATTAGGGAAGATTAACTGTGATTTAACAAAATTGCCTAAATAATAGTTTGGAGGTTAGGTATTTATAGTGAAATGTAAATATTCCTGATGGACTTAGTGCATTGACTTTAAAACATCACAGTCAGATTCTTCCTTAAGGACAGGTCTTGACTGCAAGAAGGTCCTGAGCAGTGACATTCATCAGCGGTTCAGAAGGAGATGGGGGAGAGAGAGGGGAGAGAGAAAGTGGGTAAAGTAAGGAGGTGGGGACATAAAAACTGAGTTCTGCCAACTTTACATTTTGCTTGATCATGCTAGATTATTCTGCAGTTGTAAAATCAAGTGACTCTATCAACATAATGCTCATCTTTCATTTTAGAATGGTTACACAGTATATTATTTATTCTTATCACAGTTGAATGGAACGTCCCTGTTAAGATATTCATTGTTTGTACCTGTTAATAGTTTAGCCACTTTAATTCATCAGAACTGGTCTATTTGACACAGCAAGAAACAGCCAGTTGCATTTAACAACTGTTGGCCCCACATTCTGTAATAAGAACATCAGAAGATTTAGTTTCCCCATATAAAGGAGAATTTCCAATTCATACCATGTACTCTGTGACTATTATGGACAGTATTTATTCTGGAGGAATGCTGTCTCCAAGAGCAAAGCTGGAGGTCATTTGACAAAACAAGAAACCAAACCTATACATGGTCAAAACATGAAGGAAACTAAAGTTTGTCATATTTTTTTAAAACAAAAAACATTTTGAAATTCCTAAAACAGTGTGGCAATAGAAAATTAGACAACTCGTTCCCTCCTCCACTCTCAAGCTCCATATAACCAGAACGCCTCCCTTCCTTCACTTAGCAAATTTCAGCTTTTTGGGAGGAGGCGAACCTGCTTGGAATTAATGAGGCAAAACCAAAACATAACTTCTATTAATAAATTGTTCCCTTCAATGGAAAACTGCCAATTTTTTCCTACTTTGCATGTTTATTTTTAAAGATTATCTTCTAAAAGCTCCATATGCACTTTAGACCACCTTAGATTCTTTTTTGCCTTTTAAAATATTTTTTTCTGTTTTTATTTTATTTTTTTAAATTAAGAAGTGCCAGAGTGCCATGTAAGGAAAATAACTCCATCGCACAATAATACAGTTGCATCCAGTGGCATGATGACACGGTAACATTTAGTCCATGTGGTGACACACAATCATTGACACTGTCATTCAATAAATGCGGGGTGTTTAAGGAGTTAATAGAGGGTAAGAAGTTACAGATGTGCAAGGTAAATTTCAAACCTGAGTGACGTACGCTATTTCTCTCTGCTGCACAAAAGGTAAAAAGCCACACAACTCAATCAAGGTAAGAAAGTTACAGCACTAGAAAATCTTCATCCTCACTGGTATTCACACAAATAGAAAAATTCAACATTAAACTTCCCAGAGAAGAGATAAGCCTTAAAACCAATCTTTTCACTTACCCTAGAGTGTGTACAGCAGGATCTCTTAAATCCTTTTAATTCCAGTACCTCCAGACCATATATGAATTCTTAGCACATTCATTTAAAGAACAAACTTTAACCAACTTCTTATAGACCACGGAGATCATACTAGAACTCTGAACTTTTAGGGAGAGATGGGAGTTTAAAAATCCAGCGTCTAGATCCTGGTGTATGCTGGGTCTATCTTTAACTTGAAAATGATTTGGTTTCACATTCCATTGAAGTCCCACTGGCAGATGCCTTTGGTAAACTCACCAATGGCAGGCTTTCAGACGTCCTCCCTCCCCCTCCTCCCTGGAGCTCAGCTTCCGCTGTCACCTCTAATGCTGATTTACTCAGCTGTCTTTTTACCTGTCTCGGCGCGGGTAAACGGAGACGCTTTCATTGATGGCTGTTACGGAAACCCTTGGGAACTGAAGATCAGTGGAGGACTCCCTGTGCTTTCCCCCCGTTATTCCCTCCCCCTCCTTACTGCCAGAAACCAACTGACTTCCAAACTTGGCTGTCTGAAAAAGAATGTTCTCTGATTGGCATTCCTGGAAGCAGAAACCAAGGCTGCTCGAGTTTTGTTCTGTTACTCAGCAAGAAAAACTTGCCAGGTATATGTGATACCAATAAGTAAGTTTCCTGGATTTTTTCTTAACTTGGAGGAGAATGGAGCCAATATTGGGGGAGGGGCATTACAACTATATTTGTTGTGGCAAAGCATATGTGTTTTAATATTCACACATAATTTTACTCAAAATGCCTATGGATGCAAGAAAAAAGTGAAATCTTTAGTTAAAAATTAAATTTCCTTATTAGTACATGAGTTGGGGCCCATTAGAGGAAGAAACAGTCCTGCTACCTGCTTTCTGGAGGGCAATGTGGCCTTTCTGTGAGAGAAACCTTGCTTATAGAATTGTGAAAAAACTGGTTTCAGTTGTCCTCTATTACATATTGCAGACAGCAGGGGCAGAGGTACAAACACTTTACCTTCCCGTCAAACCTTTTTTTTCAGGACTGTCTTACACACTTTAGGGAGGACTAGAAAAGTGTGTATGTGCGCATGCTCGCACATGCGCACGCACACGTGTGTACGCTGTCTACACACACATCTGAAAGAAAAGAAATGACTGAATGGAAATGAGAAAAATATTCACTTCCTCAAATAGGGTCTGACAAGGATTACTAATGTGGGGCCCCTTTAAATCCCTAAATAAACATGTTTAATATTTATGTAATGTTCACTGAAGTCTAAAGATCTGCTGCTGAAAATAATTTACCTCTTCATGATCAAAAGAGTGAATTTATTCCTTACAATGTTATAAACTAGATAACTTCTTGCAAGGCCTGATTAAGGATTTCTAATTTTGATAATCAAATTAAACCTCAAGCATTTTGGGGTTTCCAAATTTTAGCTGGCTGTGGTTGCCGACTCTGGGCAACTGTCAGCTGGCGGGCTCAGGGTAGTGCTGGCTGCAGCTGCTCTCTGCAACTTGTACAGACATCTCAAAACTATTCAAAGGCAAAAGGTTGACTCCAAAAAGAAAGGTTTCTCTTTGTTTGTGGTTGGTTTTAAATGTTCGGTTCCAGGTGGTCTTTTACCACATCTAGAACAAAAATCATTTTAGGCAATCATGACTGAAAACATCATTAAGTAGCATCATATTATTAACTTATTTCAGTGATATTTTGATGCCCCATATAGACTGGCGGCCTACCTATAGCCTGCTCATTCCTTAGTTTGTTATTTGATGTCTTTAAAAAATGATTTAAAAAAGGAGGAAGAGGAAGAAGAAACTTTTCTTCTTCTTATTCCGAAAGCTGAATATCTTAGGGAAATCTCAGGATATGTGAAATGATAGATAAGGGCATCCAAGTGACTTTTGACATAAATAGAAAGAAAGAAAGACTCACCCAGAGAGCATGTGTGTTGTCCCTGAGTTTCTTCTTCCCTCTTTCAAAACACTCCTCCCCAAGGCTGAGGGACAGTGTCAAAACACGTGTGAACTAAGCAGAGGGGACAGACTTGGCAGCAGGCTGACAGGTTCACATTCAGCCACACGATTCACTCACGTTGTATTTTGAGTGAACACTAGCCCATAACTGACACTCAAGAAATGTCTGCTGAAACTGAAGAACTGCTTGCTCAGAAGTGTATTTTTTAACATATGAAAAATGGTTGTATGTTGGCTCACATTTTAGATAAATATATTTTCCATTTTTAATGACTTTTTTAAAAGAAAAAACAGTGTATCTCCTTTCAAGCTATTAAGCAAAAGATTATATGGCAGGTATATTAGGTATTGTGCCCCAGTTCCAAAAATCATCATGCATTTTTTTGTGTGTGTGAGTGATTGATTTTAAATATCAATATGGTGAATATTAAGATCATTTTTGTTGATACTGCTGGCTTCCAAGGAAAACATAGAAAAAAAAGGAAATGTTAGGCTCTTCCAATATTTCACATGAGCCAATAAACTATAACAACTTTCTTTTTTGAATCACTACTGGCCATTCCTTATAATGCAACATTCATCAATCAAACATCTCCTTAGGTTCCCAACTTTCTCTTTCCTTTATCTTTCCTGTTCCAATTATGAAAATCCCAGAAGAGTTCGCAACAGTAGTAGCAGTGCAAACCCAAGGTTGACTAAACACAGTGGGAATTTTTTCTTCTTTTTTTTTTGTTCTCCTAACCTTCATGAGGCAATTGATAAGATTTATAATGGCTAGAACTCAGTGTTTATCACGAGTAAATGTTATTTTTCTCGTTCATAAGCACTAACGTAAGAGTTAGCATTTGATCAGAAAAATAGCTTCCAGGGCTGGCTTCCAAAAAAAAAACTGGGCATGTAACTGGCAAATCAAGTACCCTTGATTTATCATGAACAAGCAGTTAATCTCTGTTCCATTCTCCAGAAATAGACTGTATCAGCACAGTTATGGAGATGGCAAATGCTGGTAGCAGGCTCCTTGCAGAGGTGAACAAGGTGTTCAAACTCAGATCTTAGCTGATTTGTGAGGCATCCATGTGTATGAAGAATTTGGTCATAGAAAAGCAATGGCTTTTGTTACATTTCTCTTCATTGTGGCCTTAGGAGACTGGCATAGAAAGTGTTCTCAGGGTGATTGTGTTGCAGATAAATTTTTTTTTTTTTTTTGCATGGCGTTTATTTTTTGAAAGCATATACTATTTGCTATAGACCAAATATTTGTGACCCCCAGATTCATATGTTGAAACCCTATCACCAATGTGATGGTATGTGGAGAGGGGGGCCTTGGGGAGGTGATTAAGTTATGAGGGTGGAGCCCTCATGAATGGGATTAGTACCCTTACAAAAAAGGCCCCATGGAGGTCCTTTGTCAGTCCCACCATGTGAGAACACATCAGAAGGACAGCCATCTATGAACCAGGAAGCAGGCCCTCAAAAGACACCTAGTGTTGGAGTCTTGATCTCGAACTTCCCAGCCTTCAGGACTGTGAGAAATAATTTCTGTGGTTAATAAGCCATTCAGTCTATGGCATTTTGCTCTAACAGCCTGAATAGACTATGATACTATTTATGCAAAAATGAGGTGGTTGTTTTTTGGGGGGGGTGTAGGGTAGGTGAACTGTGACTTTTTGGGGGGGTGGAAATTAATAAACCCAAGCAGTAGTTGTTTGAAAAGTAATTAAAATAGATAATACCCAAGAAATAGTAGAAAACCTATATATAAACAACACTGGAAAACATATGGAAGTGATTCAAAATAGCAGCATGCTGTATATATTCTTATTAAGTACTAATCAATTTAAAAATTGGATGAGATTGTGAATGCCTATGGGATGATAATAGTCCTAATTATGGAAAGGGCCATATGTATAAAAAGTGCTAATTATAACATCATGTCTGGTAGAGAAAAACTGGGAATGGTGGTAGTTTTGATGACAATAGGAAGACATGGGCTAATGCTTAGGTTAAAAAATTGTAGCGTGGAAATGTATATGCATCATGATTTCAATTATATTAGAACATCTGTAGGCACTAGAAGGAAAGATAAGCTAGAAGGAAATCTACCAAAATGATTTGTGGATACACACAAACACACACACTCAAAATATTCAACTAAGAATAACCTCAGCCTTTCTTTATTCCTTCACTTTCCTCCTTGCCCTTGAAGAGGCATCTCTATTTCTCTTTTTTGGGTCTGCTGTCCTGTAGGGGGCTGCTGGGAGGGGAGTGGGAGGAGAAAGCCAAGGCTCTCCAATGTGGAAAGAGACCCAGAAGAAGCTTAAGGGGGCTTATGTTGATTTTAAGAAAGGTCATGGAGGGAAATACCCACCTCCCCCCACACCTCCCACCCCCCAAATAAAAAGGAAAAAAAGAGTGACCTTAAAGGGATCAGTGAGAACAAGGGAAGAAAGGAGGGAACAAAATCTGCCACTTAGATGTGGAAAGCAGAATGTAAGCCAGACCCAGGAGCAGTTACTTTCATGCGGTTGACTTTGAGGAGAGCAAGGTCTGAAGGGCAGGTTTAGGACGTCTGGCCCTAGGACGTCTGCTGTATGTTTTGTGATTTCTTCTCACGAAACACTTAAAATAAGGCTCTCTTCTCTGGATCTGGTACTTTCAAATTTGTGTCTTTTGGACACTTCACAGTACTGACATGGACATTAAATCTATACATATATTTCGTTACATAAACATTTTTTAAAAGTTTGTGCTACTTGTTTCGTCATACTGTTGTGTTTGCTAAAATTGGTTTTCTTTGATATGGGTAAGAAATCATCTTCACCCTTTCTAAATATACTTTCTCGATCACTTCCCCTGACTTGCATTTCATTTCCTGTATCTTTCTCAGTTCTCAGGATGGGTAGATTTATGATAGCTGCTTGGGCTGAGCACTATATGTAAAATAACCAACAATATCAGTTTGACTGAGACTGAAGGATTTCCTTGATGCAGGATTTTCAGTGCTGAAATCAGGAAAGTCCCAGGCAAATCCAGATGAGTTGGTCATCCTATATATCTAATCTCAGATTTTTTATATTATACTCTTATGTGTGCTTTGGTAAAAATTAGCCTTTTTATTAATGGACAGGTGTTTGGCCCAAGTAGAGCAATACTCCAAAAATACATATTTCTTTTGCCTCTGCCCCTTGTTAGTTCTACCACCTGGGACAAGTCATCTCCAAGGGCCACTATTTCCTAATCTCTGTGCAGGGAGACTAATAATACATATTTCAGAGTTGTGGTCAACTTCAAATGAGACATGTGTAGACAGTAAGAATATACAAAATTTATAAAATGAATAAACCTATAATTTATGTTATATTTTTATAAACTGTATATAAAATTATATGTAGTTATAAAGCAAAGAAGTTTTTAGTTATTTTAGATTGAGAAATAATAGAGGCTACAGAGAAGGTACACTACTTCCAACTGTGTGCAAGTTGGTAGGGGGTAGGAGGGCATGAGAGAGGAGGAGAGAGAGAGATCAGTTGACTGAGGGAGTCAGGAGTATCTGTTTCAGCATTTGATTTTTCTCTAGATTAAACTCATCAAGTTAAGAATGTTTTGTTTTGGAGAGATGCTATAGCCCAGGAAACAACCAGTACTACACATTTATGAAAGATAAAATCATCCTCAGTATTAAAAATAAAGATTTTATTTGTATCTTTTCCTTTAAGCTTGGGTAGCAGTATTTTTACTTTGTGAGACCAAAATCAACACTAATTAGAGCACTTCATACACACGTCTATCACTAGGTAAAACTAGAATTTCTACTGTCATCCTAGGGATGGAGAGATACCACTATCGCACCACATATTTGAATGCTAGCAGCATGTGCCATACCAAGAAGTGAGGAGGCAATTTGGTTTGGGAGCAAAATAAAAATATTTAATGTCATCACTTCAAACCTGTGCAAATATCTATAATCATATGTCCAATCCATATCTGAAATCCAAACAAATGGTTCTACCCTAAGCTTCTTCAGATTAATCAAGAGTTAGACATAGGACAATTCTGCTTTGTGTCATAAAAGAAAATGACAGGTGAGAGCCAAACTGGATGAGTCTGGTAGTTATTAATATTATATTCAGCTTATTCATTTAGGAGCAATTTTTCTCCAGATGAACATATGACTAATCAGTGCTTGTCAAATTTGATTGTTGGTGATGTTGTTTTGTTATGGAACCCTTTATTCAAAGGAAGTAGTTCACTGAAACTTAACAATGACAAGACACAGCTCCTTTAGGAGAAACTCAGGTGTGAGGCCTGTGACCCCACCTACCCAACTCTCTGTTCCTTCTGGAAACCTCCAGGAACCTGGGAAACACAATTTGAAAAACCACTGAGCTCTAGTACTCACTGCATTCAGTATCATTTTAAAAGGTAACCTTTATATATTAAAATTATTCATGTACATATTGTCAAAATTGTATAGATAGAGCTTAAAAGAATGTCCCACCCTTGAATCTCAGAAGCAAACACCTTAAATTCTTAACTGCTAAGTATGACGATAATCCATCCCATATTACTAAATGATATTCTCATGTACCTGGTTTTTTTATTTTTTATTTTTCTAATTTTATTTTATGCATTGGTCTTCCAGTATGGTAAATAAGGATTTAGTTCTTATACACATTTCCCCCAGTATGTGTTTCTCTGTTCTTAATTTTCTCTCTGTTCCCCTTCCCGCCTTCTTTCTCGTTTACACACACACACACACACTTACACACTTTCCTTAATCTTCCCAATTTAATTACACTACAATTGAAGTCAAGTACTAATCAGTGTTTACATTATTTTGGCTACGTATATATTGTTTGTATGTAAACCACATGGGAATTATAGTTCCATTACCTTTCTTTTACAGTTTTTTTTTCTGACATTGGTAGTTGTATAATATTTTTGTTTGCTTAATATTTTATTGGCCCAACATTGGATTTTTTTTCAAGTTCTCCAATACATATGTAACATTCCTCTTAAAATAGACAAATATATCAGTTTTTTTTCCCCCCAGGCACCTGGTTCTTTTCTGTGGTAATAGTGCTACTGAAATGACATCCTGGAACTGCCCTTTGCTTCTCTGTAGTGTCTGTTTCCCGAATTCTTTAGTCTCCTTTTATCTGATGGACTCCTTTATGAGTGGGTGGGGGAAGCATATACTCCAGTACCTTCCTGAGAAAGATACTTGAAACAGATTTTTGGAGAACTTGAATGTTTGAAAATGTGTTTATTTTCTTCTTCCATTAATTGTTAGTTTGACTTGATATACACCTAGAATTCATTGTAGAGAAATACTTTTTCCTCCGAAATATCAAGAAATTTCTTCACTGTCTTTTAGTTTCTAGTGTTTTTATTGGGAGTGCCTGATCCATTTATTATTATTTCTTCTTATCCTTGGTGTTCTAATATCTCATGAAGGTATACCTTGGTTTCTTATCCCCTTTTCTTGCAGCAATTATATTTAAAACTTTTTACTTACATCTTCCAAGTCTAGGGAAATTTTATTATATCTCTTTAGCAATTTCTGAGATCTATTTCCTCTGTTACTTCATTCTGAAACTAAACTATTTTAGTTGGATATTGGACCCTTTAGACTGATCCTCTAATTTTATTAGTTATTTTCTTCTAATCATCTTATTTCTGTCACCTCCTCTCTGGAATAATTCCTCATCTCTCTTCTGCTGAAGATTTTATTTCTGCTAACTTATGTATAATATCTAAGAATTCTTTTTGTCTCTAATTATTCCTTTTTTCATAACACCATGTTTTGTTTCATGGACACATTTTCTTTTCTGTAATGTCTATGAGAATATGCAGTTTGGATTTTTTTTTTAAAGCTCTCATTTCTTCCCTGAAGTCTTTGTTTCCTTCAATTTCTCATTTGTTTGGGTCTCTTTTATCTTAGACTTACCACTACATCTGGTATTCCTTAGTTATATGCTCACGGGATGTGTTATAGATGTTAGGGTGTTACCATAGGCAATCAGAAAAAGCTGAGCCTGAAACACTTTCTGGGTAACTAGATTTCTCCCTGCTGGGGTAGTCAGATCTTCCCGAGAAGCTCCCCACCCATGTTTTATGTAGGAGGGACAAGCCTGGTTGCCAGTGTCCTGGGAACAAAGCTGGGTAAGAAGGTTTGAAAGGGAGGAGAGTTAATTACTATTGAGCATTCAGATTTCCACTTAATCTCCCAGACCGCAGTATTACACCTCACCCCCACCTGCCACTGTTTCCAAATATTGCTGAGTTTGTGGCCTAATTAAGTCAGTTAGAGAATAATGCCCTCTACCACATCTCTTGCAGGATAAGGGAGGGGTAATTGCCAGGTTGCACATGGCTGAGGAGGGGATTTGCTCTTTCTAAGACTTTCAACCAAGTCCTGTGTTCAGCTCCCTATCTTACCCTTAGCGTCAAAGTCATGCAGGCTTTCACTGAGTGTTTTGGGGTTGTTGAGACAGCCTAGGGTAGGTAGAAGAGCTGAGAAAGATGCCCTCAAGGCACACAGTCTTTACTCCATTCACCGTGGCAGGTCTCAAATGGCTAGGGGTGAGGGCAAGATACTGATGTCTTTAGGCCCAAACAGCTGGGGGAATGTAAACAAAGAAGAGATCTTCTGTGGTTCAGAAATGCTGACAGCTAGGTTAGGCATAGAGACATCTCTGGAGCATTGCCAAGCTCAGTCTAGATTAAAGGAAACACATATTTTCTCCCTTAATATATCTAAAGCCAAAGGTGAAGTGAATTTAACTAAAGTTGTAGCAAAGCCCAGGTTCAGCTCTAGTACAGATTATATTTATTCAGTACCCTTTATTGCCCTGCCAAATACATATACAGACATTAGCAGCCTGACAGGGAAAAGATTGAGCCCTTTTTGGGGTAAATATTATTTACTACTATGCTTTTACCCTTGAAAACTGATATACAATAAAAAATTACAGAACAGATGAAGAAGCAAAAAAAAGTGACACCATAATGACTATAAAAAATAAGCAATAGAAGCAGACCCACAGATGGCCTAGGTGTAGGACTTAGCAGACAAGGATAAAAAAAATAAAGCTATGATAAATATGTTAAAAGGATATAATAAAGAAGTGGGAAGCATGGATTAACAGTTGGGAAATTTCAGTAGGCATATGGGTAAAATAAGAAAAAAACAAATGGAAATGATAAAAATGAAAATTATAGTACCATAAATACAGGATTCAGTAAGTAGACTGAACCAAGCAGAAGAAAGGATCAGTAAAGTTTAAGACAGATCAATAAAATTGTTAAAATTGAAACACAACAAATAAAAAGTGAAGAAGACAGAACAGAAAATCTGTGATTATAACACAATATCCAATGATCTAACATATGTGTAACTGGAGCCTCAGAAAAATATCAGAGAGAAAATGGGGGAGAAGAAATATCTGAAGAGATCATAGGCAAGTATTTTTCAAAGTTGAAGGATTTCTATGTATGAAAAAAGCTAAGTGAAACCCATGCCACATAAATATAACAACAAATGCACAAACAGAACAACCAATAACAACACACTGAGTCATTTTATGATTAAACTGCTGGAAAGCTAAGATAAAGAGTAAATGCTAAAATCAACCAGAGGGGGAAAAAATACATCATATACAGGAAATGACTTTGAGAACAATGTCTTATTTTTCCTCTAAAACACTGGATGCCATAGACAATGCAGTATTACAAAATGCTGAAGGAAAGTACCTGTTAATATAGACTTCTCTAGTCAATAAAGTATCTTTCAATATGAGGGTGAAATAAGACAGGCAAAAGTTGAGAGAACTCATTTCCAGCACATATGTACTACAAGAAATGAGAAAGGAAGTTTTTCAGGGTGAAGGAGAATTATTTTTGATGGAAGCTTGGATCTACACAAAAGAATGAAATGGAATAAAATAGATAAGTGGAAAATTATTTGGGTAAGTATCAAAGACCTTTGAAAAATTACTATCTATCTATATGACTATTTTAAAAATAATATATTTTGTGTTTATTACCTATGAATAAATAAAATATGTAACAAAAAACAAAGAACAGTATGTGAGTAAATAGAATTATACTTTTGTAAGGTTCTTAAGACTGTTCTTTTAGTTCACAATTATAAGAAGGTAGACAATAAGTTAAAGATGCATATTGTGTAATCTCATGACACAACTATGGAAAAAGAACCATTTCATCAGTATATAATAATAAAAATCAATACAGGAGAAAAAATAGAACAGTAAAATATTTAATTAACTCAAAAGAAGGGATAGAAATAGGAACACAAGAACCACGAACAGATGAGACAAACTGAAAACAAATTCCAGGATTTAAACCTTAAACCTAATGATAGCAAATATTACATTAAATGTAAGTGGAGTAAAACTCCATGATCAAGCTGAATAAAAAAAGCATGACCAAACAATATGTGTTTTAAAAGAAATTATGCTTTAAATATGAAAACACAAATTGGTTGAAAGCAAAAGAGTACAAAATGGTATACCATAAAAGTGTTGGTGTGCCTATATTAAAACACAAAGTGTGTATTATCAGAGATCAGAGGGACATTTTATAGTAATAGATGGATCAGTTCATAAAGAAGACACAACTAAAAACAGCTTCAAAATACATGAAGCAAAAATGGACAGAATTAAAGGGAAAAAAGACAAATCTATAATCATTATTTAAAGACAAGCAAAAACCATTTTAAAGCTGTGTATCTCAACACACACACACAATTACTGATGAGCAATAAAGTGGGGGCAGGGTGTGTTTTGGGGAGACCTTCAAGGAAGGACTCATCTCTTGGACTGTAGTCTAGAAGTCTGATACAGAGAAGAAGGAGCCTTAGCATACGATATGGGCAGGGGAGTTTCCTGACAGCCAGCAATCCTAGAAGGTTCACAGGTATCATAAGTAGGCTGACTAGATGTACCATTTTAAACAGGACAAAAACAAACAGTACTGACCCGTTTCAAATGGTACGTATGGTCGGCCTAGTCTCTCTGGGCTAAATTCAAGGTGTCAGTAGGTTGACACCTCACCCATCTTCCCTGGTGGTAATACAAATGTCATTATTTTCTTTGTGTTCCATGGTGGGACAAGAGTGAGAGAAAGTGTGTTCACATCCTTGACCCACTCTCTGTGGTCTGTCTTGACTACCAATTGCTGACTTGGATTCTGAGTGGCATGTTCTTGTTACCTGCAGTGTATTGTGGGCCAGTGGGACTGGCAACCTGCCACTCTGTGGCAGCCACTTGTGCCACAGAGGCCACACTAATGGGCACTTAGGTTTACTACAGTCTTATTTTGGAGCTGCTGTAAGGCTGTGAGTGCTACACCTTCAGGTGTGAGTCCAGGTCTAGGACTCAAATTTTCCCTGGGAGATGGTGGTCAAGGCAGCTACCATATGCATTTCACATAGCTAAAAGCTTGCTTGATAAGCATAGAAATAAAGAGCTTGACTGAGTGTTTTCTTTCCTAGATGAAGAAAAAGTTAAAATTTATGACAGGCTCCAGCATTTTAAGAAAGACAATGAAACACTGGAGATCTCTTTGTTGGAGGCCACACTTGAAAGCAAGTTATTTGAAATGCTGAATATGGTGATAATTATTTTTAAATGGAATAGGCCCTACTTTTTATTGAGGTTAAAATAGACTTTCTAAGGAAAAAATAGAAAAAGCAACCTAAATATCCTGAAGATGAGGTGATGTTTGATCTTACAAAAAAGATAAAGTACAGTCACTGAAGGATAAGTGGGAATGTATTTAATCCCAATAATTAAAACCAAATCATTAATGTTAAAATTTTTGTTAGAATAGTAAATTACAACTATAGGTAGTACTAAAAAAAGTTTTGATAAAATTCTAAACTTAGGAAAGTTAAAACTACTTTTATATGAAGGTAAAGAATTTAAAAAAATGTGTGAGTAAACTCAATGACCCGAGGGGGAAAAAGTTGAAAACCTAAAGGTATGTTTCTCTTTACATGAGAAGGATCATTAGATCCAGAACCTGACTGAATACTTGCTGAATATGACAGACTTGTTTGCTATTCTTGGGGATGACATAGATAATGGCCACTGGGTACAATACAGCAACTAGACACATTTGAAACTTTGGTTTGTTTATCAAGTGATAATATTCAGGGGCATGGCTGATCCTCCTTTCTTTTGTGAAACACGTCTCCTCTCTCTCTAAACACTTTCTTCCCTGTACAGGTAATGCCCTGTGAGATTTATTTTATTTTCCTGATTCAGTTCAGGCCTTCGTTTCTTGTCAAGCTTTTGAAATTCACTTTCAATCTGCATTTTCTGATTCTAAATATTCACAATTACTTTGAAGAGTTTCAATATAATATGTAAGCTCTTTTATCTTCTCTAGCTAATTTACTAGCTATTTGATTATTTTTTCAAAAGTCTGAAAGGAAGTATTTGCTTGATGGCATCATGTGACCTCAAAGCTTCTCTTCTAAGTGGTCTCCAATTTCTGACCCTTACATTATATACAGTTCCCAGTGCCCATTATCTATGTCATCCCTAAGAAGAGCAAAGAAATCTGTCATGTTCAACAAGTGTTCAGTCAGGTTCTGGACCTGATGAGCCTTTTCATGTAAAGAGAAACATACTTTTTGTCTTGAACCTTTTCCCCTCCTGCTCATTGAGTTCATTCACAACATTTTTGAAACTTTAAAGGCTATTTTGGTTTGCCAAAACCTCTTTTCCACTATAGTTTAACAATACGGTTAAAGTCAGCTCAAGTAAGATATTATTTGTTAAAAATAATGTACCTGTCCTTTCTGAAGTCTTTCACCTACTCTCATTACGCATATTAATAGTACTGGCTGTGGGAGGGCCAACATGTACCCATGTGTAAACAAAAGAAGGTGACGCATGCCTTATTTAGACAAATGCAGTATCTTCCGCCAGGTCCTTAGGTGAGATCTGAAAGTGGAGATATTAGACATTTGGACAGATTGGTAGTGGAAGGGTGGTGGTTAGAAGGTTTTAAGAGGCATTTTTGTTTCTAATAATTTTAGGGTCCTAAAATTACATAGGTAGCTCTCTACCTCCTAGCAGACCTTTTTCATACACACTTTGGCTGTGCCATATAATCTTTTACATGTTAAAAGAATCAAGAAAAGCAGAATGTAGATATATAAGAGTTCCTGGGTGTAAAGCTAACTGTGTATGTGGATGGGGGCACAGTAAAAGGAAAGGTAGGTCATGTATACTGAGTGCCCACCATACACAAAGGACCTTTATACATGTATACTGGGGGTGCCAAAAAGTGCATATACATTTTAAGAGATGTTATCTACTCATATGTATTACTTTTTGAAGTTGAATTGAATTACAGTAGCAATGTGTAGTATGACATTCGTTCAAAATGTGGCATTCATCAAATGACTGCTGGCATCACCATGCAACAGGCAGGTCAGTCAAAAAAAATGGCAGAAGCACAGTTGTCATTTGAAAAGCGCAAGACCATTTTGAAGCAGTATTTGAAATTTGAGAATGTTCAAGTCTTCCCCACATTCTCCTGACTTAACACCCCTTGACTTCTACCTGTCGGGGACCTTAAAGGATGTGGTGCACCGTAGAAAACAGGCTATGCTGTCAGTAATTAGGAAAGAAGTTGAAAGGGCATGCACAGTGATGCAAGTGGACACTTTGGTCCATGTTGCTCAAGCAGTAGTTCACCGTGATTGGAAGTGTCTGGAAGCTGATGGTAACCACTTTGAGCACCTCTTGTAAATGCAGAAGAAAAACGTGACTTGTATTCATCTTTTGTTCTCAGTATATATTAAATATTACAATTTTAATAGTTTTTTTCCTTTCTTAAATTGTGTATACTTATTTTTGACACCTCTGTATGTTATTCCACTTAATCCTTTAAAATAGTATGATTCAGGAATTACTCTTTCCATGTAATGGATTAAAAAAAATGAATGTTTACTTGAGCTTACTTCAACTGTATAGTTAAACTATAGGGGATAAAAGGCTTTGGCAAACCAAAGTAGCCTTTAAAGTTTCAAATGTGTCTAGTTGCTGTATTGTTCCTGAAAAATGTTTGTTTTTCTTAAATGTTGTTTAAAAAGTCCTCCTAGAGTCTAATGTATAGAGAACATTATATGTTCTATTTTATATGATCTATTTTTAATGATTTTCTTCTTAATCTTTCTTATTGGGATTGAGATTAAACTGATCATTTTACATAATGTCATACATCAAAATGCATGATTGACTTTTGATATGATTTTAGGGACTGGCACAAATGCATTTTATTTCACGGGAAGCTGGTAGCCATGGACATTAGCTTCAAGTTTTTATACTACAAAAAAAAATGGGTTCTCTTTTCCTCAAATTAATAGAAGAACATCTGATGTTAAATTTAACAATTGCTTCACGACATCTACCATGCCCTGTTCCATTTGTGGGAGAGGGAGTGTCCCAGTATTACCTATTTTTGGACTAGGAGAGGATGTATAAAGCATGAGCTATATTATAAAGCCCACAAAGGCAGAGTGGCACTGAGCAGAACCCTTCACGGAAAGTCAGAGACTACGCATGATGTAACTGTAACCCATTCTATTACTTCAAAGTAGCAATAGGATAAAACTTTTGCTAACATCAAAGCAGGCATCTGTGAAGAGCACTTCAAATTACCTGGCAAATGTAGGACCATTCAGGCTCCCTTATCTGAATGTAAGGTTCACCATTCATAAACTGATTGAGTCAAGTCTCTCTTCCTGGATGAGAGCACCTGTAAGCCCACAGTGTGAGGCAAAATGGAGAGGGATATGTGTTTGTGGCAGTGGTTTTCAACCCTTGCAGCAATTTAGAAACACTGGTGGGATTTAAAATAATATACTGATCCCCAGGCCTCTTACCTGGAGATTCTGATGCATCAGATCTTAAATGGGGAATAGATTTGGGTGCTTCTACTGTGCAGTTAGGATGGAGAATCACTTTTGTGGTGGAAAGAACATGAACTTGGTATCCCCATATGGCTCTGATGTCCAGAGAGATATCTAATGTTTTTAACCATCCTTAACACCCTCCCCACTTTAATTGTATTAAATACAGGGGTCCCCAAACACTCGGATCACCAGCAGGACTTTAAAAACTACTGATGTCTAATTCCTGCCACCAGCATTTTCTGATTTAGAATCCTAGTTGTTAGTATAATTTCTCCACACATACAGTAATGCAAATCTGTGTAATTTGCCAAAATATACTTTTTAAATATTTGCAATAAAATAAAAATAATCAGGGACAAGAAAAAAATGCACAGTAAGCATCTTGGAGACACCTACCCATTTATTCCTTCAGTAAGCCATTTATGGAGCTCTTAATTTGTGGTAGGTGTTGAGTATAAAAAAGTAATTAAGACTCTGTCCCTGCTTTCAAGGGGTTCACAGTGTAGCAAACAGAACAGACAAAAATTAAAAGCAACTCATTCCCTCATTCATTACTAACATTTTATTGAGTGCCTACAACATCGCTGGTGACATTTTAGGTCCT
The DNA here is from genome assembly GCA_004026885.1 of Lyroderma lyra. Lineage (NCBI taxonomy): Eukaryota > Metazoa > Chordata > Mammalia > Chiroptera > Megadermatidae > Lyroderma > Lyroderma lyra. The sequence continues at coordinate 703,781 of PVJL010000031.1, forward strand.
GGGATTTAGGGATGACACTTCAGGATTTAGAATCTAAATAACCAGGTATTTAGATTCTAGTAGGAGGCAGTAGAGATGGCCAGACTGGGAATTTAGTTCAGGGTGGTAGACTCCCACCTGAGGATGGGTTTATGGGAAGGCTTCCTGAGGAAAAGATGGGAGAATTGATTCTTGAAGGACTGGAAAGTTAGGCAGCTAAGAGAACGTGTCAACTTGGCTGGGCCATGGTACCTAGATATTAGGTCAAAAATTGTTCTGGATGTTTCTGTGAGGACATGTGTGTTTGTGTGTGTGTTTGTGTGTGTGTGCACGCACACACATGTGCACGTCTGAATGAGATTTACATTAAAATTGGTGAACTTTGAGTAAAACATATTATCCTCCATAATGTGGGTGTGCCTCACCTAATCAGTTGAAGGCCTTCATAGAACAAAAACTGACCTCCCCTGAGCAAGAGGGAATTCTGCCAGCAGGCAGCCTTTGGACTTGAGCTGCAAAGTCAGCCATCCCTGGGTCTCTAGTCTGCCACCCACCCTGCAGATTTTGGGTTTACCAGCCTCCATAATCGTGTGAGCCAGTTCCTTTAAATCTCTCTCTCTCTCTCTCTCTCTCTCTCTCTCTCTCTCTCTCTCTCTCTCTCCCCGCCCCCCGTACACACACACACACACACACACACACACTCTTACTGTATTCTGTTTCTCCGCAGAATCTTGACAAATATAGCATGTATTGAATCCTTTCCTGTTCTCAAGACTGAAGTCTCCCATTTCACTTCTCACTGTTTCACCAAGAAACAGGTGCCACCTAACATGGTTTCTTTCAAAGTCCTTTCCATTTATTTCAAAGGTTCTCCTATTGGTTCTCTCCTATGGAATCTTTATTGGTTCACTCCTCTTCTGTTTCAAAGAAAAAGTACTCCCTTCCTTCCTGAGACTAAGCTTTCCTTGATGCTCCAAATCTTTCTCAAGGATTCCTTTTGGAGTTTAGGGCAATAATTATCTCCTCTCTCACAGCTGCAGCGTCTTATCTGCTTTCCCTTAAGTTGTGCTCAAACCTTCCCATGCTAATACATTTCTACACACATGAATGTGTGTGTACATTCAGGAACGTGACCTAATCTCCCAGAGCACTGCATGAATGAGTTTGGATCCTGTCAGGCCATTTCACAAGGAAAGGAGTGCATTGCAAGTGGCTTTTCATTGCTGGAATCAACATTAAACGTTAACATTTTGTATTGTATTGGGGAGGGCACAGACTCAGAAAAATAACGTGAGTTTTCTCAGGCCAATCAAGAAGCTTGATTGACAGCTATGAACATCCTTAAGTAATGAATTCTCACTTGATAAATGATCATTATTTGGAGATAAACTTATAAAAAATAATACTAAATGAAACACTTCATAATTATGCATAGAGAACTAAAGGTTAGAAAAAGAACGATGGAAAATAAAAGGATAAAAGAGAAAGAGGAAAGGAAATCCAGAGACAAAGTGAAGATTTGTGGCAAATGGGAGATTTAGGGGGAGTAAGACAAGACTTGGACAGAGCACAAAAAGACTATTTCACATAAGAACCTGAATGTCCTTTTCCTTATAAAACCACGTTATTTATAAACAAATTTTAGTGGAGTTCTCTGTCTCTCTCAAATTTGTAGGGATGCATTGCTTTGACAAACCACAGCACTGCACACGCACACACACGCACACACACCAGAGTGGAGATTGTGGTTTGAGACTGCATTATGCTGAATTATTGGCAGTATAAAATGTTTGACTTCTGATAAACTATGAAATACCACATTTCATTTTTCTTGCCCTTATTTTTGTAAGATTGCCCTTCACTTAGTGTGAACAACAAAGACTCAGGTTCGTATTGAATGTGTCTCATTTTCCAATCTATTGCTCATGAAGAATTTCATGATTTTCTATTTTGTAGAATTCCTATTCAGTTTTTACTTTCCTAATATTTCAAAGACCATTTTCTCCAGAAAGCAACGTTCTGATAAAGAAGACTACATAATTGTAACATGCAAGAAAATAACATATAATTGTACCTATAAAAAATAAACCTGCAGAATAAAGAACTTGATAGTGACATTATAAGTAGGACAAAAGATAAAAGCTTTACAGAGATTAGAATTCTCTCTTGGGTAAAAGGCTTATTAAATTCTAATTAGCTACATATATGTAGTTTTTGAATATAAATGCTGAAAGAGTAGAAAATACACTACTGAATGTCTCTAAGCTGAGCTGAAGCCTTAGAATCATGTCTTAATCGAATTTCATTATAAAAATAACAGGAGAATAATAAAAGATCTGTAACATTGTGTGAATCAATCTTAAGATAAAGTTTATGTTTATCTATTGATTTGTTGGCATAAATCCCAAATTTATAGATTTTAATATATATCAGTTATTATAGAATGGCATAATAAAACAGCATAATCATATTTTATATGTTCCAACTTAATAATTTCTTATTGATGCATATACTTCCTAATTCTAATTTATAAAGTTTAACAAAAGGGCTTTATAGAACAAAATTTTAAATAATTATCTTAAGGATTACATCCAAATTCTTACATTTTTCAATCTAAAAAAATATGTAACAGTTAAAGAGTTCATTTTAAATAAGTGCTTTTATTTTGCCGCATTTAAAAACTCAGCTTGCTAAGGCAAATAATAGCAAATTCATTTTTAGTTTTTGAAGCCAACATACTTGTCATAATCGCAGTTCATACAGCAGAGAAAAATAATTCAAAACCTGTCAATGATTGTTACTATTAAAATTAACAATATCCAATATATCCAAACTTACATTCCTTAAAAAAAATTAGCTGACACAAATGAACTAGAACATAGTTACTACTTCAAGTATGTTATGGGGTAATAGTAAGTTAGAAAAGAAGCTTCGTGTTCAACCATACTTCAATGTGGAATTGAAAGTCAAATTTGTGGTACATTGACCACATGCCATGAAAGAGTTTGCTCAGTGTCCTTCCGGATGAGATTATAGCCATCAGGGTATTTCAGTTATTAACAATAAAACCCAAATTCACTGAACAGCAGATGTCATAAAGGAAAACTCTGAAGATGGCATCAAGGTATAACATGGTTTTAAATCTCTAGTGTTTAAAAATGAAGGGTCCTTTAATTCTTAATGTATCTCACACTACTCATGAGGAAGGTCGCTGAGTCCATGTTATGTATGCCTCACTGATGTTTTATGGTAGGTTCAGTGGGATGCCTGAAGAACATTCTTTTACATGGAAGATCAGAGTCGGAATCACAGTTTACAAACTGCGTTCTCCCACTCCGAATGTGATAAGGCATCCTGCAAGGAGCAGAGAGGTTACAAGGGAAACACTCCAGCACAGCGGCTCTAACAATCTGTAACAACTTGCACAGTTTGTCTCTGGGATCAAAGGGGAGAGAGAGGTCATAGACATGTGTCCTCGCATAGAAAAGTTTTCAAAACCCTTTCCTGAAACATGTATATTGGGGGTTATGGTGGGAAGCCTGTGTATTTAGTGGGTTAGCCAAAATGTCATTGCATTTTTTCTGTGAGTAAATGAAAGGCGATTTTTAAAATGGAAAACAAAAACTTTATTCAACAATGTATTGTTCATTTTGTTCAATTATCTTTTGCCATCTTTCAGGCAACTTCATGATTCCGTGCTCAAAAAAATCTATCATTTTTTGGCAAAATATTGTTCCAAGAATGATTTGGTATCTTTATCAATGGTAAACATTTTACCATTCAGGAATTTTGCAAAGAGCAAAACAAATGGTAGTCTGATGGTGCAATGTCTGGCGAATATGGTGGGTGTGGTAACAAATCCCACCCGAGTTTCAACAACTTTGACAAGTGACCGAACTTGTATGTGGTGTAGTGTTATCATCGTGAAAGACAACACCTTTGTGATTCACCAATTCTGGATGGTTCTGTTTGATGACATCATTTAATTTATCCAATTGACGACAGTACACATCTGAATTGTTTGGTTTCTGGGAAGCAGCTCAAAATACACAATACCTTTGAAATCTCACCTTTTTTGGGGTGGGAATACCTTGAACGGTAAAATGATTACCTTTGAAAAAGATATCAACTCCTCCCTGGTACAATTTTCTGCCAAAAAAGATAGAAATGTTTTTGAGTCTGGAATCATGAAGTTGCTTGAAAAACGGCAGAAGACAATTGAATAAAATGGACAATATGTTGTTGAATAAAGTTTTTGTTTTCTATAAAAAAATGCAATTACTTTTTGGCCAATGCAATAGTTTACCTTCATTATCCATTAGGAAATTTAAAAATATGTTTGTCAAACATTCTACCATTTTTTAATCCACTGAGAGCTGGGCTTCATAACTTCTGAAATTGCTTATATTCAAGTTACCAAATCCAGGCTTTTTATTACTTAACCAGTTTAACATAACCTGACATGATTTTTTGTTTTTCCTTCTTAAAAATTTTTCCTCTCTTGTCTCCTATGCTGCTCCTCTCTCCGGGTTTCCCTCTTGTTTTCCCAGCAATTCCTCTTCCTCAGCCAGTTAATTAAAGACAGACAGCTCTTGGGCCTTACTTGACTCCTTCATCTTTTCACACAGTTTCCCTTGGTGAGCTTAGCCATTCTTCTGTCAAACCCAGACTTTTCTCTTGATCTCTAGATTTGTTATGTCCACCTGCCTACTGACATTTTCATTAAAAATTCCATAATCATGGAGTGCTTCGTATGTGCCAGGCATTGTGCCCAAAGTGGAAAAGGCTTGAGCCTATCACACTCTCCATGCCTAAGAGAGAACTCACATTTCTCCCCCCTCCTCACACCTACTCTGCAATGGAGATGTCACCTCCTCTGGGTAGCTAGAGTGGGTCCATGGGGATCCTGAAATTATGTGTTCACCCAGAACCTGAGATATGTAATGTTATCTGGAAAAGGGGTCTTTGTAGATGTAATTAAGTTACAGATCCTGAGGTAAAACCATCCTGGATTAGGGTGTGCCTTAAATCCAACGACAATGCCCTTATGATGAGATAAAAGAGAAGACCAGAGACACACAGAGAAGGCCATAGGAAGATGGAGACAGACTGGAGTTATGTGGCCACAGGCCAAAGAATGCCTGGATGCACCAGAAGCTAAAAGAAGCAAGGAGGGATCCTCCCCTAGAGCTTTCAGAGGGAGTGTGGCTGTGCTGGGGCTTTGAGTGGATTTTTAGCCTCCAGAACTCAAGAATGAGAGAATGAAGTTGTTGTTTTAAGTCACTAGATTTGCAGTAATTTCTTACAACAGCCCTAGAAAACCAATACAGTACCCTTTCTTAATTTCCCCAGTCCAAGTGCCCCAACTCTGTTTTTATGCTGATTCATAATTGTGCTTATTGTCCCTGTTCACTGATAGACTACTATTCCTTTAAAGTAGAACTCAGAATTGTTTCTTTATCCCTAATACCTAATACCTGGCACATAGTTGATACGCTGTAAGAATGAAAAAAGGTGGTTTTGTTTGTTTGTTTAAGTGGTTAGTACAGAAATAACTTAAATCTACATATAATAAAGATAGATCTTCAAGTGGTCTTGCTTAATATCATCATATTCAGCATAACATTTCTTAATCTAGTCCTTACACAAAATATTTGTCACTTACACACTGATTTTCAAAAGTAGACTCCAGCCTCTTAAACATGGAATTCAAATTGTACTACCACTGTCAGATCAAACTGTGGTACTGATCTTGCTGTATTGAGGGAATTGTCTCAGAACTATCTTGGAGATCTTTTTGCTGGCTCAAAAACATAATTGAGAAACACTAGAAAGCAACGTCGCCAAATTGCCTAAGCATATTCAAAGTTTTAGGGAAAATTTGAAACATTAACAGGTTCAGAAACTAGAGCTGTAGAAAAGAAAAACAGAAGAAAGTTAAAGGAAAAATCATGCTCTTAAGCATTATGTGTTTTTTAAACTATCAAATTAAACCAATCTTTAAAAAGACAGATCTTCTAAGTCATTTAAATTATTTTATCAAAGTTGTCTTGTTATGAAACGCTTTTTTCTATTTGTATTACTTGTTAAAATACATATTTGTATATTAAAATATAAATGCTTTGCTAAGTCATTTGAGGAAAAAATCATAACAAAGGAATAGTGCATGGAGCTATTCACATATGGGACAATGAACACAAATCCATTTCTTTAAGGCTGGTTCCCTAAATAGATACTTCATAATTACAAGTGTTTTGTTTTTAAGACACAAAGAGCTGTAAATCTCTATGTTCTTTATCTTCAATCTACAGCTGGCAGCCACCATACGCACATTCACACACTACTCTAATTAACCCTGTTTGTGAAGGGTCAGTGCATTTATGACACAAGGAAAACAGCAACAGAAGGAGACACAGATACACTTAGTCGTATGACTTATTTGCATATAAAATGATCCAATTAAAAGGCTTGGTATGTATTTGAATAAATAAGTATAAAGCAGCTTAAAAAGCATAATCCACTGCCATCTAAAATTTTATTGAAAGACAAATGGGTGGGAGATAATAGGCATAATTTCTAACATAATTTGTGTATTTCTAAAAATACACAAATGCATTATTTCTTCACAGTGTAAAGGGTCTTAACATTTACTATTTTATCAAGGAGAGGTTGTTCTTTTTCTCCAGTAATGAATAAGAACACGACTTTCACAGCTAAAAGTCCTTGTATTAAAGATCATTGAAAAGAATGGGGTGAATGAGCAGAAGAGGAAGAGGGAACGGCCAGTACTGGGGAGGGATGGCATGGCCGCTTTCTTTCCGGAGCACAATTTCATGAGACGGCCTTTATGGACTAAGAGCAAGTCAAAAAATACTCCTAAAATATAAACCCTATGAAGTCTCCTGTGATATTTCCCAGAACTGCCATAACGATTGAGCAAAAACTGCTCCACTTTAAACCACAGGCATTTATTTAGTCATAGTTCAAGAGGTCTAAAGTCCAAAACCAAGGTGGTAGCAAGGTTTGCTCCTGGAGTCTCTGGGGAGACACCGTCCATGCCTCTTTCCTTGCAAAGGTGTTTGCCACAATCGGTGCTTCTCGGCTTCTGGTAATGTAACTAAAATCTCTGCCTCCTTCACGTGACCTTTTTCCCTAGGTTTCTCTCTACATGACTCAGTGGCTATCAGGCCCACCCACACCCGGTATGACCTCTTCTTAACTATTACATCTGCAAAGACCCTATTGCCAAATAAGGTCATATTTGAGGTTCCAGGTGAACATGAATTGTGGGGGAGACTATTCAATCTAGTACAACCCCTCAATCGTTGAAGTTCTCAAACCTCATATTGTATCTTGTGAGATAAATGACCCACAATCATAATTGCTTAGGATAAATTTTCATAATTTGCACTATATCCAAAGGCACAGTACCTCATCACATCAATTTTACCTGTATTTAACCAATAAACTGAGGGAAGATCTTCAAGGACAGCACAGTTTTTTGTGCACTCTCTAATGGGTGATTGTCATGGTAACTATTCCCTAAATCAGGGGTTCTAGAACTTTAGTGTGCCTCCCACTCACCCAGAGGCTTGTTAAAATAGAGATGTGCTGGGCCCTGCCTTCACAATTAGACATTTGTATTTCTAACAAGCCCCTGGTGATCCTGACGTGCATGCTCTGGGACCACACACGCTTTTGAGATTCACCACCCTTAGTGATAATCAGGTTGAGTCCCTATTACTCTCAGGAAAGAAGGTCTTTTCCCTCATTATTTAACTCCCTCCCTCTACAATTATTATTAAAGGTTAATAGAAGTCAAATGCAAAGGAAGAAAAGAAGAAAGATGCCACTTCCGGTGGCATAATATATCTATTACTAACTTCTGATTGATGAAGAAGCCTAAGAATAGAATGAAGTGACTGATTATGCCAACATTGGCTACCTTGAGGTTCCTGAAGAACTGTAATTTATATTTAAAAAAACAGAAAAAGTTTTTTGTCATATGTTCTGAATGTAGCTTAGTGTCTCTATGTTTTGGTGGATTTAAAGCAACTTCATTAAAGAGTAATAAGTATGGTGAAATTATAGTCATGGTTTACTTTTTTGTTAAACACAATAGGGGTATTTAGGGTTTGTGTGTGTATGTGTGTGTGCTTTAAAAGGAGCTTTTAGCAAAATTAACTGGTGATAATTTTTATTTTAAGAAACAGGTTTTGAATAAATGAATGTCCTATGGCAGTAGAGCAATAGCTAATGGCTCCAAGCTGCTTTTACAGAAAACACCACGAATATAACCATATAACTTCAACATAGGCTCTATGACATGGAAAAAAGGAACTGATATAAACATCTTAAAATACTAATAATGATAATTTGAGAAATAGAAAGAAAAAACACACATAATCATTTAACTTTTAAGTTTGCTATAATTGAAGAGTTGTAATATAGCATTCTCTATTTTCTTCTACAACTATAGACAGGTAAAAGTAGTTGTAAAAATAAAACTTTTATTCTTAAATCAATAAAAATCACAATATGCAAAAATGGTCAATATAAGAAAAATTATAAGTCAGGATATTGCTATAAGCATACATTTATAATCCTTTCCTTCAACAATAAGCATATGCAGAAAAATTTTAATATTTTTTCTATCTATTATTAGGTACAATAAGAATGAACTATTTCTTATACAGTTAAATAACTGATCTGTAAAGAAATCAAAGCATTTTCAGATTTTAATAGCATTGTAAGAAAGCCGTTACTCTAGTAGACTCAACCATAATGTTGGAAAGCAGCGAAATCAAATATATAATTTTAAAGAAAAAACAAGTTCCTCTGGCAGTACTTCAAAATTCTAAAGAATATAATCTTTTACTGTAGTATTTGTTTTAAAATACTTGTGAATATATCCCTAGAGGGCAGTGGCTTCAGTGCTGAGTGTTTCTATAAAGTTCTTAAGGATCCCAATGATAATATTTCAAATTTTATCTCAATTTTTAAAGGATATCTGTAAAACACAGTATTTTTAGGAAAGCCTATTTTATCTGAAAGTGATGCTAAAATCTGTTATTGTGACAGTCATGTTTGCTGTATTATGTGTTTACAGAATCGTTGCTACATCTTGAAGAAAGGACAAAAATATATATATTTTGTCTTTTCTGGTAAGACTACACTTTTCATTTTCAAATGACATATCATAACTATCAAATTTATTGTGCAAATTATAATTAGTATTTAATTCAAATAACTCAAAAATGAAAATATAGAACTTAATAACCAAATGATTTTAGGTGGTTTTTATTCACTGTCAATGTTTAATAAAAAAACAATACTGTCAAGAAATATTTTTCAAATTTTAAATTGCTGTAGATTCTCAATGACTACCACAAAAAAGTAAGATGTATAATATATTCAGGATATTCAGTGAAATCAAGACTGAGGTCATTGAACATCAAACTAATTAAGTAAAATATAAATGTGGGCTTTTTTCAATTACTTATGATAAGACTATAGTGCATTTACTTTAAAAGGAATTCTAAGTAGTAAATATCTTCAGGATCTTTGAATTTACTATACCTTTCTCATTATTACATTTAGTTAAATAATATAATGTTTATTTTAGAATTGTTTGTTCAGTCATTCAACAAATATTTAGACTGCCTATCCATGTTCCTGGCATTGTGCTATGTATTGTGGATATGAGAAAAATTAAGATAAGATTCCTCTTCTCAAGGAGCTTGCTGTGTCCCAAAGAGGATGTATCTAAAACAAAAACCATCATGGTGTGTTAAATTCTTCAATGTAAGTACACAGAGTGATAGCATGCAAAGAGGTATCTAATCAAGAAGGGATGATTAGGGAAAGCTTTTCAGGAAGTGGTCATTTAGAACCTCAGTCCAGAAAGATGAATAGGAGTTAGGCAAAGTGCAATTTGGGCGGGGAAGGAAGGCATTGAAAATAATGAGAACCATCTATGTAAAGGGTTATGAGTGGAAAAAAAAGAGCAGGGTGAAATGAAAGAATCTCTGTTGGTTTATTAGGGTGAGCATGGTCTAGTATATGATTATAATAATTATGAAAAGAGAATATTTTCAAGCACTGTGTAATTTGTACTTTTCTGTACATATTTTGTGGTTCAGTGCATGTAACGACAAAGGAGATACAGCATCAATCCCAGGTAATGAGGGAAGACATGGATGGCAGGGAAGAAAAAGAAAGTGGTTCAGCCTGAGAACAGTCATACGTGCTAACGACCTCTAGAAAGCTGCTTTTCTTACTTCTGATGTCAGGAGGAAGTAAAGTGAGAATGAAACCTTTTATTTTCTGTTTAAATTTGATAGTCAACCTTAAATTTACAGGTCTTCATTCTATGGGCCTGGATGGATGAATGAAATTGATGATTCTACCGAAGAGGAAACTGGCCACTTCTTTCCCTTTGCATCTTCTGCCCTGGACACAACTGATCCTCTTTGTAATATTAGACATGACATTTAGTTCTTATCCCCTATTTAAGAAATGTGAATAAAACACTGCATTGTATATGCATAAAGTAAATTTTCAAGTTTCAATCTAAAAATAAAAAATTGTATGCATTTAATTTCCATTTGATACTTCTGGAATACTTCAATTTTCTTCCCTTTTTTTTTCACTTGCCCCCAGAACTTAATTTAGTTGCTTATTCTGGGTATACTGCAATATAGCAAAGCAACTGTGAGTTTGAAATTTTAAGTAACTTTGAAACAATTAGTTCATTTCCTTTTAGAACTATTTCTAATTACTTTTTTATAATTTTTCCTAATTACCTTTACTTTCTCTTCATTCTCTCTGCCTTTGTAGAGTCATCTAGGGAACTCAGGCTCTATAGATGTCACGTACATAGAATTTTTACAAGTACTTCAAGCTATCAAATAATGTTTTGAATTAAATCTCACCATACAGCTTGCTTCTCTGGGTGACATTATTGTCATGTTCCAATGGGTAGTATTCTTAGTAGCCAGCATTAAGAGTCACCCCATGTAACAAGCACATGCAGTTTGTCACAGTCAGGGTCTGTCAATGACCTCCCTCACTGGTCTTATTTTGGCAAACCCTGTGACCTTGTCCCCTAGTGCTGTCTTTTTCTTCCTTCAGCTCCAGCCACTGTGTCTCCTGTTGTTCCTCAATAATGACACATCTCAGTTTCAGAACATTTATCCTTACTGTTCCCTCTGCTTCCTCTAGATGTCAGATGGCTTGGTCCCCAGTTTCCTTTAGGTCCCTCCTCAAATGTCACCTTATTACAAAGAGACCTTTCCTGACTACTCTATGTAAAATATGGCTCCTATTCCCTGCAGGCTCCAGCCACTTTCTCTCCCCTTACCCTGTTTTACTTTTTACACTCATCACATGACAAATTATATATTTCTTTAAGATTTATTTATTGATTTTCCCCTTCTATTAGAATGTATGCTCCATTAGAGCAGGAACTTGGTTTTATTCACTTTTTGCCACACCTAGAATAATGCCTTCTACATAGTGAGCACTTGATAAATGCTAATTAAATGAATCAATGAATCAAAAATAAGCAAACTAAAACTAGCAACTGTGCCAAGGATGACACACTGGTCAATAATTTACAGACACTTTTGGGTGTTTATTAATAAAATGGTTGATTCTAATACACTCACATCCTCCAAATGAGGTGTTTATTAAATGCACCTTCCAAAGATCAATGGCTATGTTGGAAACCTGTTCACAAAGACTATGAAAAGTAATAACTGAAAAATCTGATTTATATTGATTCCTGAAGAAAATTTAAACATAAGGAAGAGAGTAGCCAAGAAGAGAGTAGTACCAATGACAAAAGTTGAGACAAAGAGACCAACATGAGGTAAGAGTTTGAGTGAGAAAAGAGAGTTCTTGCACAATCAAAGAAATAAAAGGCTAATGGAATGGAATGGGAGCCACTTGCCACAAGGTAAGTGCTGAAGAAACAGGCCAAGATCACATTACTTGGGTTTTGTACGTCACTGACATATGTTTGCACTGCATACTAAGAGTAATGGCAGGCCATGAAAAAGCTTTAAACTTGGGACAGTGACACAATGTGATTTATGTTTATAGACAGTGTTCTGTACTTCCAGGTCCAGACCAGATATACACCTTCCCCTATTTCTCCTGCAAAGTTCAGCTTAAAAGTCTACACATTACATACAAAACAAACTTACAGACTCTGAAACTGGAGAGAAGCAGACACACTAGCTAGGGACCTCAAGGCCTGAGAAACAACACAACAGTGAGTTCCTTGGGTTTTCTTTTTGCCTCAAACATCCTACATTGGCACTGGAGAAGCCAACAACCACAGACAAAAAAAGCTCCAATAAAAAGTAAAACAAGAAATATTTGGCTGCTGTGTGAAGAATGCATTATTTACCAGAAAATAATACAAAATAATGTTGAATGTCAACTATTACTATACACACACACACACACACACACACATAATAGATGTGTGTGTGTGTGTGTGTGTGTGTGTGTGTGTGTATAGTCATGGGATGTAGAGTACAGCATAGCAAATATAATCAATGGTATTGTAATAGCTACATAAGGTGTCAGATGGCAACAGATCTGTTTGGGTTATCACTATCTAAGGTCTATAAATGTCTAAGCATTGTGTTCTCTTTAAAGGTGAAACTAATAAAAATCAATGAATTAAAAAATAGTTATCTCTATCAGTCAAAAAAAAAAAACAGAATGCATTAGTTAGTTAGTGTTAAGAACATTGGAGAGGACACTACAGTAAAAAATGGTGACTGGGATTTAAGTGATGGCTGTGGATGGCTTTGCAGGGGTGAATACATGTGGGGTCATAGTTTGGAGGCAGAAGCACTTGACCTGCTGTTGGCCTACACATGTGCAGGATGGAGAGGCAGGCAAGGAAGAGCTCTTAAATGAATGACTCAGACTCCAAGAGTCTGAGTGAGAAATGATCAATTTCTGTGAAATAAGACAGGAGAACTAAAACAAAACTTTTTTGTTCTGAGGGTTGACAGGATAGATCCATCAATAAAGCATGAATAGAGTCCAGTTTAGTCACAGTGATGATAAAGATAATATCAGTCTGGGCTCAACAGATGGCCTTATGTTTCACAGCAAAGAAAATAAAAGATCCATTGCAGTATGGATTAAAAGAAATTCGAGTTAATGTGGGACTAAAAGCAGTACCCAAAGAGGGGCTCTATTGAACAATACAGAATACAAGAAAGTCAGCAAAGAAAGGGTACAATTAAATGAAGAGCCATAGAAACAAATGTGGTGACCAGAAGTAAGTATAAAACATGATGTAGTAGGAAAATGAAAATGTTTTAAAGGGTTACATACATTTTTTATTGATAGTGGTATATTCAGAGCTATACAGGCTTCCACTGAATCTTGAAAGTAAGAAAAGAAAGCTAAAGATCCCTGAATGACAACGCAATGAACCTAAGGAGTGGGAGCCATTTCGTATCTTAATGAATGTTAGGTAAACAGAACTAGAACAAAACCAGCTAGTTTTCTTATAAACAATGCAATTAACTTGGATTTTATATTAAAACATATACAGATCCCAAATGGCAATTCTTAGACTAAAAAAGCACCTAAGACTTTCACTAGATAATTTTGGAAAATATGTTTAAAAATGTGTTCATCCATCTGCTCTTCACCCTGATGTGATGTAAATATTAAATTGATATCTGAACTCTTTTCTATATTCCAGCATCTTGCAATTTTCATTGGGGGAACAAGAAAAATCTAGTTTAGCATTGTGTTTACATCCCCAAGCCATAAAAAACAAAGCAACCAACCAACCCCACATACCTACCTTTACATGGCCACAGCAGCACTCTTTGCTCATTAGTCTCTAGAAAAATAGTATGTATATAGGAAATACTAACTGCAGAATTTCTGAGAAAATGTCACCCTCAGCCTGCCTATTCCTACAACCTTCTAGTTTATGATAACATTGAAGATAGCATTTGTTTTTTGGAATTTTAGACAGTCTATTTGAACTAAGGTGGCAAGCTAGGATAACAAAAAAAAAATGGATAAGTATACTATTGAAAGCTTTCTGGAGTTGTTTACCCATCTTCCTTAAGAACACTTTGAGATTTGAAAGCAAAGAGGATGATGAGAATCACTTCTTTAATAACATACTGAAGGTGTAAGAGACAACACTTAAAATTAGGTACCACAAATCTTTTCTTAATGGCCAATTTCCTGAAGATAAATTGATTAATTCAAGTTCAAATTTTGATTCATTTGTCAAATATACCAAACACCAGATCAGGTTCAAAGTTACCCTTTGGGAGACTCCTTTTAAGAACTAACTTCCAAAGTAACTATAGCCATTGTCATTGGTAATAAAAGTCAGTAGTTGCTATAGATAATAAAGAATCTTATCTAATCTGGCTAAAGTAATGTTCAGTTCTCTGAAGCAAATAGGGGGAAAAAGTTAGCAAGGGTAAAAATATTGTAATGATAAAGAATAAATGAAATGATGAAAAGCTAATAAGAAAGAAAACAAAAATATCTGGGAATACCAAAATGGCAAGTTTATGCACTTAGCAATCAGAAATTATTCAAAATTGAAAAATACTTGTTGGATGCCAGCCTAAAAGTGCCTAATATTAATGAATCTGTAAGTGACTCAAACTAAGAAATAAGGTACATTGTGGCAGGTTCTAGGACAGAGGAGGGTGCTGGGTACTGGACAGCCCAAGGGGAAATCTCACTCACTTTGGGGTCAGGAAAAGTTTTGCAAACAAACAAACGAAAATGGTGACTGAGTTGGGTATGAATTATAAGTAGGCTGTAACTATGGGACAGAGCAACATAAACAGCACTGGTAATCCAGGCACCCATAAGACTAGGATAAAGGGAGTTAGGAACGTTCATGGTTAGGAAGGAGTCCAGGTCCTAAATGCCTAGACTGAAGTTTTTAAATATTTTCCTATAAACTGTGGGGAATCCTCCTATGGTTGAATTTAGAGGAGATACTGATAATCTGGTTTACGTTCTAGAGAGATCCCTCTTGCTCCAGTGTGGACAGATCACAGGGGGGTGTAAGGTCATACTGAGACTAGCACTTGTCAGGGAGAAGTGACCAGGCTCTGGTGACTATCCTATCCTGGTAGAGGGAGCAGAGAGAGGAATAGTGTGAAGAATCATCAGAAGTCAAGTCTATAGGGAGTGGGCGGGAAGGGCTCTCTACATAACATTTGTCCTTGACTTTGGAAGGAATTTGTTAGAACATGGTATCCCTTGCTAAGATGAGGATCATGGGAGGAAATACCATACCGTGATAAGATTGCTGAAGAATCATCACTAGCATTCTAGAGATTTGATAGGAATCATGGGTTCAATGTAAACATTTAAGGGGGTCAGACACTTTCAAACTTGCTTCCTATTTCTCCTCCAAGGCAAAATCGTTTTGATTGGCCAGACATTAGAAAGAACAAAGGAACAATTACAATACTATATTACACAGTTTTCCCACTAGAGACATCAGAATGCCTCTGTTAAGCTCTGAAGGTACTCAGAGGCTAAGTCCTCAAAGAACCAGGAGGTAGAGTCAGAGAGTAGCAGTTTTGACTCCCGGCTTGGGACCCTTAGGAGACTAACCCAGGTTTAGTAGAGTTCTGCATGTCAGGAAGGAGTATGCACATGATCACATCATTCATTCATTCATTCATTCATTCATTTATTTCTATTGTTAGACTTGTTGGGGTGACATTGGTCAGCAAGAATTATAGAGGTTCCAAGTGTACAATCCTACAGTGCATCGTCAACTCGTTATATAGTAAGTTCACCACCCAGTGTGAGTTCTCTTTCCATCACCTTATATTTAGCTCCCCCTCCCTCCTCTCCCACCCCCTCCTCCTTCTCCCATCCTCTACCCACTCATCCCCAAATAAATATTAAAGTATTGATTGTCCATGGGTTTTTGTTTGCTAGTTTATTTTTTCTTTGTTGCTTTCAGTCACAGTGATGATATATTCCGTATATGAGTGAAGTTATATAGTTTTTGCTTTTTTCTGTCTGGCTTATTTCACTAAGCATAATGATCTCTAGGTCCATCCATTTTGTTGTAAATGGCAGTATTTGGTGATCTACCCAAAAAACTTGAAAACCTTAGTCCGCAAAGACTTACGTACCCCAGTGTTCATTGCAGAGCTGTTCACAGTGGCCAAAACATGGAAATGACCAAAGTGCCCTGTGACAGATGACTGGATAAAGAAGCTGTGGTACATATACACGATGGAATATTACTCAGCTATGATGAGTATTTCTTTAAACTCTTTGAAATAAAAGCACATGGTTTGTTTGATTTTTTTAATCACTTGATATTTTTTAGAAAATATTTCATCTTTAATTGCCAAAAGAAAGGCTTCAATTATAAAATGTTCTGCATTATGTTAATTATCATTTTTTTAAATACTAGATTGTTTCTACTGAAAAAAAAGAAAAAAATTAAAATAGTTCAGTCCAAGAGAGACAGAGCCTCTCTCCCTTTGAACTGCCTGGTGACCCTTTCACCTCACACCTCTCGGTCCTTGTCTAGGGGTGGGGGTGGGGGTCCTCTAACCTGCATGAATAATGAAAGTGTGTGAATCCAAGCAGGCTGCAGGTAGACAGAGCACTGCTCTGTATGTTCAGGTAGGGTAGGCTGTTCATTTCTCAATTAAATGTCCAAATCGTTAAATGCATAGTAGAGCAATGCACCTAAGGCAGCCTGGAAGAGGAGGAGGTCATTCTTTAAAAGGAAAAAAATCAAAGTCTCCACCAAATCGTAACCCAAGGATAAATCCCTTAAGCCTCACAGAAACAAGAAATAAAGGACTGCCCCGATTTCCAAAACTACTCACTCTTCGATCATTAAAATTTAGCTATATTTATGATACTCTTTTAGTCTTTCATTACATTTTGTTTAGTTTCATTTCTTTCAGATTTATCTCAAAACCATCCAAGAAAGGTTTTGGCTGGGTTCATAGTTTGGATGCTGTGATTACAATTTGTCTCATATGTGTAGGCACACACATGTGTTGTACCTGGGATATATTCAAATTCTTATTCTTAAAGCCAAGGCATAGTAGTCTTTTTCTAAACAAACTATTCTAACTTTGCTATCTGAGCTCACATCTATGTCTTTTTAGAAGTGATTTTCAAATGCTGAGTTTGTATTCCTATGTCTATAAATAAAAAACACAGTTTATGTAAGCAGAAATGTTTTGTTTTCAGATGAAGAAGAAAGTGAAAACAACTCATTCAAGGGAAACAGTAAGTTACATTTCTAAGAACCCAAGGTAGTTTGAACAATAACAATGGATGTCTTTCATAAACTTGTCTGCATCAAGGCAGCCTATAATTTTTATTGAGTCATGCCTTATACATACAGGTCAGCACACAGAGTAATTCTTGCCTTGTAAGACTTCTTGCAGTGACATATACAATAGAGTAATTCCTTGGTTGGTTGCAGCTCAAAACAAAATCTGTAGCAAAATCAATTTGTTCCTTATAACTCTGTTCTTGATGGAGGCAGAGGGAAAAATAAAAGCAAGAAGATGACAGGTTTCTTCAGAAAATTAAAAATAGAATTACCACATGACCCAGCAATCCCTCTTCTGGATATCTACCCATAAATTTCAAAAACATTTATTTGTAAAGATACATGCAGCATTCATTGCAGCATTATTCATGATGGTCAGGACACGGAAACAACCAAAACATCCTTTGATAAATGATTAGACAACAGCTGTGGTACATATACGCAATGGAATATTACTCAGAAAAGATGAACTACTGCCATTTGTGACAACATGGATGGATCCTGAGGTTATCATACTAAGCAAAATAAGTCAGAGAGAAAAAGTCAAGCATCATATGATTTCACTCATATGTATAATATAAAACTGAAAGCAACAAACAAATAAGGCAAACAAACAAAAGCTCATAGACACAAACAACAGTTTAGTGGTTACCAGAGGGTAAGTGGGGAGGAGTTAGTAAAAGAGGGTAAAGGGCGTCAAATATGTGGTGATGGAAGACCTCATCCTAGGTGGTAAACACACAATGTAATATATATAGATGAAGTGTTACAGAATTGTACACTTGAAACCTATACAATTTTACTAATGTCATTCCAATAAATATAATAAAAATTATATATATATATGACAGGTTAACTAAGCCTTCCTGGCATAAAGAGTTAGAAATTTAATAATTTAAAAATTGTCATTAGATGATAAAAATAGGAGATTTTATATATATATATATGTTGTGCGGAAAATATCCAGCCATGTAATTGTTCTTGTTATATTGACAATGACTGGATTTTTTCTGGACAGCTCTTGTATTCCTTTTGCTGGGGAGTTATAGGGCCTGATGATCAAATTTACAAAAAGCAGCAAACAATTTTATCAAATGGTTATCAAAATATTATCAGAATATCCAATCTTTGTGAAAATTGTCTATATTTGTAGCAAATCATCAACATGGTAATTCGTGTTATAATTTTAGACAATATAATATAATAGACAATAACTGATTTATAATATGAAATTACAATAAAATAAGGGCAAGTAATTACTGAGTAGCTTCGCTATCCCCATGGCCCTTTTTCGAATGATAAACATTTATAAGCAAAAAAGTCACTTTGACTTTCTTCAAAGGTTTAGTGCTGATTTGATGTTTACGAAATAATGTTGGATTCATCAATTGTGTCTTGGGTTTGAGTTTCTTGGAGAATGGAACTCATGTGGCTAATTTGCTGTTGGCTTATTTATTAGCATAGAGTTAGTCAAGCAGGAAGTCATGCATGATCCTAGATCCTTGGTAATCTGAATTAATCTTTGAGATGCTTCTCTTCACCTTTTAAGGAGGAATTCAAAATTACAAAACAATAAAAATTAACTAGTAATGTTTATTGAAATCTTAAACTGAGTAGGGATGATCTTTGTCTAGTAGGATGGGAGATGGGTAAATGAAGGCTTACTTACAATATTTCAGAAGGTGAAAATGGAAGACACTCCTTGATACACTCAAACAGGGTGTTTTTAAGACCCTCCTGATAGTATCACAGATTGAAGCAGAATTTGGGATGGAATGAACTGTGAGTGGTTTAGAGTCCATATAACTAGAATATTGGACTCACTGAGCTCAGTTTACAGGACAAATCTCCATGTAAATTAAATGTAGGACAAATATCTCCATAGTTGCAGAGTGAACTCAAGTCTTCACTTATGATGAACTGAAATTCATGTCTTTGGGTAGTTAGACAGAGGCCAGAAGGAGGAGCACGTGAACATAAGAAAAAACATATTCCTACCACTGGGGCAAGGAGACCCATGCTTTTCTTGTCACTGGTAGTGCCATTTTGGAAAGCGTTTGAGCATTCTTGTGTGCTTGTGACCAAGAAACAGGAAAGCTGTATTTAAAATATTATTTCTACAATATATGGTATAAAGCTGAGCATCTGTAAATTCGTAATTAATGGTCTCTGACTAAATGCACTGCCCACTGTACTTTGAGAAAGTGATGTGTGCTGGGTACCTAGTATCTTGCTGAGAGTGTTGACACAAAAGAAACAGACCCCACAAACAACAGTTTCTACAACCTGCCATGAGAAACCAATAAAATTATTTTCTCTCTCTTTCTTACTATACAAAAGAAGGAAAAAACAGAACAAATTGCACTGACTTCTACCGATTGCCATTTATAATAAAATGTTATTAAAACTTTATTTTGTTAAGTGTAATTCCTGAAATCCTAGAGTTTGGCAGCAGATTGAATCTACCAGACACTGTGAAGCTCTATTATTCAAACCTGTATATCTGAAATTTTGTTACCCACATTGCTTAAACAAGGAGGGTGGAATAAAGGCACATTCCTGGCCATTTCAATGTTTTACATGCTACTGTGAAACTAAACAGATACATTTTTTAAGGTATATGTTCTACATTTAAAGATCAACTAATGCATTTTGTTGTTGTGTTAAATATTGTGGTACCTGATTGAGTTAATCACACATTTGGACATTTAAATGAGACATTTAAAAAAGTTTAACAATTTTCAATGCAGTGGATATTCCAGTAGGAATATAAATTTGGGTTCAAAGCATATTCTTGTTCTCCATTGCAACACTGAACAGTGTTTTTTCCCTTCTACCCTAAGGGACTCAAGATTAATTGGGACTTCCAGATCCAACACCCATCGGCAAGCCAGGCTGCAGGGCTTCTCATGTCACTGTCATTTCCTCCACTGCCAATCAGATCCCCTATTCTGACTGGCTACCCTAATGCATACTCAAATATGTCCTGTTCTATCAGCCCTCAACACGTTCTATTGTAAATTTGGTTTCCTCCCAAGGACTTATCCAGGTCCTTCCTGTGACAAGATTCTGCACCTGTGCCTCCTGCACTTGTTTCATAGGAAATAGCTGCTGGACAAAGATGACTACCCTTGAACTATGCCTGCCACCTGCCAGAATCACAGATTTCAACATCATCACCTTTTCCTGAGGCTGCATCTGCAAATCCAGATAACCCAGTCAGTGGTAACAAAGCATTTCTGACACTATCCTAAAGGCACTGGATATTTATTGGCCAATCACTTTTATCCATTACAATTCTCTATGCTTCCTCCTGAACATTAAAGACCCAGAACTCTTTCTGCCTGTTAGAATCAGAGTAATTACCATGGCAATCACATACTACAAAATGTTTTCTCATGAATGCATAGGCAGATACCTAAAACTTCCCTAAATAGGTTTTAAAGGTGCTATGAAGAATGGCTGTCAATTTTCCAAAAAAACAAAAAAACAAAACCCATCAATGTTAATGTAATTATAAATGTACAGATCCTCTAATTTAATATTCTGATATGTCAACTAAGCTTTTGAACTCTCCATAACAGGTTTATGGAAAATTTCATTAAGACTGCATTCCTTGGAGATCCAGTCAAGATGGCTGAGTAGGTAAATGTTGTATTAACTTCCTATCATGACCACATGAAAATGATAACTAAACTATAGAACAATCATCTTTGAGAATCACCTGAAGTCTAGCTGGACAGAAGCCCTATAACTCAGGACAGACAGAAGCAGCTGCCTCGAGACTGGTAGGAGAGGGGAAGATGCAAATCAGGCTGGTCCCACACCTGCATGTGACCATTAAAAATCAGGAGGGATGTCTTGGCTGTAGAGGTCCCAGAGGAGCAAGGGGTCTCGTCCCCACACAAGGCTCCCCAGCCAGGGTTCCAGTGCCAGGGAGAGAAGTCCCCATAACTTCTGGTTGTGAAAACCAGCAGAGATTATGGCTGTATGAGCCAGTAGGTGGCTGCAGTCCCAGGTGATCCTCTTAAGAGGCTTGCCCAAGGACTTACTGACAGATGGACTCACTCTGAGTTTCAGCGCTGGGTCAGCAGCTTGAAACATGCCAGGGACATAAAGGGAGGGAACTGAATTGTCTGGCTTCAGGGCAAGGTCTGGAGGGGTAGCTTTCTCTGGACCGAGGAGCTGACAGAAGTCATTGTTTCTTTGTCGAGCCCTCCAGCTCCCAGCATGCCGACTCAGATGGCTGCCATATCTGGATCTTTATCAACCTGGCTAACACTGTTGATTGGCCCCACCCTGGTAAATCTGAGACCCTACCCTACCCAAATTTCAGGCATATCCAAGCTGCTTCCAGTGGCTTTTCCATATAAACAGCTTGCTTTGGCTGAAGCTGTGGACTTTCCTAAAATCTCTCAAAGCTTCAAAAACCTAAACAAGCAGCATCTGGCTTTGGCATATCCTGTACCTCTGGCTGAGCAACCCCAAGCCCAGTGCTAGCAACAGATGGCCTCAGTTCACAGCTTCATGGTTTGGCCTCTCCAGATAACCTTCAAGCCCAGTGCAGATGGTGGCCTTCTGTGGATTGCTTTGTGGCTCATGCCAGGTGGCATTGAGCAGGGCACAGATTGTGTATGAACTTGGCCTGCAGCAGGTCCTCTTCCACAAGGCCAGCACGCTGGGTGGGCAGCTTCAGACCCAGCTGGAGTATTACTCAGCCACCTATGGAACTGACTCACCCAAAGGGCACACTGGGCAGGCACAGAGCCCTGTTAAAGAGAATCCTGCTCTGTAGGGTCAGCCCCTGCACCTTCTCCACTGTAGTCACAGTCAGTCCTTACAACCACTCAGCCTGAGGATCAATCTTACCCACTTATGTGTAATCAGCAGTCAAGCCTCAAATACATCAGGAAAAGCACGCACAACCCACACAAGGGACACATCTGGAGTACCCAGCTCAGGTGACCAAAAACACTGCCACTGAGTGCCACAGCACACCTACATAAGGCTACTTTACTAAGATTGGGGGACATAGCAGCCCTACCTATTACATAGAAACAAACACAGGGAGGCAGCCAAAATAAATAGACAAAGAAACATGTCTAGAATAAAAAAGAACAGAACAAAGCTTCAGAAAAAGAACTAAACAAAATGGAGACAAGCAATCCACCATATGCCCAGTTCAAAACGCTGGTTATAAGGATGCTCAATGAGCTGAAGGGAACATCAACAAAGAGATAGGAAACATAAAAATGGAGATAGAAAACATAAAAAAGAACCACTCAGAAATAAAGAAACAATAACTGAAATGAAGAACACATTAGAGGAAATAAACAGTAGATCAGATGAAGCATAGTGCCAGATCAGCAATTTAGAAGATAAGGTAGCAGAAAACACCTAAACAGAATAGCCAAAAAATAAAAAATAAAAAAATAAAATAAAATAAAGATAATTTATGGTACCTCTGGGACAACATCAAGTGTACCAACATTTTCATCGTAGGGGTACCAGAAGGAAAAGAGGGAGAGCAAGGAATTGAAAAACTATTTGAAGAAATGATGGAAGGCTTCCCTAACCTGGTGAAGGAAATAGACACACAAGCCCAGGAAGCACAGAGAATCCAAAACAAGAAGAACCCAAAGAGGCCCACACCAAGACACATTGTAATTAAAATGGCAACGGTTAAAGACAAAGAGAGAATTCTAAAAGCAGAAGAGAAAGGCAACTAGTAACTTATAAGGGAGCTCCCATAAGATTGTCAGCTGATTTCTCAATAGGAATTTTACAGACCGGAAAGAATTGGCATAAAATATTCAAAGTGATAAAAAGCAAGGACCTACAACCAAGATTAACCTTCTCAGCAAAACTATCAATTAGAATCAAAGGACAGATAAAGAGCTTTTCAGACAAGAAAAAGATAAAGTTCATTAACACCAAACCAGTACTACAAGGAATCTTAGACAGATTTTTTTTTTTTTAAGAGAAAAGGAAAAAACCGATAAAAAATGTGAATAATAAAGTGGTAATAACTACACATCTGTCAACAAACATTTTCGTGTAAATGGGTTAAATACTTCACTCAAAAAACAGCCTGTTTTTTGAATGGATAAGAAAACAAGACCCTTACATATGTTGCCTACAAGAGACTCACTTCAGACTGAAAGACACATATGAACTGAAAGTAAAGGGATGGCAAAAAAGTATTTCATGAAAACAGAAACAAACATAAAAGCTCAGTAGCAATATTTATACCAGACAAAATAGACAGTAAAACAAAGGCCATAACAAGAGACAAAGAAGGACCCAGTAATCCCACTTCTGGGTATTTATATGAAGAAACCTAAAACGCTACTTCATGGGGACATGTGCATGCACATGTTCAGTGCAGCATTTTTTACAATAGCCAAATGGGGAGGCAGCCTGGATGTCTGTCTGTGGATGAATGGATAGAGAGGAGGTGGTACATACATACAATGAAATACTGCTTGACCCGGGAAAGGAATAGGTTCTTGCCATCTATGGCAGCATGAATAAACCTGCGGGGGAGTGTTCTGCTGAGTGGAGTATTTTGGACAGAGTCAGGTACAATGTGATTTCACTTGTATGTGGAATCTAAAGGACAAAATGAACAAACAAACAAAACAGAAACAAACTCATAGATACAGAAAACATTTTGATGGTTGACGGGAGGGTGGAGGATTGAGTGAAAAAGGGGAAGGGATTAAGAAGTACAAATTGGTAGTTAAAAAATAGTCATGGGGATGTAAAATAAAATATAGGGAATATAGTCAATAATATGGGAATAACTATGTATAGTGCCAGGTGGGTACTAGACTAGTCAGGAGATCACTTCTTAAATTTATAAATATCTAACCACTATGCTGTACACATGAAATTAATATAACATAATAATGAATATCAACTATAATTGAAAACTTAAAAAGTGGGGAGGTACAGAGGAATAAGAAGTTTAAATTTCCAGGTATAAAACATGTCATAGGGATGTAAAGTAGAGCACAGGGCGTACAGTCAATAATATCGTGATAGTGTCGTACAGTGTCAGAGGGTTGCTGTACTTTTATCATAGTGATCACTTCTTTAGGTATATAAATGTGGAATATCTATGGTGTATAACTAAAATGAACATAATACTGTATGTTAGCTATATTTTAATAAAAATCTTTAAAAAGACTGCTTTTTAAAACTTTCTTCTCCAGTTTTAAGATAAAAGGCAGTTCCCAAATGTGATTTTTATTTCATTAGCTGAACACTGTATAATTTCCTTTCAAGGGATGGTGATCTTTGAAAGAGGACCTTTTTAACATTACTCAATTATGTCAATAGGCTTCCAGTATAGCAAGAGTTTCTATTGTCATATAAAAACTATTCTATTTTACCACACATAGGCTTTGGACAGGATATATATGATAATGTAGTATGCTATGTTTTGAATTTTTAAATTCCAACTGGAGCATGATTTACATGAAAAAACACCCAGTCTTATCCCTACACCTGCTATGCCTTGTATGAGAAAGTGATGCCACTGATGAGGGTTTGATTCCCTGTGGTCAGTGGCCAGAAAATACTAATAGGAAGTACTTTCATTTCCTGTTTGCACAATTAATATTTTCCTGTACTCACAAAACTAACTGGTGTTTTATGTAAAAAAAATTATCTACTGCTTTCATACTTGTCACTCTTGGCAACCACCTGTTAAAGTTAACAGCTGGCCCCAAAATTTTGTACAATAAAACCTCCCTTCCTTCACATCCTTCCATTTTTATCATCTTCTGATTTCCCAAGCATCTACCATAAGGTTGAAGATGGGAGGTAATACTTGATTTTACTGAATCAAGTATTACTTTCCAAATGTTTCTGTGTGTGTACATGTATGTGGGCATGCACAGTATTTGTGCAATACTTTCATTTTGTGGGATGTTCTGTTCTCTATTGCCCATACTTTCCAAGTCCATGCACTAATATTACCACTGAATTAATAAACATTAATTCAAGACTTGTTAAGTTCCAGACATTGTGCCAGGTGCTTTCATACACTCTATTTTACTGTGGTGAGCAGGCAGCTACAAGCACTGGGCAAGACAGTATTCTGGTTCTCCTTGGGGATGATTCTGCATGCCACTTAACTTCTGTAAGAATTAATTACAGGAGCAGGTGTAACATTCTACAAAGTAGACAGTTATTTGGGTCAGGATAGCTTTCCTAGACAAGAACAAATGTGAGGGGCTATCGATGCTCTACATACTTCTGGCAGCCGTTAGATTTCATGCCATTTTACACTTACCATTTGGTCTACTGTTTGCTAAACCTAACTTCCTTGGATTTCTTTATTATCATTATAATTTTGGGAGGCAATTTTGTTTTGTTTTGTTTTGTTTTGTTTTGTTTTGTGTGTGTGTGTGTGTGTGTGTGTGTGTAATGGTTTATGGCTCTGTATTTTTTATGCAATTCCTGGGCCGTATACAAAACTTCGCATTGGCAAGGAGACATACATTTTTTTAATTTTAGAATTTAGACTCAGTCTGGGTTTGACTCTGGCTCCATCCTTTGGTAGCTAATGGCCTCAGGCATACTTGCCCATTCTGAGTTTCATGTTTATTACCTATAACATGAGGATAATGACAAAGTGGTGTCATAGGGTCTAAGGAGATAATGCATGAAAACTACTTACAACATAAGCAGTCTATAAATGTGGTCAATGTCATCAATAATACATATTTTTATTTTTGTTATGTCAGACATACACTTGTAATGATCAAAAGACCATTTTTGACTCTAGGAAACTGACCAAAATCTCGTAATCAAATTGATACTTTATGAAACCTCATCAAGGAAGAAATGGTCATGAGAAGCAGGAAGGGTACGCTAAGGGAAAATAATCGATGCAAATTGGCTTCAATTCTTAATGTCACTAGATGAGAAAACACAGTGGATTATGTTAATTTGAACTTCCCAAGGCCAGACAGAGCCTTTGTTAACTCCTCAAGGGCATGGTTAGAACTTTCTTTATCCTTATAGGTTTGTACTTCAATAAAATCTAAATGGAAACTACTCAATATAAATATTAATATAGTCAAGAAAGGCATATTGGATTTAAAATATTTTTCTTTACTTAGAAAATAATTAAAATGAAATTTATAATCAGTAGTTTTATGTAATTGTGGTATGTATTATAGGTGAAAAATGGGTCTATTATAGTGTTTACTTGGATCCAATAAATCTATGTACAAATCACTTTATTAGCCCATAGCACCTAGCACAATGTTGGCATAGATGGGTAATTTTCAAAAATTTAAAAACAAGTAGAGTAATGTTGAGAGGAACGATTTTATCTAGATGGTACTGATGACTGAATCTCTACGTAGAGAACTGAATTACTATTTCTGGCAGGTGACATGCTTTCATCTCAACACTGTCATTGTCAGCTCATCCATGGCTGGGGTGGGCCACTGGAGTCAACTACCCCAATTAGTAAAAGGAATAAAGCTGGGAGTGATATAGACCCACAGAAGGGAGATCTAAAGAACTTACAGGTTGAAAAGAGAAGTTAAATCTAAGTGATGTTTTAAATAATAGAACAATATAGGAATAAAAAACTGCAGAAAATATATGAAGATACTAGTTAAGTTTAAGAGCAACATTAAAACACAATATGATGTGCATAGGGGAAAAAAGAAAGAAAATTAGATCTTACATACAGAATTTAAAAGTGCTAATTCTATTCTAATCAGTACTGGTTAATCATCCAGAGTACTGTGTTGAGTCAGTGTCAAACTGACAAATTGGAAGGCATTTCATGAAAGAATCTGGACTATTGAGTGGGCTTGAAAACTTTATGGGAGTATAATCATAAAAAATAAAAGATATTGAGTCTGCAGAGAACCTGGGAAGAGGGATGATGCATGAGGTTGAAAAGCCATCAATTGGAAAAGCAATGAGTTTATCTGTGTGGTTCAAATCCAAAAGGATACATGTGTGAAAATTATAGAACACTATATATGTGAAAAAGAAAGTTAACTTTAGAGATGGCAGATAATAAAATAAGTTTCATGGAGAAATAGTGAATTCCCCATCATAGACATCATAAAGGTAAGGCTTTAAAGAAAACTCAAGAATCAACCTCATGGGGTTAAAACTGATGAACTTACGTATTTTATACACTTGAGAATCTATGACCCAGTGTATTTCCTATCTTATTGTGAGTATCCTTTGTGCTAATAGGCGTGCTCATGTACATTATGTTTACAACCTGCAAAAATGTAAGCTTATTCACAAAAATACTACTAAATATGCTAAAGAGAAAATATTAAACTTTGGTAACATTATGCATGATTTTTATTTGTCATTTTGTTTCAATAGCATCACTACAGTGTTTTTACCTAATTTTTATATTTTAAAAATATATATTTGTATTGAACAGTCCGGAGAGCTAGCTGTATCGGATCTTTTAAGAATGTTTGAAGACAGTGCAGCAAAGTAAACATATAAAGACATCTAGATGACGTCGTGGTATAGATGCTAATATCATTTTTGCAAATTTTACTGAAGCTCTAACTGGGATTAATGAAGTAAACTGAATAATAGAGAATCAAATACATGATTTTTCATACTATTAAATAATATTATCATGGCATATTGTGTTTGTAAGGGCTCAGAGTTCAGCTAATTAACTCTGGTCTACAGTTTGTTGTAGGTTCATGTCGGGGTTTTCATGAGTTCATTATATAAAGAAGAAAATGAGAATCATGTGATAATGTTTCTAATGAGGTGAAATGTAGTCATTTTTAAAAGTATAAAAATACGAATTCTTTAATGAAATGTTGGTGAACATAGTATGAGTTGTCTTTTTTTTAATGGTTGGTGATCCTGTGTCCACTTTTCCATTTTTAAAAATGATGGAGTATATGAAACCCCAAAGTGTGTTAACACTCATTACCTCTCCATACTGAATTCTTAATTTTGTACTTCTTATGGAAGAGAAGAGATTTTCCATAGTCTCTGGGCATTTCTTCAGCAACTCGAATGAATCAGTAATTTGAATCAAGTAATGATTCCTATTATGAACGCCCCAGATAACACCTCTGCCTCAGTTGGCAGGTATATGAAGTGAAACATTTTAGCAATGTAGATTGGACTCTGTCAGAAGTAAGTTGCTATGTGGGCATTAATCAGTGGGCATAAAACCAAGAAGCGTTCAGTTCAGAAAGAAGAAAAATAGTCCATGAAAGGGTGTTACCACAGTGCAGATCCCTGTCTACCCAATTTCCATGAATTACATATGATTCAATTCAGGGAGCTGGGAATCCTTAACAATATATTATTGAAGTGATTTGAAATTGGACTACTTTCCTGGATTGTGTCTCCTCAGTGGTACATTACAATAAAAAAAATTAATTTGGATGATCAGAAGACACTTTCTAAAATATAAGGCAAAAGAATGCATAGAAATCAATGGCAGTAAAAAAAGGAAACGATTTACCCCACATTCCTAGTAAGTCCTCTGCCCCTCCACATCCTCTAGCCTAAAGACGCTGTCTACAGTTAGACTGAAGGGGACTCTCCTCTGCCCACTCCCCACTGCCACTGGCTTCTCCCCATCTCCCATGCCACAAAGGTCCTATGATTTTATTTTCAAGAAGGAGGAATTAATTGGAATTGCTGACCCTCCAACCCTAATCAAATGCCAGGACTATATCCACCACACCTGCAGCTCTCTGCTTCCGCTACCACCAGAAGTCCGTGGCTCCTAAGTCATCTCTCTTCTCCACGACAATTGTCTCCACTTTTTCCTGGACGTCTTCCATTCTGACCTTATCCCTTCCTACCCCATGAGCCCTTTGTGTCCATAATCAGCAAAATCCTCTATATTCCCAACTTCTCTTATGAATGCTCTCATTATGTTCTCGCATTAAGTAAAATGATCTCTCCACTCTGGGCCTGGACGTCAATAAATATCCACCTTACTGCCTCTTCCAGCCCCTTTTCCTCTCCTTAGAAACAAACAAATCCAGCTCCTTTGGAACTCATGCCTTCAAATTATAGCACATAACACCTGTCCTGGTACCATTATCTACTACTCTGGTCACTTCCTTCATTTGTTAAAGATTTTAGCCTTGGATTATTTTTCTGTATTTACAACTACTCGTCAGCTTTCAGCACTGCCTGGAAAAGAATCTTGCTTCTTTTCTCTGGTCAGTTCTCACACTCATGTATAAAGGCTATTTATCACCATCTTCTTTCTCCTCAAATCTTCTATACGTTCTCCCCATTCCTCTCTCATAGCTAGTGCTTTGCTTTTTAGTTCACTGCAATAATACAAACAACATGAAAAGAACAATCTCATTCTCCACCACCAAATCCTCCAACCTAGCTGCATCAATAGCTAAATAATTTGCTATCTTTCCCATTATAGTGAATTGTCAGCATTACTCCCACCCCTTCTTGCCAAAGGGTTTTGTTCTCCCCATTATTCCTGTTTTCATTTCCTCTTTTCTATTGGATCATTCCTATCAGCTTACAAAGAAACATACGATAATATCTCTACCTTAAACAAGAAAAAATCCCTGACCCTATAGCCCCCTCTAGCTACTGTTCCCCTGTGTAGCAGAATCCCAAATTTGCTTTCTTTTTTGAGGGGGGGAGGTGTGTGTAGTTCCCTGGCTGGGGATTGAGCCCAGGCCACGGCGTTGAGAGCGCCAAAGCCTAGGCACTACACCACCAGGGAACCCCCTGCTCTTTTCTTTTCCATTTTCCCTTTAACTCACTCCAATCATACTTCCATCCACACCACTCTACTGAAACAGCTCCTAACGGTGTCACTAAACTTCATGATCCCAAATCCAATGGGTAAGTTTCTGTATAATACAAAGACCCTGCTTTCTAGGAGCAATCTGGCTAATGAAATTGTCTAATATGTCAAATATGTAAAATGACCATAAGAAAACCTCAAACTCCTGGTTGTCCATATATCATAAGTCTGACTTAGAGTAGTAGTATTTATGGAGCATAATTTAAAGGTTATGAAGTCTTTTTTTTTCTGGAGAGTTTAGATTTTTGCCTAAATGATCTAGATTTTTTCCCTGTGAATTAAACTGGACTATCAGAAGGGGCTATTCTTGGGTGATATCATCTTGGCCTCCCACAGACCTTCTTTTAATGTTAGTGTTTTATGGAATTTGATAATGCATATGTTGTAAGGATATTAATAAGGTCACTGTGTATCCACTGACTCTGAGTCCAAAGCCCCCAGTAAAACAGTTTCAGGAAAATAAATTTTCTTCCCATGCAGATGCAGTATATTTTCTATGTTTTATACAATGAAATTCATATAAATGGTAATTTTTTTTTCACTCTGGCCAACAGAAAGCTCAGAAATAAATGTTAATTGCAACCATTAGGAGCTATGTAGAATCTTACGGCTTGTGTATTTGTGGTCTATTCTCTCCTTTTCTCATAACATTTAAAAAATCCTCTTTATTATATGAACTGTCAAAATGTTTGTGTAATAAAGGGAGAAATAAGTAAAAAAATAGATATTCCACATTTTCTTAGATATTCTCATTTTTATGTATTATTATTTTTAATAAAGGTGATTCATTAAATGTAAATTTTAAAATAATTTAATATTATTACACAATACTTTTATAACTAATTATTCAAAAGTCAGAGCCACATACTGAGGGTGCCAAAAATGTGTACACATTTATAGCGATGTTATCTATGTATTACCTTTTGAAGTTGAATTGAATTATGGTAGCAATGTGTAGTATGACATTTGCTTAAAAGATGGCATTAATCAAATGAATGCTAGTGTCACCATGTGACAGGCAGGACAGTCGAAGAAAATGGCCAAAGCATGGTTGTCATTTGAGAAGCACAAGACCATTTTGAAATGGTATTTGAAATTTGAGAACTTTGTTTGAATTTTCCCCACATTCTCCTGACTTAACGCTCCTTGACTTCTACCTATGGGGGACCTTAAAGGATATGGTGTTCTGTAGAAAACCGGTTACACTGGAGGTACTTCGGGAAGAAACTAAAACAGCAGGCACAGAGATATAAGTGGACACTACTCAAGCAGTAATACACCATAATCAGAAGTGTCTGGACACTGATGGTGACCACTCTGAGCAACTCTTGAAATTGCAGAAGTCAAACATGACTTGTATTCATCTTTTGTTACCGATATATATATTGTTACAATTTTAATGCAGTTTTTTTCTTTCTTAAAATATGTATACATTTTTTGGCATCCTCTGTATACCAGATTTGTCACTGGACTTCAGATTTATAAAACAGAGTGACTATATTTATAAGAGGTTCTGAAAACATGGAACAACAGTTAATGTTCTAGTGTTAAACAATAAAAAGTAATTTAAATAGAAAAAAACTTTTTGAAGAAGATACAAAGTAGATGTCATCCTTTTGTTTTGGGTTTATATGTTGTCATTTAATACATGTTAAGACACATTCGAATTCATGGCATTCTTAAATCTCTTTAGTCACAGGTTTATATCCTTAAAAGCCCTGCTCTAGAAGAAAAAGATAAGTGCTTATGGACAACGATAAAGTTATTGCTAACGGCTAACAATCAAGACTGATGCAGGAAACAGTGTGACTACTTCTATAGGCCAAAAGCAACAGTAGTTACATTTACAGAAATGAAATTCCAAGCATGATAACAATGGTAATCACATGAACTGGGCTGTAGACTCTCTTATTCCTGATCTTTCATTAGATTACTTGAAATGAACTTGTAAATGTAGATTGTCTCCATTTTTCTAGATGAACAAGTCAGTGAACTTAGTACTCTTTGTAGCTCATAAAATTTCCAGTGGATAGCAAAGAGTAGTCTTTTTTTTTTCATTTAACTTCAGGAAACTAGAATCAAATTTAGATGTCAATCCAGAGTAAAAGGCAATAATCCTATAATTAACTAAGGCAAAAATCCATACCAGTTTTAAGTAACGATCCACGTCATAAGATAGAATCCATTACAGACATTTTCTTACAGGAATTGTAGTGATTTGAGTGTAAGAGGATATTCAAGATAACCCTACATCAATTTTATTGGGCTTCTATTTCCTGAACTTACATACATTCACACAACATCTTATTTGAAAGTGTAATTAACTGCTAGTTGTCTCCCTAGTAGAATTTATGTGTATGCACAGTCACTCAGCATAAAACTCAGCTTTCCTTAGGGCCAAGTACAACCAAGTCAGTTCTACTAATGTGACATGGGAAGAAGTGATGTGTGCCACTATGAATCTTGCCCTTATATAATAGTGTGTGCTCCCCCGACCTCCTTCCTCCTCCTCCAAGCTGGGAGATGACCAGAACAGCTTTAGCCTGCAAGTGACCACCACGTTAAGGATGGCAGAATCACCTAACAGCCCAAGACAGCTTAGCTACCCCTAGACTGTTACATGAGGAAGAGAAATAAACACCTTACTTGGTAAGCCAGTGTACTTTGGGATCTCTTTGTTATAGTAGCTAATTTGGAAAGTTTAATTGGAAAATGTAAATACTTAACACAGAAAGAATATAGTATATAAGACTATATTATGAGAGTATGTTATATCCACATTAGATACTATACTATCAAATGTTAATTTAAAATTACATTTACACATATTTTTATAGAATAAAAATAATTATCTAATAGGTTCGTGAAAATATTTAGGACATCCAAATATGTGTAATGGATGATCTGAAATATGTAAAAGTACTTTGAAAAAAATGTGTGGGAGGGTATATATTAAAACAATACCTGAGTTTATCTCTGGAATTAGGAATATAGGTGCTTTCACTGCTACATCTTTAATACTTTTTCTTTGTTTTTCAATTTACAAAAATAAGACATTTATTATTTGTATAATACAATGAATAATATTAATGACTTCTCTACACAAGTGTTTCTTATAGCAACTCTTTGAGTAGAAGAGATAACACCTGCAATGAAACTTCCACCCACATCTTTCAGTAACTTCTTTAATTGCATATGAGAGGACGTGTTAGCCATTTACTAAATTAAATACAAACCCATATACTAACTTATCCTCTTCTCTGTGCTACAACATTAGTATCCCTAATGCCTGTATAAAGTGTTCAAATATATCAGAGCTAAAATGTTCTCTTTTGTAGAACAGCAAATGATATAGGAGGGAAGGAAGAAAAAGGATATAGGTATCTTTGTTGAGTTTCCGATACAGAGATAATGAAATTCATCCAGCTGCTTTTATAATAGCAGAGTGACATGGATAAATGCGGGGAAAATGCTGTGACAATAAGGGATAGATATTCTCTCCTTTGCCTCCTTGAGGTCAAACTCTGTTCTATGAATTATCAGAACAACTTGCTAATTATCAGCTATACCTGCCTAAATACATATGACCATTAGGGCAAAATCATTCCCTTCACATTTTTGAAATGCTGGTTTTTAAACTTCTTCAGATAAGGGGCTCAGACAAGTTCTTACATTTTACTAATGTTACCATTAACTCAAAATATGACTATTTGATGTATTCTTAACATAATGGAATTTATTTGTGATTTAATATTAACTATTGTACTATTTCTTTCTACCATAGGAAGCATGACAATCTATAGAGAGAAAAATCTATAATTCTGAGAAAAATATGAATATCACAAGAAAAGTTACATAGACACCACTGAAAGGCATTTTTTTAAGAAAAAGAAGAAATCTAAGAACATTCTTTTACCTGTCATGCACCTTACAGTGACATTTCAGTCACCTACAGACCTCACATGTCATGGTGGTCCCATACGATTATAATGAAGCTAAAAAATCCCTATTGCTGAGTGATGTCACAGATGCTGTGACATCTTGTCATAGTGTAATGCATTCCTGGTCTGTTTGTGGTGATGCTGGTGTAAGCAAACCTACCAAACTGCCAGTTGTATAAAAGTATAGCATATACCAATATGTACAGTATGTAATTCTTGATCATGATAATAAATTACTATGTTGCTGGTTTATATATTTTGTATACTATACTTTTTATCATTATTTTAGAGTACTCTTTTTCCTTATAAAAATATTTGTTGTAAAATAGTATGTGCTTACCATCTCTCTCTCTCTTTTTTTTTTTTTTTTACCATGTCTCTTGATTGCACCATTTTCTCTTGTGTTTGATTTAATCTTGTTTTGGTTTGTACAGTAACATGCTGTACAAGCTTGTAGGCCTAATAGTAATAAGTTGTACCATGTAGCCTAGGTGTATAGTGGGCTATACCATCTAGGTTTGTGAGTACACTCTATGATGTTGACAAAATTATCACATCACCTAATCATGCATTTCTTAGAATGTATCCTCATTGTTAACTGGCACACAATGGTAGAGTGGAATATCTGAATGCAATGATTATTAAAAGTGTAAGACATCGTGTCAAGGAAAAAAGGAAAACTAAGAAGCATATTTACAGTATCATACTCCTTACAAAGAAAATTATAATTTTCAGAAATTTATCTCAATGCATTTAAAATTCTGAAATTTTAGTCACTTCCAATGTGATTAATGAATTAAAATAAGAAAGAATGGCTGTGGTACAACACATAGAGTAAAGGTCTGCAGTAAAATTAACGATAACCTGAAACTATCATTCCAGATGAATTAAACGCATAGTTGGGAACCAGGCAAGGGGGTGGCATTAGAAAATGAAGAAAAAGGGTGCTTAGACTTTTATGGGAAGGGGGAGAGGAAGGTAAAATCACTCTAGATTTCAATGAAACATTATGAACTTTAAAAAGCATGTTGTAAATTTTAAGTAGTAATTAGAAGGTTTTTAAATAGGACATAACTTCAGAATCTTTAGAGAGAAAAACCAAAATAAAGACAAATTGTTCAATTTTTTTAAAGGTAGGAAAGAGGCAAAAAGAAGCAACAAGGAAATATAATATATTTAAAATATAAATGCAAAGAATGAATCCAAATTATTAATAATCACAATATATGTGAACAAACAAAATTGCTCAGTCTGGGTAAGTACCAGTATATTGTCTAAAAGAACTATACTCAGCAAAATGGAAAATAAAATTTGAAAACAAAGGGATAGGAGAGGGCTTCCTGGCTTTCCCAGCTCTATTAGAAAACAGTGAGAAGATACCATCTATGAACCAGGAGAGGATCTCACTTGACACCTAGTCTTCCATCACCTAAATCTTGGACTGCCCAGGCTCCAGGACTCCCTATAGAAATCACTGAGGGGAAAGCAACTGTACTATGCAGTCCTTCTCATAAAGATACATTCCAAATCAACCTCAAGGGTCATCTGAAGACCAGCTGAATAGAACACCTACAACTAAAGATATGAAGAAGTGGCCACATTGAGACTGGTAGGAGGGCTGGAGATGTGAAATGGGCTGACCCCAAACCCACAGATAGGGGATGAACACTGGGAGGGACACCTTGGTGGTAGAGGACCCCTGGAACAGGAAGAGGTCCCCTCTTACACAGGTTTCGCAGCCCAGGGGGTCCTAGGCCAGTAAGAGGAGTTCCCACAACGTCTGGCAGATCAGCAGGATTCTGTCTGTTTGTCTTGGTGATATGGGAAGGTGGCCGGAAACACACATGCCCTCCTAAAGAGCCCGCACACAGACTCACTTCCTTGCAAACTCTCACCTGGTGGAGGGGCAGCAACTTGAGAGATGCCAGAGACATACAGGAAAAGATTGAGTTGTGTGGCTCTGGGGTTAGGGCTCATGGCACAGAAGCCATTATTCCTGTGTGAAGGCTGACTCATGTGTAGCCTATAGGAGGATGCCATCTTTTTCATGTTGAACCCTCCTCCAACAGGGCCAAATGTGAGATGGCACTGGTTTGGTAAAATCCATGCATGTGCACCACCTTAGTAACTCTCTGAGTCACTGCCCCACACAGCTAGCACTGCATCTCCAGGGGCATTCTTAATTTCTGAGCACTGGCTCTGTACCACAACCTGTGGAAGCCTTTTACATAAGCAAACGACCCAGAATCTTGGTGGTGGGCAGTAACCCAAAACCTGTGTCATAGCCTCTCTTAGGCAGCTCTCGGGGATTTGCGAGCCTGAGGCAAGCAGTGGCTGCTGTGGTGTTTTCAGGGTGCTTTGCGAAGTGACACAGGCCAGGCAATGGTGCAAGAACTGAATCTGCATTAATTTTGTGAAAACCACAGGCCACATTTCCTGACTTCCGGGACCCCAACTTACCCAGCTAGTGCTGCATTGCTGAGGGCTCTCTCACTACTGGGTCAACCAGCCTGGCCCACACATCTAAGAAGGTTCTTTCAGTGGCTGAGTCTTAGGGGCAGCCATCAGGTGACAACAGGCCGAGGGGGCCCTGGGCCTTTTGCTAAGTTGCCTCAGGCAAGGCTGAACAGACATACCATTTTAAACAGGACAGAAAACAACAGTATTGCCCTGTTTCAAATAGTATGTGTGGTCATCCTGCTAATACCTTGAATTTAGCCCAGTAAGACTAGGCTGACCATACATACTGTTTGAAATAGGAGCGTACTGTTGTTCTCTGTCCCATTTAAAAGGGTACATCTGGTCAGCCTACCTCAGGCTCAGTACTGATGGCAGCTGGCTTCAGACCACATGCCTCCAGGTCCAGCACAGGCAGCAGCCAACCACATATATCTGTGTGACTCTTACCAGACAGCTATGGGCCAGTCACAGGCAAGGCTGAAATTGGCCTACATGGGAGCCCCTTCCCAAAGATACCAGAAACAATATACCCAGAGGCCAGCTTCAGACCACAATAGACCAATACCTGGTTAGCTCCACAAGCAGCATACCCAAAGAGTGGTCTCAACAGACACAAGAGCCCACTGTAGCAAATCCCCCTCTGAGGGGTTAGCCCCCATACAGCAGCTCATACACTGTGGACATAGCCAGTCCTCACAGTCAGTCACCCTAGGAGTCAATCCCACCCACTGACATGCCAAAAGCAATCAACACTCAACTACAATAGAACACACACAACACACTCAAGGGACATTCCTGGAACACATATACAGATCAGGGAGACTGCGCCACTGGACCACACAGGACACATACTACATAAGGCTACCTAGCAAATACTGGGAGATGTAGGAGGTCTACCTAATATGTAGAAGCAAACACAGAGAGGCAGCCAGAATGATGAAACAAAGAAACATGTTCCAAATAAAAAAACAGGAGAAACCTCTAGAAATAGAACTAAATGAAATGGAGGTAACCAACGTACCAGAGACAGAGTTTAAAACACTGGTTATAAGAATGCTTACGGAACTTAGTGAAAATTTCAACAGAGAGACAGTAAGCATAAAGAAGGACATAGAAACAACAAAACAACAAAAAGAACCAGTCAGAAATAAAGAATACAATAACTGAAATGAAGAATACACTAGAAGGAATCAACAGATTAGATGAAGCAGAGAATCGAGGTAGCAATTTAGAAGACAAAGTAGTAGAAAACATCCAATCAGAACAACAACAACAACAACAAAAGGCATAAAAAACATAGTTAAAGGGACCTGTGAGAAAACATCAAATGTAGCAACATTTACATCATAGGAGCGAGGGATTGAAAAATGCATTTGAAGAAATAATGACTGAAAACTTCCCTAATCTGGCAAAAAAAAAAAAAAAAAAAAAAAAAAAAAAAAAAAAAAAAAAAAAAAAAAAAAAAAAAAAAAAAAAAAAAAAAAAAAAAAAAAAAAAAAAAAAAAAAAAAAAAAAAAAAAAAAAAAAAAGACATACAAGCCCAGGAAGTGTAGTATTAAAAGAAAAGGACTTCTTTAAGCAGAAGAAAGAAGAAAACAAACAAAGATAAAAAAAATATGAATAATAAAAGGGCAACAACTATGTACCTATTACTAATCACTTTAAATGTAATTGATTAAACGCTTTGATCAAAAGACATAGGTTAACTGCATGGATAAGAAAATAAAATCCATGCATATGCTGTCTACAAGAATCACCTCAGACTGAAAGACACACACAAACTGAAAACAAAGGGATTAAAAAAGACCTTTCATGCAAACAGAAATGAGAAACAAGCTGGGGTAGCAATATTTCTATCGGACAAAATAGACTTTAAAACAAAGAGCATAATAAAAGACATGGAAGCACATTACATAATAATGAAGGGATTGTTCCAACAAGAGGACATCACCTTAGTAAATATTTATGCACCAAATATAGGAGCTCCTAATTATATAAGGCAAATATTGACTGACATAAGGAAGAGATCAACAGTAACACAATCATAGTAGGAGACTTTAACATCTCACTGACACCAATAGACATTTTCCAGGCAGAAAATCAAACAGTGGCCCTAAATGTTGTTGTTGTTGTTGTTCTGATTGGATGTTTTCTACTACTTTGTCTTCTAAATTGCTACCTCGATTCTCTGCTTCATCTAATCTGTGGATTCCTTCTAGTGTATTCTTCATTTCAGTTATTGTATTCATGAGACCAGATGGATTTAATTGATATTTTTAGAGTATTTCATTCTAAAGCAGCAGAATATATATTTCTTTCAAATACACATGAAATATTCTCTAAGATAGACCACAAAACAAGTTTCAATAAACTTAAGATGGCTGAAATCATATCATGTGTCCTCTCTAACCACAATGTTATGAAATAGA
Organism: Lyroderma lyra; assembly: GCA_004026885.1. Classification (NCBI taxonomy): domain Eukaryota; kingdom Metazoa; phylum Chordata; class Mammalia; order Chiroptera; family Megadermatidae; genus Lyroderma; species Lyroderma lyra. The sequence goes on from PVJL010000031.1 coordinate 742,763, forward strand.
AATCAATTACAAGAAAAAAACTCAAAAACTCAACCAACACATGGAGGTTAAATAATATGCTACTAAATAATGAATGGGTCGACAATGAGATCAGGGAAGAAATCAAAAGATAGCTTGAGACAAATGAAAATGAAAACACAATGATCCCAAATCTATGAGACACAGTGAAAGCAGTCCTAAAGGGGATTCATAGCAATGGAAGCCTACCTCGAGAAACAAGAAAAATCTCACACCTAAGGGAACAGGGAAAAGAATAGAAACAAAGCCCAAAGTGAGTACAAAGGAAGAACTAATAAAGATAAAAGTGGAAATAAACAAAATAGAGACTAAATAAATAAATGAATAAATAAATAAATAAAAAGATCAATGAAGCCAGAGTTAATTTTTTGAAAAGATAAACAAAACTGATGAAATTTTAATCAGACTCATCAACAAAAAATGAGAGAGGACCCAAATAAATAAAATCAGAAATGAAAGAGAAATGACAACAGATACCACAGAAATACAAAAAAATTTTAAGAAAATACTATGAGCAACTATATGTCAACAAGTTGGACGGTCAGGAAGAAATGGATAAATTCCTAGAAGCATATAATCTTCTAAGACTGAATCATGAAGACACAAAAAATCTGAACAGACCAATTACTACCAACAAAATCAAATCAGTTATCAATAAATTCCCAACAAAAGTCTTGGATCAGATGCCTTAACAGGTGAATTTTATCAAATATTCAAAAAATAATGAACCTACTTCCCTCAAACTATTCCAAAAAACCAAGAGAAGGAAAAGCTCCCAAGATCATTTTTATGAGGTCAAGATTACCTTGATTCCAAAAACAAAGACATTACAAAAAAACAGAACTATAAGCCAATATCCCTTATGAGCATAGACGCAAAATTCTTCAACAAAATATTTGCAAACTGAATTCAGCAATACATAAAAAAGATTATACACCACTATGAAATGAGATTCATTCCTGGTATTAAAGGTTGGTTCAATATCTACCAATCAATTAACATGATACACAACATAAACAAAATGAAAAAATAAAAATTGTATGGTAATATCAATAAATGCAGAAAAAGCACTTGACAAAATCCACCATACATTTATGATAAAATGTCTTAGCAAAGTGAGAATAGAGAGAACATATCTCAACATAATAAAGGCCATCTATGACAAACCCACAACTAATATCATACTCAATGGGGAAAAGTTAAAAGCATTCTCCTTACGATCAGGAACAAGGCAAGGATGCCCACTTTAACCACTTTTATTCAACATTTACTACTAGAAGTTCTAGCCACAGGAAACAGATAAGAAAAAGAAATAAAAGGCATCAAAATAGGAAAGGAAGAAGTAAAGTTGTCATTATTTGCAGATAACATGATACTTATAAAAAGAGAATCCCTGTAAGTTCCCTGGTGGTGGAGTGGCTTAAGGCTTCGGCGCTGGTGCTGTCAGTGCTGTGGTCTGGG